>VZRV01001705.1:135926-311057 GCA_013398115.1 Falcunculus frontatus | reverse complement strand
CGGCCGAGCGGCGCTGAGGGGGCGGGCGGACGGACAAAGGCTGCGGGCTGGTGCCGGCGCTGGGGCGCGATGGAGCGGCGTGGCGGCTGAGGCGGCTCGGTGGGGCGAGCAGAGCCGAGCCGAGCCGAGCCGGGCCGGGCCGGGCCGGACCGGAACGGCACATGGTGCGCGGCCGGGGCCCGGCGCTGCGCACCCGCGGGCGGGCCGAGGGGCCACCATGGACAACTTCTTGGCGGAGGTGAGCGCGGGTCGATGGGATCCTCCTTCTTCTTCTCCAACGTGGGGTCGCTTTTGTGGGGCAGGATACCGGCAGCAAAGCGGCGGGAGGCTCACGGAAAGTGTTCGTTCCCTCGAGTGGTTCGGTTTGCGGGGCGTTCGCAGGAGCAGCGCCCGGGGAGCGGGAGGCAGGCGGGGAGGGACGGAGGGAGCTGTGCCCCCCAAATTCCCGGCCTCTGTGGCTGTGACCGAGCCGGAACCTGGTGCCGCCGAGCTGGAGCGGTGCTGCCGCGGGTTGTCCGCAGCCGGGCGGGCGCTCTGCGCTAATTTGGGCTCATTAGAGCGGCGGGGGATGGAGGCTCCGGTGCCGCGGCTCTGCCCCCCAGCCCCGCGCCACCGGCGGCACCTCCCCTGCGGCGGGGACCCCGCGGGACGCGGCGGGCGCCGGTGCGGACCCTGCCCCGCTTCCTGCTGCCGGCTGCTCTGAAACCGTGCCGAGGTGGGAGTGGGGGTCCCTCCTCGGGGATTCCCTGCGTGAAAGCCTGGGAGCGTGCTTTGTCCGCCTTGCAAGGGCATGAGAGGCTTCAAACGATGGAGGTTTCAGAGGCAGGGCTGCCGTTGGGCACTCTTTTTTAAAGTTTTGTTTATTAAGCGTGTGTTATCAAGTACAGACGAAATCTTTTATACAAAATGCAGGGGAGGGGGGCTGAAGTCTTGAAAGTCGTTTGAACTTTACCGTGGTCTTGTGGATCTTGACAACTTCAGTATGTCGGGTGAGGAAGCCAAATCAGAGGTGCTTTGCTACTGACTCAGAGTATTTGATAAAACTCAGAACCTGGGTCCTCTTCTGATCCAAGCTAGCTGAATTTTGTACAACAATATTTTACTGGATCAGTTTAGCCCGCCGGGTGTCGACACAACCTTATGAACACAAGGTGTGTAGGATCAATGGCTTCTGTGTGTGTGTGTTGTGCCTGTCGTTTGCTGGCAAAGCCCGTGACTGGGTTGTGACTTCTGGTGACTGCCTGCACACTTGCTTTAATTGCACCTCTTGCCGAAGCAGTTGAACTGTCAGGATTGTAAATACAGGCCAGGCATCTGTTTTACAGGGCTGTGATTAAACTGCAAAACTGTCCTTTGCCCTCATGAAACAACGTCCCTCGTGTTCTTGGTGCTGCTGTTGATGCTTCCACAAGAAAAATAGGTGATCTGTTTACCGAAATAGTAATTAGTCAAATAAAAGAAGGTCATACAGTTTATTGCTTGTTGGCTTTTCATTTGTCAGACAACAAAAGTTCTGTCAAGTGCAATAAGAAGGAAGAAATGTGGGATTAGCTTTGATGAAGTCTGAGTTAAGTAGTAATACTGCTTTTTTTTTTCTTTAGAGGATGTAGCCCTCACCTTTCAAAAGCTTGTGAGCCATGAGCAATACGCTAGTATTAACCTAGCCTTGCAAAATTAGTCTGAAGAGTCATTCGCCCCAACACAAAGTACTGTAGTGTGCCCTACATAAAGGTGAAGAAGAGTTTTCATGGTTTTGACTCCCCTGTTAGGCAAAATTACTTGCTTTAGGGAAAATACAAGTAAATTTTGCCAGTCTGTGTTAGCATTTCAGCATGTATTTATGTTAATCTGTGGTTGCTTCATGTGGACTTTGATCTTTCTTAAGAACTTTGACTCCCTTTCAACATGTTGATATTACTTTAAAAGACCAGTAAATATAGCACCTTGACTTTAATCTGCATCCAAAGTCCCACCCACAAGTATAAACATTTTCCTTCCCTCACTCTGGAGCAGAGCGTATGTAGATGGCAAATAGGCAGCATGAGGCACAATAGCAGAAATGCACTGAGTCTGACCCAGCTACCACAGAAGAATGCTTGTTGAAGGCACTGGATTGAGCCACTAGGTAATTTAATTTGTGCGAGGCAGACATCCTGCAGCTGCTCTTTACAAAAATATTTGCTGACTTATCTAAGGGAATTACTGTTCTTGTTAAAATAAGTTATAGTGCGTGGAAGAAGGAGGAAACTGGGTGAAAGGCACAGGTGAAAAGCGTATTCTGCTCTGCTCTACTTTGTCAGCGATGTAAGGCTGCTGATGTAATTATATTTTGGGAGAAAAGCTGATAGTGGGAAGGGTATCTACTGGCAGTTCACAGGGGTTGTTCCTCTGCGTTACCAAGAAGCTCCTGTTAGCCACACTGGAGGCAGAGATGTCTTCAGTCTGGCTGTTGCAGAAAATACTGTACAACTTAAAGGTGTTAATAGGAAAAAACCCCCTGCATTACTATTTCTCCCATATTTTTCCATAGCTAAATATAACATGCTCTCGGTATAGGGTGGTGCTTACTGGAACAAAATGAGGCAACTTGAGTGAGACGCCTCCGGAGAGCAGGAGGTGCATCGCACAGGAGGGACTCCTGTTGGGACTTGCTGCCTTAATCGAGGTGTGGGATAACGCCAGGCTCCTGCCAATCACCTGACGCTGCCATCATCTGTGATTTAGCAGCTCTTTGACTTCTCCATCTTGCTGCCCAGTTTCCTTTCTTTACTATTTCTTAGTATTCTTAGCTTTTATTCTTAAAGGACAAGAAGTGGTTGCACTTGTCTCCAGGGAAGCCATGATTTCCATCCCTGTCCCAATTTTCTAGCTCAACCAATTTAAAAAAACCCATGGCTCTAAGTAAAGAATTAGACTGGAAGAGTTTGCCCTGTAACTTACTCCCCAACATGCTTCAATTGCTGCAAGGTATTAATGTAATAACAAAGTTACATTTTAAATACGGAGGGAAAGTGTTTTCTGGAGCTTTTTTAAAGGCTGTTGATTGGTCTGTGCAACCTTACAGTCTTTGAAGGAAGGTTGGAGGTAGAATTTAAAGTTTTTTTGTATATTTATGTAGCCATATTTGCTTATCTAAAGTATTAAAACCTGTAGAAATCCTGTATGGATATGTGCAATAGAGCCATTTGGCTGTGTTTCTTAAAACAGCCTGAAAAAATTGTTCCCATATGTTTTACCAACAGCCAGGGTGCTCTCAAGGGAGCAGGCTCCTGTGGTAACTGAGGTCAGACTTTTTTCCAGTGCGAATTCTGCTAAAAGGGGATGTATGCCATGAGGGAAGGAAGAAAGTAATTTCCAGATGAGGCAGAAGACAAGGAAATTTATCACAAAAAAAGCAGGAGAGGGGAGCTCTAACTGCCTCCTCAGCATCTGAAGTTCCCAAGCAGTGCTTATCAGGGCAGCAGAGGAAGAGGATGCAGAAGTCAGGTTTATCTTCTTCCTCTTATGTGGCAGTCCCTTTGACCAATGCATACGGGGTGTTGCACTGAACTGTGGTTGCTGTCCTTGTCACAGAAGAAGTGTGGCATTTGCTGACCCGACAGAGGTCAGAAAGGGCTTGAGGTTGGGAGGAACTTCTGTGGGTCATCTTATCCAAACTCACCCTCCGAGCACAGTGTTCACAGTGGTGACTGCAGGGATTGTTTGGATTTAGCTGTTGCCAATCTTAAAGGATTCCTCCCACCCTTGCAGTTGTGGAAATTGAGGAGAAGGGAGGAGAACAAGTGTGTGTCCTGCCTACTTTGTAGCATGCCTGGGTAGATGGTGTTGGAGGAGATCATTATAAAAGCATCACCATCACAGAGGTCCTGCTGATGTTTCTTCAACACTTCACAGGAGTTTATTTGGAACTGCCGGGTACCCTCCCTGTGTCCTTTGAGGCACAGAAGATACCCTGTATCTACCATGCCTCTATTTGTAGCAGTACCACTGGTATCTCGAGTTCAGAATGGTTTCCTTCATTTCTGCTCTCCACAGCTGCACATACTTGTGAACCCTGTTTTAAGGAGAGGGCTCCCAGCATGTATTCTGAAGGCGCAAGTGTTGAACCTCCCTCTGTGGGAAGGATATGGGACAGAAATTTAGCTTCAGGAAGCTGTCAGAGCAGTTACGTGCTTAAACTTGGAAGCTCTTAATTCAGTTATGCAGCTTGCAGCAAACTTTTCCTTGGTGCTCCCTTGTTGCAACATCTGGCAGATCACAGCCTCACGGGACTGAGTCCTTTGAGGGGTTCATCAGCCCCTGCAAACAAGCGGCCTTGGCACCACCAAGGTTATTCACCTAAAGAGAAAACCTGGTGATGTAAATAAGTGCGTGCATTGATATACGTGAGTTCTGGCTGTGCTGTGCAGCACAGTGTATACATTTGGGACGACCTTGGAAGTCTCCCCAGTTTTCGTTTACAAGTGTTTTGATCATAACACGAGCACGGGTTTGATGTTCCAGCTTTTGGTATGTGTAGCTTCTGCATCCTCTTCCTCTGCTACCCTGATAAGCACTGCTTGGGAACTTTAGATGCTGAAGAGGCAGTCTGTTCCAGCTTTTAAGCTGTGTAGCTTACACCAGCAAAGTTATCTTTTAGACTGAGGGGGCAAAACCATCATCCCATGAGTGATGGCATAAAGGTGTTTCTGGAGACCTTCTGAGTGCCAAAGCCATGCCAAGCAGAAACAGTGCCTCTTTTGGCTGTTGACCTCGGCTGCATTCTCTGAAGTTTCTGAGCTGTGACTTCTCATATTTAGGTTTTTTGAAAGCTGATGGTTGTTTTGCGTACAGTTATTTTTAGGTTAATTAGAGAGCACTGTGTTTTGAATAGAAGATGTTTCAAGGGGGCTTAGGATTACCTTACCAAGTCAGAAAGATAAGGTTTTTTTCAGGTTTATTTCTCCAAACTGGAAATCACATTCAGCTCATCAGTATCATGTAATGGTCACTGCCCACCACAGATACTTCACATGTGCCTTTCATAAGGCAAATTTGTGCAACTGAAGCATTGTCATCGCTGGGCTGGAGCCTAGCAACCCTGCTGGCACTGCACATATTGTAAAATGACACAAGAATTCTCTTAAAGCTGCAAAATACGTAAGTTTTGAAGTTGGCAATAGAGACTCTACATTCTGCAGGGTCTGCTTGTGGGTTTTTTGGTATGTTCCGTCAGACTCCAACCAAAGAAAAGCTGTGAAACCCACTATTACGGAAGACTTGGCTGCTTCTGAGTCTGGGATTTTTTTTACCTTCTGGTGACACCTCACTGAAATGCTACCTTTTTCTTTTTTTGGTCTTTTCCCTAATTGTATGTTTGTGTTAGCACTTAGTGTGTGAGCTATTTTGCTCTAACAAGATGTTCTTCTTTCTATGTGTTTTCATTTGGTGAACACTGTGTGTGGATGATTTTGATGGTTGTGAACCTCTTCAGGTTTTTTTTGTTTCAGAGCTGTCATGCAGCCTGCTGGCTGGTAAAAGGGAATAGCATGTGAAAGCATGGCTAGTCCCAACTTATTTTTGAGGCCAAGTGGCACGGGCTTTTATCAGAAATGTTCCACTTTTTTTCCCATGATTCTGTGATGGTAGGAGAGGACTGCTTTGGGGGAGAGAGGGAAGCAAAAAAAGAAGGATAGCTTGAGCTTTCAGTGTTGTGTGGGGAGTTTAATGTGCTGGTCCAATGAGTAACCTGAGAAACCTTTCAACCTTTCAGTGCTCTTGTTTGCCCCATTGTGCCTCAAAAGGTAGAAGGAAAAGTTTGGGGCCCCTTATCAATAATTATACATAGTTGTACCATATTTGGCTTCTGCTGTGGTGATTTCAGCTGAATCTTGGGTTTCAGCATGGTAAGACCGATATAGTCTCATGAATCTGTTTTTTGACTTTAGAAAATAGGTGAACAAAAACTGGTAGGTCCCTGGCTCTGTGTGCTTGTGCACATGTGTATCTATATACAGTGTCACTGTGCTAACCAACCCCTAGCAAGTGAATAATGTGCCTCCTTTTACTTTTCTTTCAACAGGTATTGTTAATATTGGTGTTGCTTTAAAAAAAATTCTAGCAAGACAAATGCCTTTTTGTGTCTCTTGGATGGATCCAGACCCAGTGGAAGGTGCAGCAGCCTCCAGCCAAGAGCATGAGCAGCAGCTTCACCCCTGGAGCGTACGGCATGTTGACTGCGGTGCTGTCGCATTTCTGAAAGGAAGCATGTCCTCTGGGTGGTTTGATCTCACCAACCTTTTTGGCTGCAGGGCCAGTATTTTTCCTTAGTGAATCACCGTCTCCAGATGTGGTCAGAGCCAGGATAATAGTTTTGGGTGGAGTAGGGGTAGAAGGCCAGGAGGTAAAAGTCTCTCTGAATTAAGACTACTTGCTGAGGGGGCAAAAAACGTTATCAGCCGTAAGTCACTAATTGTGACAACTTTACAAGTTTTGGGATGTGACCTCAAAACTTGCTAGATTGATTATGACTTCAGGCTTGTATCAGAGGGTCATGGCGTAGGCATTCTCATTTCTCTTGGTTTTTCCTGTTATTTATCATTATGTGACTTTTTAAATTATTAGTGAGACTTAAATGAGGATGGTTTGGTGTTGGGACCACAGCTAATGGCAAATTAGTGGGTTTTAGGTATTATTGGTTCAAATTTTGCATGATGGCTTTTTTTTCTCTAATTATTTAGGATTTTCTAAGATGTCCTATGTCTGGAATATGAGCATTATCCATTGGCCACATATACTGTAATACAGCTTTGTTCTGGACAGCCCCTTGATTAAGAAAGGTTAAGTGGATTATCCTTTTCTTAAGAAGTCTGTTAAGTAGCTCAAACACTCCATTCTTTTAAAGGCAGAACTTTTCAAAGTTTGGATTCAGAATGGGAACTGATACTGACTATGCTCCAGATCTGCCTTGTGAAGTAAACTATATCCATGCTGAAGAAGAAACTGGAGCTTTGCTACATGGAAAATATGAACATTATGTTGGAAAAATATACTGGGAAAGATTCATTAGGAGAGAAGGACTGAGTAAAGATTGCTTGTGTTTCTAAATGTTCCTGTAACAAGAAAGGGGATGTTGGGAGAGAATATACCGCCCACTCCTAGGCAAAGCTGGTGATTAATACCGTCATCTCAGATAGGTCCAAATATCATTTATGCTTGTTCCTGATATCCTCAGCCAGGACAGCCAGCATAGGGATGTCTGGCAGCTTTTCTGTAAGGTCGTGTTCCGTGGGCATTGTGACTGGATGGACACTGTCCCACTGCAGACCAGTGACTGACTGGGAGAGGCTGCTGGGCTGATTCAGCTGTAAACACGTCATACCCGTGCTTGTTTTACTCGTAAATACTTGCTCTCTATTTAGCTGCTGTTTTCCTTTGGGCCAAGTGACCTTTTTTCAGTCCAGCCTGTGAAAGCCTTCTTATTTGGTAGAAAGTTTAGGGAGTTGGGGTTTCTTTTTCATCGAAATTGCAAACATGAATGATGTTGGAGTAACTTAATAATATATGGGGTTTTTTTGTTGAATAGGTTACTAGGAACAAACATAATTTTGGTTCACACTGGAAGCATGGCAGAAATTGGGGTGTGTTCAGTTTTGCCAGCCAAAGTTAACATTTCTGTTTTCTGTAGACTCTTCTGTAGAGGGGTTTAACATACAATTTCTGTAGGAGATCTTGTAATTTTTCCTAGTGTGCAGTTGTGCTTAGGTATTTTTCACCAAGGGGTAGCCACAGTCAGTAACTGGAAAAAAAAACAAGGCACACTTCAGCCCTTTTAAGGCTCTGAAGAAAACTCTGCAGTGTACCCTGGTGTATGGAAGGAAGTCTTCAAAAGTGAAAGGTACTGGTCACTTGTATGATTTGCTAAACTTGCACTGAAAATCCTGATGCAATACACCTTAGGCTGGATTTCTTATGTGCCTCAGTGACCCTGTCCCCAGTGGGTAAATGTAAGCATGTTGGAGCAGAGCCTAAATATGGGAGTCAGTGTAATACCTTTTACTCCTTCTAGGATTAATGGCGTGCTGAAGGAAAACTTTCTGGAGGATAGACTTTGCTCCTGTACAATCCAGTGTTCTGCCGGACTTCAGAGTTGAATAGGGTTCCTGTATTTGTATGTTAATGCATTACAGCAGACACATACATTGTTTCAATGGGGCATGTTGCCTGGTTTATGGTATCTGACTTTCTTTTCTTTGAGAGTATGTTGTCTTCATCTTGCAGAAAACCTTGCTAGACTTTTGACTTAATATTAAGCTAAGGTGAATGTTCAAGAAATCAATATTCTTTTTAATCCATCTATTAGATGGAGTAAATGTTTCTATGACATTTTTGGGGGTTTGGTTCTGATTTTTTCCACATGATGGAAGGAGGAAGAAAGAGAGAGTAGCTCAGCAGCAGACTTCAGGGACCAAGCTGTGCCTTTACACAGGATCCTGGCTGATGGCATGCACAGGGTGAAGGGCTGTGTTGGAGGACTCAGGAAATAAAAGACTAACTGCCCTTTGATGTGTTAGTGTTGCCCTTTCCTATATATTCTTGGGAAACTATTCATAATCCTTTATTATAGGTCAGTGATACAAGAGTGTGTTAATACAAGTCTGTTTTGTTTTGGAGGATGCCCTTAAGGGAGTTACTGTAAGGACACCTTAGCAGAAGAAAATGTTTGCTTGTTGCTTTTTCCCCTGGGGGGCAAAACTATATTCCCACTCTGAGCAGGTTTACCCAAGGGCATTTTATCATGGCACACCTGGCTCTATACTGGGGTTGTCATTAAAAGTATTAAGAGTCTTCTGGGTTGTGTTCTCTGTTCTTAACATCTTGGCATGGTAATGCTGGCAGAGTGACACCCTGCTGCCCAAGTCTGCTGCCATGGTCTCAAAGTCAGGATTGATTGTGGTGCCTGTAGCATAACCTGAGGTAGAGACCCGAGGCTCAATGGTTGCTGAGTACCAGCTTTCAGCTGGAATTACAAAGCAGAGTATTACTGAAAGTTGTCGTCAAAGTTAACCCACCAAATCCCTTGGCCCTCTTTCTCTTACAGACTTTCAGAGGGCTTTAGAAAACTCATTTTGATGAACTCTTCAGCATCTCGAGAAAACATTTCTGTAGTTCTTGAAATGATTTTGAACTGTGAAAGTGGCGCTACTGGCAAAGCCTTGTGTGGTTTTGATGTTGTGTGCTGCATGTGTCTGTTGATCTTGCTGAGAGAAGTTCAGGATTTCTCTGAAAGGTTCTCCTGCCTTCTCTTCTGCATTCAGCCAAACTGGCCCTGGTTTGGAGACAGTAGATAAGAGAAGTTTATTCCTTGTTTTGAAAAAGTATTGATGTTTATAGCATTATCGGAAATGGATTATTTGTTTCTATTTTAGTTGCTGTTGTTTAGAGTGACATTAAAATGTTTTCTTAGATTAAGTTAAATATATTTGTTAAGAGAATGGGATTGTTTTTCTTATGAAGTTGTTTATCTTGAGGAGAAGTCAAATCCTTTTGTTTAATGTACGCATCTGGTTACAGAGCCAGTGGACATCATTTTATTTGACCATTTTAGTGGATCAAACCCAGCTTTGTGTCTTGGTTAGGTTATATTTTTGTTTGCTTCAGAAAGGAGCCAAGTTGGCGGGACACGAGTCATGTCAGGAGTCACACTGGGGTTCACGTCAGGACAAGGAGTAGATGCTCATTCTGTAGGTCAGACTTCTTGCTTTGTTAGTCGTCTTCTCGGATCTCTTCCCCTTATTAAATATAGACTGGGTTTGTGACTAGGGTTTATCCCCTCATTAGAGCTTTCTGGTGATGGGTACGATGAATAGGTTTGTTTGGTGTGTCCAATCAATTAGTATATTCCCCAGAAGAAAATAAGAGCAGCGTTTACAGCAGGGCTTTGAAGGGTGGCATTTCCTGCTGCCTTTCAGACCGTGTACCAGGAGGAGTGTCCCATGAAGTGAGCTCTTTGTTCTTCAAATTCCAGTTGGATTCTGCCATGTGGTACTTGATAAGCTACTTCAAGGAATAAAAATACGCAGCAAATCTGTGCTAGAAAATGTAATTTGTGCAGCATCCCCTTTTTTTCCTCCTTGCAGTAACATTTCTAATAATTTGTGCACCACATCTGAGAAGTTTTAACAGATGATAGATGGGATTTTGGCATAAAGCTTCACAGCACTTAAGGCAAAAGGCTGATTCTGTTTTGTGTTAGTTTAAGAGTCTCTACTCCCAATTTCTGTTTTTATTATGCCATTTTTGCCATCATTTTACTTTGGGGATCCAGTACCTTAAATGACTGGGACTCTGGTACAGGAGCTAACACCCCAGGTTTCTTTTGTACAGAAGCCCATGAATAAACTTAATAGCAATGTGATGAAATAGTTGTATTAAACTTTTACTGTGTAGTTGCACCTTTGTCAGTAGGATGCCTTTGTACCATGTAGTTAAGGTGGAGATGCCATCAGCACCTGGTGGAGGATAGAAAGTGGTATGGAAATCTGTGCATTTTCTTATGAGCATCCAGTGGTCCTTTGCTGGTGGCTTGTTCTTAGCAGTCCTTACTGAGTGCAAAATGAAAACTTTGACTCATGGAATCCTTTTCTTCAGACAGGGATTCAGCATTTACTGTGTTCCAGGTGCTTCTGGACTTAGGCAAATAAAGGCTGTAATTCTGAATTTTGATTTCTTGAACTAGTGTGTCACTTACAGAAATACTTCTTTCTATTGCTTGGAAACATTTGATTTGAAAAATGCACAGTCGCTTTATGCAGTGAGAAAGGCAACAAAAGCTTTGCTGTTTTCCTGGGATTTTTTTTTCTTTTCCTGGTGGAAGGCATCAGAGGTTTTGGTAGGCAGTATGAGCTGTGACTGTCCAAGAGCACAGGGATGTGCCTCCCAGTCTGCATGTAGAGGCAAGAAGAGTGGCTGCACATAAATCAGTGGCTAAATTGAAGGGACGAGAAGGGCTTAAGGCAGCAAAGGCCCAGACACCTGCAGCAAGAGATCATGGGTCACGCTGCTGCAGGGATGGCCCCAGGGAGTCCTGGGAGGTGGAGAATCGGAGCTAGCATCAGGCTCTGAGCAGGAGCAGATGCTTTAGCAGGATGGCTCCTCAAAGGGGGCTCCTTGTTGGATGCAATGTCTGATAGCTACTGCTTTAAAATGCATGAATTAAGGGGTTTTTTGCTTTGTAATTCCTTTCAAATGTGTAGAATAATCTTCTGTTGCTATTCTCTTAGACAGCTGGAGTTTTCCTAGCTGTAGGTTTTGAGTGTGTATTTGCTGGTTGGGTCTTTGGTATTATAGAATCATAGAATATCCTAAGTTGGAAGAGACCCACAAGAATCATTGAAGTAAAACTCCAGGCCCTGCACAGGACACCCCCAGAATCACAGCATGTGCCTGAGAGCATTGTCCAAATGCTTCTTGAGCTCTATCAGGCTTGGTGCTGTGACCACTTCCCTGGGGAGCCTGTTCCAGTGCTCAATCACCCTCCGGATGAAGAACCCTTTCCTGATATCCAACCTAAACCTCCCCTGACACAGCTTCAGGTCATTCCCTCTGTCACTGGGCACCACAGAGAAGACATCAGTGTCTGCCCCTCTGCTTCCCCTCAGAAGGAAGTTGTAGACAGTGATGAGGTCTCTTCTTACTCTGCTCTTCTCCAGGCTGAACAGACCAAGTTACCTCAGCTGCTCCTTGTACGGCATCCTCTTCAGATTCTTCACCATCTTTGGAGCCCTCCTTTGGATGCTCCCTAATGGCTTTAAACCTTTCCTATATTGTGGCACTCAAAACTGCACTCAGGACTTGAGGTGAGGCCATCGCAGTGCAGAGCGGAGCGGGACAATCCCCTCCCTTGCCCAGCTGGTGATGCTGTGCCTGATGCCCCCAGGACAGGGTTGGCCCTCCTGGCTGCCAGGGCACTGCTGACTCAGGTTCAACTGGCCATTGACCAAGACTCTCAGGTCCCTTTCCACAGTGCTGCTCTCCCGCCTCTCGCTCCCCAGCCTGCACATGCATCCAGGGCTGCCCCATCCCAGGTGCAGAATCCAGCACTTTCCCTTGTTGAACTTCATATGATTGGTGATTGCCCAGCACCCTGATTTGTCTAGGTCTCTCTGCAGAGCCTCTCTTCTTCTGAGGGAGTCCTTCCATTATAAAATTTTGCCAAAATTTTGGAAAGGCTTGCATTTTATAGTGCTCTTTTTAAATATCTTTTTTTTAGTGGTATTGAGCAATGATGTGCTTCTGGATAGTTTGATGTAGGCATACTGGAGAAATCTATTTTTTTTATCAAGAAAGCTGCAGTAAAATGTGTTTCAAGAAATAGAACTTTGGCATTAGTTAGTGGTGCTTCGTGGGTGGCAAAAATTATTTTAGTAAAACTTGCCGTTTGTGGTTTTATTGACACTGAAGTTCCTACTTTTTGTTACCGTGTGATCATCTTTTTCCGCTCATTTTGTTCCAGACGCTCTACCAGAGGAACTATTAGTCAGCAAGTGGCTCCTTCTCTCCAGAAGTCCAATTGTGGTACTAGCACTTGTTTTTCAGGAAAGAGCTGGATTTTTATCAGATCTTTGTAACTGTTAGAAGAGGGAAAAATTTCAAGAGATCTCTGTCACCTGGCAAATGCTTTGCTGCTGAGGCTGCTGGAGGTAGTCTGTGCTTGAGACCATTGGGACGTTTGCTCTTTACATCTTCACTTGTGGAAGGGTCTGAGACCACCGGGAAGCAAGGATGCTCCTTGTATGTGCTTTGAAAAAGAAAAGGTTGTGTCAGTAAGCTCAAAGGTATGACTGTATCAGGTGCTGGTTCCTTTGTGGGTGTGTATATTTATTTAGCTTGCTGATATTTTATTGTACTTCAGCTGCAATGCTGTGCTGTTCCTTCCTTTCCCTGTGTACCAATGAAGAGGAAAGGCGTGGAGGAAGAGAATACCTCGTATTGTTTGCTGGTGTAGATCTAAACAGGATATTTGCGCCTGCTGTTAACCTGTTGTTCCTTGCTAATGCTGGTGTTACCTATGATTCCTGTATATTGCAGGTGTTTTTTTCCATTTCTTAAATATAAGTAAGTGATTTGGCACAGCTGCTGTGTCTGCGCAGGAGGAAATATATGGCAATGAATTGCATCAAGGTTATTTAGAAGCAAAAAAATGTGTTTGGTTTGTGTATCTTCTCCCTCTTTCTGAACTTTGTAGTTGGAATTAACTGAAGCATTAAAAAAAAATAAAAAATTGCTGTTTATTTTTCCCAGTGACCTGGAAAGTTTGTTCACAGCTCAAAAGCCATACTGAGGAAGAATAACAGAAATGTCTGAATTCCTGAAAGCTTAAATTCCCTGATGGAAAGGTGGTTTGTTGAGGAGAAAAAGTAAGGTCAGAAGTAGTAGCCATTAGTGGCTATAAATAAAGTTACTCATTTAGGCCCTCAGACTGATAAAAGAGAGAGGTTGTTCCAGTTTTTCATCTTTACCATGTGGTAAAAAGTAAGGTATGTCATGCCCTGCCATTTTTAGATGGCTTTAAAAATAGCTCCACTTGTGCTGTTTTCTGCTCAAAGGAAGGTTTTCAAGCATACTTGCGTAAGTGATGAAAGCTGTTTGGCCCCAGTCTGAAATAAATACACGAGTTTATGAATCATTTCACTTTTAGTAAGCTGTTTTCCCTGCAGGTCAGTGTCTATTCTGTCAGTACATTTACAGTTCTGATAAAACTCTGAATTTTGTTTTTAACCCATATCTGTGGTCATGTGAGCAGTATGGAAGTGATGTAGGGAGTAGCTAATGCATACCCGTGGGTCAAGTGACCTTGTCTTTTGAAAAGTAAAACCTGCTTTGCAATCTTGTAAAGGAGCAGGCTGCTTTTATTCCTGGGGGACAACAACCATGGAAGTGAGGGAGATGCAACAAACCAGCCTGAAGAAGCAATGCACCAAGACTTCCCTGGGGACCCTGGCAGAGTCTTGAAGACTCCAGGGGTTCCCTGCTGGGTTTGGGAGCAACTTCAGACAGAAGGCTGGTTTTTCTAGGCTCCAGGTGTTGGGATTAACATTATTCAGAAGGGCACCAAGTACAGTCTGGGTTTTTCTGTGTCTTTACTGCACTGTGTACGGTGCTGATCCCACAAATTACATTTTTAGTTTAAAAGTCTTTGTTTAAGAAGCAGCTCCCTTCTATGCTTAGCTGTGTTTTGGCCCAATTAAGTGAAGGATTTGGGGGCCTGCCTGAATAGCTGAGTAATAATTAACCTCTCTTTGACTTAGTGGTGCAGAACTAGAACGTTCATGTTGAGACTTAGATTTCTCCTGCCTTGGTGTTGGCTGACCAAGCAGCAACAAGTCATGTCCTCTTTCCCCTTTAATGCCAAGTGTGTTTGTGTACATGTTACATTTGTCAGGCTTCTTTGGAAAGTCGTAATAAAGATGCAATGCTCTTGGGCTTATCCTGAGTCCAAAGCTTAGCACTGAGTGTCCTACTCTTTGTGGCTCCCAGCTCCCTGTGTGCATTTTGCCCAGCAGCTCTTCGAGGCTAAAGAGGCTGTTGTTAAGGTCTCTCCTGAGCCATCAAGGATGCAGGTGAATAGCCTGTTCCCAGTCTGTGAGTTTTGCTGCTCTTATCAGCAGATGTTGGCAGTTCCCAAACAAGCGGCTGCACTAGCGGTTTCTGACTGGGCAGGAGCGTGAAGTCGCTGGCTAAGCAAAGGCTTGTGGGTGGGTAGGTTTAAAGGCACAGAAGAGTTTTAGGGTTTTGGTGATCTATAGCTAAGCTATGTGATCATGTCTAAAGATAATGGACCTAAAACAAGCAGTGGGAGTTAGTGTTGAGGCTTGGGTTTCTAAAGTTTGGCACCTTGACACTGCACCTTTAACACTGCATACTGGGTTGTGTAATTTTTTCCATGGAAATTTAGCTCCTGATGTTGCTCTACTTAAAATAAGTAAAGACATGGTAATCCCAGGATGAATATGGAACACAATAATAATTCCACCTGAATAAGAGCAGATCTTGTTTAAAATCAAGCATTTTCTGAAATACCTCCTGTTTTTTATTTCTAGCTGGGTGCAAGTCTTCGTACACATCACAGTCCAAGCTTGCTGTGGGAGAGTTAATGAACATTTAGGGAAAGATGTCCCTAACTGTGACAAGGAAGGTTGAACTAGATGATCTTTAAAGGTCCCTTCCAACATAAACCGGTCTATGACTCTGTGAACACTGTATCTGTTGGAACTCAGGAAACTCCCAAAAATCCATTTAACAGTAATCAGGAAAAAAATGATTAAAATCCTTGAGGTAAGTACTGCTGATCTTGGTACAAGTTATATTCAAGTAGCAGTGACCACGGTCCAAGCACAGCTTCTTCAAATCTGCTGTCACACTCACTGCAGTGCACACTGCAGGGCCCCTCTGCATTGCTGCCATAGCTCCCAGGTGGGCAGCAGTGGTGGCACAGCCCTGCGTGGCCTCTGCAGCCATGTCCATCCTGTCAGGGACGAGGGCAGGAAGCCTCTGCCACAATCATGTCTCTGCTCTGCACACAGACGTGGCTGTGTTAGCAGATGACTTGTCTAACTACTGCTTTTTAACCCATCTCAGGATCATTGTTGCATCAATTTGTACATGGACTGTAGAGCTGATTTTATTGCAGACATGTCCTTGGAAAGACAGAAATCAGTTTTTTATTTCTACTTTATTTCTTTTAATGAAGCTGCCAAGCTGTCTCCTTACCTATACAGGGCATGGCATGTATTTAGGGAAAAACATTTACCTCTGGTGCCTTTTGTAGGGAAGATGCTTAAAACTGACCTACAAGATCCATAGGAGATTTTTTGGCTTTTTAGGAAACTGTCCTTAAGAGACTACTGTCTGAAAGAATGCAAATACTTCTACCGTATTGGCACACAGAAGGCCGAGTTCAATTATGTTTCCTTTAATTTATCGAAAAGGAAGCAGAGTAGTGTATGAAGTTGGGAGTTAAGGAGAGGGTGCCATGTAGTTCCTACCTCTGCCAATGAAATAGAATTGCCTCAGTGCTGGATAGGGGTAATTACACATCAGCCTTTGTCCTTCAGGGACTAGATGGTATCATGAGAGCTGCTGTTAGGAGTAAAAAGTCCCAAGTTGGAAACATGGTGTAGAAAATAAGATCTGGGCATTGCTCTTTCCTCCAAATGAGCAGGAAGAAGGTGCATGTGACATTATACCTTATTGTGTAAAGTAGTAACTGTGTTTTACAGGGCAAGCAGTGTTCCACACCTGTGGTGCAGCATGGTCCATGTTACTCATGCAGCTGCCTCAGGAACAGCGGGTGTGGATGTGTGTGCACTCGGGGTGACCCATCACCAGCCCATGCTCAGTCTTGAGTATTCGCGAATCGACTTGCTGGGGAAAATTTCTGCTGGAAGCTTTTTTTCGCAAGAGAAGAACCACTGAATGATTCACATCTTTTATTTCTGTAAATGTGTCCATAAATCATTTTTAGACAAAAAATAAATGGATACAGTTTTATCTGGGGGAAAGACTTGTACAGCATATTAGGCTAAAAATCCCCAAAGAAGCTTCTTCCAAATTGTCTGAAGTTGTGTATTACCTCTGAAAGTTGGATATGTTTGAGGTGGGTCTTAATGTGATCTGGAGGAATGAAAATGGAGCATGTGTCTCGTCTTACTTCTTGCTATGGGCCTAGGTTCTGTGGTTATCCTGTACAAATGGGATCTTGCTTACATGAACATGAGGTGTGGATTTAACTCCTAGGAGAAAAGAACATCATGAAACCACGTATATATCTGAAAATATACACAGAGGTTCTGAAGGTCACAAGTGTGCATAAACAAATATGCTCGTGTCTGTCTGAAGATGAAAAGGAGCTGAGAACGTGACCAAAACAATGTCATGTCAGCGCTCTCCTCAAAAGATCTATGTTCAGTGATAAAGACACTGCCAGAATTGAGCTGTGCTCGTCTTATGAGTAAGCAGCTAGAATTATGATGAAATTACAGTGATTTCTTCAAAATAAAGACAAGTTGGTACTTGATACAACAATGAAATTGTAGGAAGAGTGGCTTGTGAGCAAGGGAGGGGAGGTGACATCATGTGAACGCTGTCATGGGATTTGAGTGATTTAAACCACATTGCTGCACATGCCAAAGTCCTGCAGCCCTCAACAAAAGCTTCACTCTGCTGCACTGGACAACCATGAAATGGTTGTCCAGTGCAGCATTTTCCATTTCCAGTATGTTTTTCCCTTTCCCTGTGTGGAGAGGTATAGTGTATAAATCAGGCTCTTGCCTTTCCTGGGAGTTTGCACCCATGCAAATAAAACCAGATCTCCTGCCTGTGCTAAGCAGGGGGCCAAGTTCTGGGTGACTTGCTTGGAGGAGGAGCAGGCACATAGTCCCTGGGGCTTGCAGTATTTTCCACTGCACACATAAAAATGGTATGGAGCTGTGAGGACTCAAAATTAATTTCCTTAGAGGTGAGGTTCCTGCCTGCAGAATGAAGTATTTCATATGCTGCATCGTGGGTTAGAGGTAGTGTGTGCGGTAAGCAGAAAGTTATTGCTCCACTTTGAGATGATGATTTATGGCTTCTTTGAAAAGAAAATTGGTTCTGTTTAAGGCCAAGTCTTTTTGACCAGCCAAGTAAAAGCTTGGAAGAAGCTAATACAAAGCTGGCAGTGGAGGAGCGCATTGCTACTGCAGCATTTATTTGGAGTAAAGCCTAAGCGGCTTTTCATGTTTCCTACTTCCTAGAGTTCAGGAGTGCTGCAGAGCCACCAGCTTCAGCTGAACTGTCTTGTGTGGTTGGGCTTTTTGGTAATCGTGAGCAAGATGCTTCTCAGTTGTTTTGCCAATGAGATTAGTGATAACAGACTGTTGTGTTTATTTTTTGAAGAATAAAAATACAATTTTGGCCAAAGCAGTGTGAATAATTAGTAGCATGCTTAAGAACATTCGCTTGTTTTTGAAATGACATTTCTGAGAGTAATTCAGTAGAGATGAGTACCCCTCCAGGTGACCAAGTTGGAGCATTTTTCCCAGAGGAGGTCTGGGCTGAAGAAGCAATCATTCTTTCTTGGGTGTGTGTCACATTCACATCAGCTGAAATCAAGCACGTGCTCTTTCTTACTAAGGAGGCTTTCCTGAATCCTCTTCTGTTCTACACTAATTAGCCAAAAATGCTTCTCTTTGCACAATTCCATGCTTCAGCATTTGTGGGGAATTTTTTTTTTTTTTTGGTAGTGTTTAGATAATTTTATTTTACCTAAGAGTTATTAAAAAATCCCAACGAAACAAGACAGAAACCCACCAGCCAAACAGAACAAATAGCTGGGGTTTTTTTATTCACAGCATTGTACTGTGAGGAGTGACTTTATTATTAGCATGAAAAGTAGTAAAAGATACTGGCTGTGTATGGGCAAAGGAAGGCATTTATATTTGTTTTAGACTTGCATTCTTTTGTGCCATAAAAATCCGATTATGAGTATGTACAATTAAATATGTTTTAATAGCACTGTGTAAAGCAGTCATGGAAAATTCCCAGTTTGAGCTTCTGCAGGCATGCTATGAAGCCCATTTTCTTTGAGTTTTGTTTGGGTTATTTTTTTTGCTTTTAGGCTTGGGGTTTTTTTTTGTTTGGTTTGGGTTTTGTTTTTTGTTCTTTTTTTTGTTGTGGGGTGGGGGTTTTTTTTGTTTGTTTGGGTGGTTTTGGGGTTTTTGTGTGTTTTTTAAATTTAAATTTTATTTTATTTTTATTTACGAAAAAGCGTTTCTCTGGGCAGGGAAGAATCAGTAATACTGCATTTTGAGTGCTGCACTTGCTTTTTAATTTAGGCACACTGGTAATTTAACTTGAAATTATTGTGCAGTCAGCTTCCTTATAGATAATTTAAAGCAGTATCCTTGTGATGGAAAGCTTGCAAAGTCCTCCCAAGTCTCACAGACTTAGGTAACTGCACCACACTGTGGGAAGCAGATGTTTATGGAATTGTCTAGGCTGATGTTTACAGAGGAGTTCGTTGATTTAATTGAAAAGTTTACAGAGGAGTTGGTCGATGGAATTCATTGCAAAGTAAAATGAATTGACATGTAAAGGTTTGTGCTACTGAGAAGACACACTTTCAGAGGTAACTGAAGAGAAAAGTCATGGTTCCCTGGGATTTAGGGTCAGTGAGGGTTGCTTGTGAGAACCTGCTGTCCAGTGTGTTGACGCATAGCTTCCAGCATACCTTTTGGGTAGCAGGGTGAGGGGGGAAGCTGGGACATGTAGTGCAGGGATGTGTAAATCTACTGGAGCAGTTACCTTGTAGGAGAAAATTATGCTTTTGTCAAACTTAAAGTTGCTCTGTGATCTGTGTGTGTTGTCTGTCTGTTGCCTGATAGAGGTATCTCTCTACAACTGCCCGTGAGGAGGTGGTAGCCGAGTGGAGTTGGTCTCTTCTCACAAGTAACAAATGATTGGGCAAGAGGAAACAGCCTCAAGTTGCACCTGGGAAGGTCTAGATTGGAAATTAGCAAAAACTTCTTCACCAAGAGTGTTGTCAAGCTTTGGACCAGGATGCCAAGGGAGGTGATGGAATCACATCCCTGGAGGTATTTAAAATATGCGTAGACATGACACTTAGGGATGTGCTTGAGTGATCAGTGATCTTAGAGGTCTTTCCTAACCTGCATGATTCTATGATTTTATGTTAGTCTGTGGGTAGTCTGAGGTATTGGATAATGTGTATTGAAATACAACTACTTGAAGACAAGATGTCTAGAGTGAAAAGAAGAAAAAAAAGAAAAGAAAGAGGAAAAAGAGGAAAGAGGAACTTGCTCTTGGCTATATTCTTGCTAGCTCTTGCCAGCAGCTCAATCCCCTGCCTGGTGGTATATGCTAAGCTCACCAGAAACATACTTCTGTTTCATATGCAAATGTGTCACACCCCCTACATCTCTGCTGTCATTTCTTTATTTTCACCGGCCTTAAAGACTGCTGAATTTCAGTTTTGAATATCATAGAGTCATAGAATTTTCTGGGTTGGAATGGACCTTAAAAATCATTTAGTACCAACCCTCCTCTGTGTGTGCCATCCCCTTCCCAAGGCAGGGACACCTTCCTCTAGACCGGGTTGCTCAAAGTCCCATCCAACCCATCCTTGAACACTTCCAGGCAAGGGGCATCCACAGGTTCTCTGGACAATCTCACAGTAAAGAATTTCATCCTTATATTGAATGTAAACATGCCCTCTCCAATTTGAAGCCATTCCTCCTTGTGCTTACACTACATGCTCTTTTAAAGTCTTTCTCAGCTTTCTTGTAGGCCCCCTTTAGGTACTGGAAGACTTTAAAAAGGTCTCCTTGGAGCCTTCTCTTCTCCAGCTTAAACAACCCCAACTCTCTTTCTTCATAGGAGAGTTGCTCCATACCCCCAGTCATCCTCATGGCCATTCTTTGTCTCATATATCTGTGTCTCAAAGCAGCTGTGTTCTTGCCAGCCTTTCCTCTGGTCTCGCATCAGTTTTTCTAATCTGGGGAAGCACAGCTTTCCACAGCTGGCACTTGCAGGCTCTTCCAGGCTGGGGAAAATGGGACTGTCAGTCACAGCTGGCAGGTGTTTGTGTGAAGGGAATGGGATCTCCTTCCTGGCTGAGTTTGGCATCTCGACCCAAGTAGGTCACATCAGTTAGTAAAGGGTGTAATCTTATTTCAGACAGGATCCTGGAGAAATGGGGGGAAAAAATTCGCCCTCTCTGTTGCAGCAATGCTTCACTGCTTGCTTGAGCTAATCCCCTTGGCTGACGAGAAGAGCTTAGCTGCAAAGGGTTCCCACCTTGATATATGAATGGTGCATCTCTGGGAGATTACAGTGTATAGTCAAAATCCTGTGGCTGAGGATGTCCTTTGCCTGCTGACAGGCATGTAGCTGTTCAGCCCTGGGTTTTTTATGCATTTGCACACTGGACATAGTAAACTAGACGAGCGTCTGAACCTAGATGCATTTCCTTACTCCTAGTTATCTCTGAGATAAATGCCTATTTTTTCGGGAGGTAATGCTTTAAATCACTTCTGTTTGGTTAAGCTCCTCTAATTGCTTTGTGGTTTAGTTTTGGATTAAATCTTCTACAACCTGCTGCACAGTAAAACATGCATATGTTTCTAAAAAAAATTACAGAAGCAACTTCTCTGTGTTTCTGCTTCTTCTGATCCTGCCACAAGTGCTAGGTTGTGGTAGTCATTTTTCCTTCTGGCAATTACCAGCTCTTGTAAACATGGATTGAAGAAAGAAAAAAAACCATTCAATACCAGAGTCATACAGTAGATGTCTGTCCCTGTCATGGAAACAAGGATGCAGAATGGGAATGTGTCAGATCTCTAGGTGTGCCTGCAAATGAGGAAATGTGCCGCACCTTTCTGTTGAAAGGTGGAGTGCAGAGTTTAAGCTTCTTTGGAAAGGTGCTGCAAGCCATGAGGAAAGGTGTGTCACTGCACATCCAAGGAACCTGTGAGCTGCTTTGTATGACCTGCCTTGGGGGTTTGTCTATAGATGTGAGATGGAGCAATATGCAATTACAGGGTTCTGTCCAGTGTGTGATGTACAAGTGTCTATGACAGGAGGAAAGAAGGTTTGCTCATATAAAATACACGCTTTGTTTCTGTGTTTCCTACTAAAGGTGTTCCCTTCTGACAGTTCAGTAGTGATGGAACTTCAAAGGGAGTAAATTTTTTTTAATATAGTATGTAGGAAAAATGCCAGTAAAAGCAATAATGACTTGCCATAATGACTGCACTGACTTGCCCTGTAGATGTTTCATTTTATAGTTGCACAAGTGCAGAAGAATCTAAACAAATACCCTAATAAGGGTAGCATTACTACAAGGAAATGTATCTGGTCGGGGAGAAGTGGAGTAAGCAAAGAAGCAGGAGATTGCTTTTCAGAGGGTTGTGACCCTGAGCGGCTGACTATAATGGATGCAGTGTTCCCGGCTGCCTTTTTACCTTGCAACTGCTGCATACCATTGGTATTCATCAGCGGCGACCAGGCTCTGCAGTGGGAAACCTCGCAAAACATCACCCTGTTTCTGAGAGAAGTTTTAAGTTGATAAAATGCAAAAGTGTTCAAAGTGCATGCAGGAAACACTGCCTTTTATCTGAACTTCATGGATTTCTAACTTTACCCACTATATGAACTTTATCGCTAAATTTTTCTTCAATATGGATCCCAAACTCTCCTTTATACTAAGTTGCACCTTCTGCCTGTATTATAGTGGTGTGAAACGCCACCTGTGCAGCCTGCTTTGGTATCACATTGCCTCTGGGAAAGCGGAGATTAGCCCTGATTGACAGTCCTGTGCTCATACTGTGCAACAGCTGAGAAAGAGACTGGGCTGGGATTAAATTTCTTTTCCACTACTGCCACTTAATTTTCCTTTTCCTGTGTGTTGGTGAAGTGTATTAGGTGTTTTCAACCGCGTGTTGCAATTTATTTTTCTTTAAAACATATGATCACAGGTTTGAGAAGTAACTCAAAAGCAGCTGTTTCATATTTACTGACATCTTTGTGTTTGATTTAGGGTTGGTAGGTTAGATCCTATTTATAAACTATTTACAAACTATGAATTTTAAATTGAATAACAAGTTTTTTAAGGTCATAGGCTTCTATCCTATGCAGTTTGACACATTCTCTTCATATATCAAGAGAAAATTGAAATACATTGAAAGACAACAGTGATCAAATCTTATGGGTTTTACATCTCTGTTCATGGCTGAGTTCTAAAATTTGTTGGGAGTCTTTTTTGAGTTCCTGACCTGGGAAGGAGGAGAAAAAGGTAATCATCGGAGAAGGAGGAGATGGGAAGAGCTAGCAGTTCTCCTGTCTGCTCCAGGCCCCAGAGAAGTGTCCACCAAAGTCTCAGGGAGTGCTTCCTCCCAGGCATCCCAAAATATTGATCAGGGTAAGTAGGACAAAACAAAAAATGATTTAAGAAAGTGGAAGAAAGGACACTCTTCAGGATTGTAGACAGATGCAATAATTTCAGAGAGTCTTCTTAGCATCCTTTTCTCAGATGCTGGAAATGTGAATTAATTCTAAAATAAATGGAAAGTGGAATAAACTTTTTTTCATATGTGTGTAGACTTGTGTGCCTCCTCACGAGTATGTGGGGGAGTCTGAGGGTCATCCTTCAACTCTTTTCCCACCACTCCCTCTCTTCTAAAAATAGAGAAAATCTATTTAGACAGTGTTACCCAGATTACTCTTTTACTTAGGTACTTAGTTCTGTTCTGTTGACTAAAGCTCCCATAACTCTCCAGCAAACAATCTTGCCCTTTTCTGTGTAGAAGTACAATACCCGTTAGTCTGTTGTGAATGCTTTCATACACTGCTGGGATTTCATTAAAGTGCTGTTGCCTGCTTGCTTTTGTTTTTTAAAGATGTGCATTTTATTGCCGCATGCAAGGCAGTGAGCTTCAGAAACTCAGAGGGCAAAAGGCATCAGATATTAGGCACCATAAAAAGTGCACATGTCCTTCTGAGTTACAAAACTTTTCCCACAGTGAGGCTGGTCACGCATGTTCTGTGTGAGGAGCCAGGCTGAGCTCAGGCAGTGCTCAGCAAGCACAGCAATGTACCTCTGCATCCCCCGTGATCCCCATAAGCATGTGCTGTGCTTGCCAGCCTTTCTGCCTCAGGTGCATGGGAATAAGCCAGTGCTCTGCCCTCTAATGATAAAGTGTGCCATTACGTTTTGCTTAATTGGTTGTGTTTTCATCAGGTGATCTCCAGACAGGCAATTTGGAGTTGCTCAGTGATTATTGTGGTTTGCAGTGTACAAATTAGTGTGGGAAGCTGCTAACATTAGCCTTCCAGCTTAGGACTTTAGTGGCAGTGTCGGCTCTTTCAGCGTTCATCCGAAGTGTGAAAGGCAAGGAGGGAGAGCACAGAGGATGCTGTGTTGCCTGCCATTCACTGGGACATCCACGCTCTGGCAAAGGTGTCATCCTGTTTTCCAAACCTGCTTCTAGAAGCCCGGCAGCACAGTGGGCTTCAGATGTAGAGGAGTGTGATTCCCCTCCTGCTTGCCTGCTGGATTTTTAGTTTTTTTATTTATTCAATTTTTTAGGATGATTGGGTCCTGGGAATGTGGTCCTGGTTCCCCACCACCTCAAGTTGTTTCATAACCCATGTTGGACCCGTTCTTTATGATGCTGCAAGCCTGATAACATCTGCCCAAGGCTTGATAATGTCTGCCCAAGCTTCCCAAATGAGCCTCAGTGCTGCTGCTACCCACTTGCTGCAGGCCAGAAACCCACACTTTCCTGGCTAGGTGTAGACATGACATGTTTAATCTTCAGCAAGCTTCCCTGGACTCCTGTTCCTGCCTTTGAGCTGTGGTGCACTGCCTTGTGCCCACCCTGAGGGACCACACGCGTGGGGCAGGCTGCTGGGCTGCCCAAGTGTTTCACCTGTTGGAGCTGGTGTTGTGAAGAGGTGCTTGTCCTGAATCCAGGATATTGCCCCTGATTTGTAGCAGGGCATATAAACAGGATGGAGCAGGGGCTGCTGGTGGAAGCTGCTCAGTGAGTTGCCGTGGCTCGGGGGAATGGAGAACCCGAGCTCCGACTGCTAAGGTCTGAGCAGCCCAAACCTCTCAACTGCTTGTGGTCAAAGTGTAGCTGGGATTTGTTCCTCAGCGAGGGGTCAGAGCAGTCAGATGGGCTTCAGAAAGGCAAGGCTGAAATGCTTGTTGAAAAGGCTACTGTACAGGTCCAAAAGCACATCCTAATTTTCCAACTGTGTTTTTCATCTGTTTCTCCTTGTTTCAGCGTTCCAGTGGGTATTAACCATAGTAAGTCCTTATTCTACAGATGTTTACCTATATGCAGGGTCCTGTTGACATCTGAAGGACATCTTAGGTGGGCAAAGTTAGCAAAGGTTCTGGTTTTTGTAGGGCAAACTCCATATAGCTTGCCAAAATTTGATTTAGAAAAACAAAAAAACCAACCAAACAACAACTAAAAACCCCAACAACAACAAAACAAAACAAACAAAAACCCCAGCCCAAAAAACCCCCCAAAAACTCCCACCCAAACTGAAGCATGAACTAGCGACATAAAGAAATAATTCAGTGTAAAATACATACTTTTAATACTTGTGTCCCTGTGGCAAGAGAGAGATACGTAGTGATCATATTGTGAAAGCAAAGCTGCCAAGTGAAATGAAGCATACTGAATCATCTATTGTAAATTCAATGTGAGGGGATCAATACAACTTAGCAAAAGAACTTATGACCTGACATTTCAAATTCTCCTATTTTCAATAATCAGGGTTTCTATTAATAAAAGAATGAAAGAACTGTGGTCCATTATTCTCTTTTCTCACTTCTTTTCACACTTACTTTCTTAGCCTTGAATAAAGTCTTGCTAAGTCTTATGGCACCGCTGTGTGAACTGTGTCTCTCCAAAATCCTGAGTTTTAATTTCAAGCAAATACGGAGCTTGGAAGAAGAGAGGGGGAAAATACCCCAAACCACTTATGAAGAATGTGGGCTGGGTGGGTCAGTTTGTTTTTGTTTTATGGCTCTGATTTTATAGCTGTTTTTTGCAACAGTTGAGTCTGGAAATACTTTCCTTGCTTGCCCATCCCTACTTCAACCCATGAAAATTATTCATGTGTAAACTGATACTTTTGAGTTACAAGGAGACATAAACAAAATACAAAAAAATCCCTCTAATGTTTTCAAACCTGTAAAAGGATCATGAAAACTGACAGTATGGAATATAAAACTTAAGTGGAACCTTTTGTGCTTTGATATCAGTAAATTGAAAAGTGAAAGCTGTGGTACTGTTCTTGGGAATAATTTTTGAGTATGCTTGTTACCTTGCACAGTCTGCTGTTTAAGATGGATTGTTTTTTTCACGCCAGAATCCCACTTGAGTAAAGGTATGCTTTCCTGGAATTACCTGCTTCTTTGGCATGAGAAGGGGAAAAAGAAAAAGGCAATGCTGAGCTTCCTAGAAGCCAGGAATAGTCCTTGCCTTGCTAAATGCAATTCCTCCTGCTTGCTTTTAGGTGCAACACTGGTGTTGTATCAGTGATGCTTCTTGATGCAAGAAGCCTTTGATAAATACTACCAGAATAAAATCAGATAGCTGACAAAGAGTGTTCAAAGGTAGAAAGTGTATATTGATCAGAAATTTCGTCTGCTTTGCAAATTCAAATCAGGCTGAATCACATTAACACCTCCCTAGACAAGGGCATATCCATGCTTGTGTAGCACAGGTAGCATCTGTGGAAGAACTAGTACTACTATAGAGTTGTTTCGTACTGGATTTTCTTCTAAAATTTCCATATCCAGTGTTAAGAACTGAACAGTGCTTGACTAATGAACATAATGAAAAGCCTGATGTCTCATGAAAGGAAATGGTAAATGCTTCAGAACAAATGTGACAAAACAAATGTTTTTCTTTTTCCACTTAATCAGCTTTGAAGTACTCAATTAGGATGTTCCTCTTAAACAAAATATTTTGAAATGGGGCTGAACATGTACATTTGCAAGCAGAAGTTCGCGTTTTGGAAACAAGACTCTCCTTGGGCTTTACAGACAGTCTATGAGAAACATCTCTCAAGTTCAGTCTCAAACTAAACTTTGTTTCAGAGTGATGGGTCTCTCCCATGCCCCGTTGCTGCTGCTCGTGAGTTGGCTTGCCTGGCCTTTGCTCTGTGTCCAGACAGGAGGGGCAAGAGGAAGGTGGAAAAAACTGCTTGGGTGTTCCACAAAACTTGTGAAAAGTGGTTTTGAGACCATTAGCAACCTGTGGCAGATTTTAAGGACAAAGTTTCTGAAGAAGAGCGAAGGTGTGTGGCTGAGCCCTGACAAAGAGGGTAGTGAAGAAATTTCTGCCATTGCTTTGCCTCATCAGTCTTTGAAAGCCCAGTCCCAAGAGGGCACCTTAAGCAGGGAAGGAGAAGAGGGTGCTAGCATGACTTTTCACACATGTGGACTTAAAAATCCTTCTTCCCCTTGATGTGAGTTTATAAGCATGTCATGTAGCATAAGAAAAACATTGCCAAATTGGCAGCTTTTGGACTGGGGACTGCCAGGCACAACCAGGCATGGTGGATGAGCTACAGGCATTTTGGCAGACTCTTCTCCTTTTCCCTGAGTCACTGATAGAGCTGCACAGCAGTGTAAGAGCTGACTAGATGATGTGGCAAAAAGTATGTAAACAGAAGCTAGTGGTGATTGAAATTGGCTTGTTTGGGCAGTCGTGCTGGGACAACTACTCCTGCTACATTGATTTAGGCTTTGGTGAATGGTTCTTAGTGGAGAGTCTCTCTTCCCCTGCTGCTTTCTTGCACACTGTCCTTCCTCGGTTCTGTGTTCCCTAAAATACCTGTTGGAATTCTTGTGTTTGGCTTTGTTGTTAGGTTTTTTTTTTGCTGTTGTTTTGTTCATGTTTTCACATTTATGGTCATGAGTGCAGTTAATTAAAAAATGACTCTGAAAAAAATGTTTCTGAAAAAAATATGAGTGCTTGACAAAACTGTGCTGTCATCAAAGACGGAACTGCAACTCCTGTTGAAATCTGTGGAGGCAAGAGTTAGGGCTTGTTTGATTCTCAGGATAAATTTTAAAGGGTTTTTGAGTGTATTGTATATTCCTCCTCAAGAAGTCAAATACGGGAAGAGAATTTCATGCTACTTTTAAGATGAACATGAATATGCCAGGATATCTATCATTTGCCTGGCCACTGCTACCCCCGGCCCTGATGCAGACCCTGAGGGAAAGATGTATAGTGGCCCCAAGCTCTTTTCCCCATACGCTCCCTATGTCTCACTGCTGTCATCAGTAGCTGTCTCCTCTTCCTTCTCTTCACCTACATGTTGTCTGTTTGAATTACTTATCTTCCTTATTGAGTTTTAACAGATTAAAATCCTGCCTCCTTCTTCCAAGCTAAGGCAGAGGGAGGAGAGTGGTGGAGGCAGTGCTTTAAGCCAAGAAAGTCTGTGATATCTGATGATGATGATGTAAAGTGGGACCTGAAACTGTAGATCAGTAGATAGAGAAAAGTTGCTGTATGTGTTTCCCTGCTTCCTCATTTTTGCAGTTCTATTCATGGTCAGTTGCCAAGTAATACTTGGAGCAATGATCTTTAATTTCAGAATTAATCAGAAATGCCATTGTCTCAGCTGCACAGAAACTGTTATTTCTTTACCTACATTTGCAGGCATGAGAACAAGCTCTTGTCTGCTAGCAGCCTAACTTGACCACAACCAATAATGGCAATAGGCTTTCCAAACTCCTGCACTGTCATGTTTTTGCAAGCCATGATGCTAGGGTATGGGTTAGGCAGTCTTGAATGTGAAAAAAAGTATTTTGCAAAACTTGTCAAAACAAGTTTGCTGAATCTCTCATGAAAGTCATAACTGAGACTGTAGCAACTAGTCTAGTAGTAACTCTTCCAAAAAGAGTTGATGGTATCTTCTTGCTGGGTTTGCTTTTGAAAGCGTGATAAAGTTGCTGCTTCCTAGCCGTGCAGAAATCTGTTGTCCTGAAGAGCTGGCAACCACATCTTCAGAGCTCAGGCAGAGAAGTGCAATTGCTTTTTGATGGAATTGCCTTTTGGCTTTTCAATGAGGTCTATTAGTGATGGGTGTCTTCACACTCAATAGCAGAAGATGAGGAGGAACATTCTTGTCCACCGGCATATATTGAGGGTAATGTCTGTGTGCTGTTTGTGTTGGGCATAACTGGAAGATAAAAATTTTTGTGCTGCTGTTTGTGGTTTTGGTTTTTTTTTAAATTTGTGTAAAAAGTACTGTCTTATATGAAGCAGTGATCTTATAAGAAGTGCTGATGCCTTCAAGGGGCTGAGGAAGGTACAAATTTATTCTGGCTCCCTTTCAAGTCAGTAATAATATGTGTTTTAATCCAGTTTCTTGTTTTTAAAGTTAGTATACCATCACTAGCTCTGTGCTATCCCCAGTTACTGAAACAGAAGTAGATGGAGCCTGTTCAAGGTTAATCGGCAGCTGTTGCGCAGACTGCAGGAGCAGGAGAGCTGGTGCTTTGATCTGATGTGGGGGATTGACAGACAACAGAAACATCTCATTTTCAGGGACATTTTGTTCTGCAGGAAACTAACCTCCCCTGAACTGGCCTTATATCACATGGAAACATTTTCATGGCTTTGTTCTGCTTTAAAACAGGAAAGCAGAATAGTATTGTTCAAGAGGCACAACTAAATTTGTTGAGAGGAAGGTGTTAGTATTTTACCCCTGAGTGTTTTCTGAAGAAATTGTGAATACTACTGTAAGAATTTGAAAAGTAATTTTACCCCATTAAGCTGGATTAAGTATATGCCTTGATTTATGTAGATAATCAGTTCATGAAGTTGAGTTTAAGGAACTGAAGTTTAGATTGCATTTTCAAATAAACTTACAAAGTTGTGCTTTCTCTCACTATGTACAAGGTTCAACTAGTCCTTCTCTGTAACTCTGTCCATCCCTTCCCACCCTATCATCCCTGAATAAACGCTGCTGATTCTTGACTGTTGGCAGAGAGGGGTAGCCTGGCTGTTGAGGAATGGAGCCTGTTGGTGGCACTGTCTTGGAGCAGTTTCTGGAGTGTTCATTTATTTCCCTTTTGTACATCGTGTGACAGTAGCGACCACAGACCTTTACAGTAGGTCCCAGATTCAGCCACCACTGATGATCAGCTCTTCTGGAAGCCTTTTGTTGATGGAAAGCAGCACTAGGGAAGCCAGGCAGTGCAAAGGAGGGCATCTAGACCTACATTCTGAATTAAAGAGCAAACATCAGGCAAATGGCCATTACTGCTTGTTTCCCTGGACTTAGATATGGAAGAACAGGTCTGGTTTTCTGCTCAAGAGGCTGAATGGTTCATATGTGAGTTGAAGTCAGTGAGGGATATTCAGCTTCCAGTGAACTTTCCACTGAGTAGTCTGGCCATTAAGGTTTTAGGGTACCTAAATATAAGGGTTTTCAGTAGCCAAGGCCAACAGGGAAGGGTGAGTTTTCAGAACAATAACTGACTATTAATATTAAACTAGCAAAGTTGTGGTCTTTTTCTTGATCACTTCTTTCTTTTCGTGGCTCCTCCTTAATCATTGTCAGTTTGTGACTTAGGAAAGAGAAGGAATGAAGATAAATGTGGTTTTGGTTATCTTTTGCATTAAAAAGCTATGTCCCACTTGACCTAGTTAATAACATCTCTTCCTGTCTCTCAGACTTTGTATTCTGAGCCAAGCTACTGAGGTGCATAAACAAAAGGTTCTCTAAATACATATTGACTATTGGTCCTTTTGCTTTGCCAAGCCTTAATAGTGATGTGCTTTTTGAGTGCAGATGCAGCATAACCTACATTCATTGCTCTTAATTTAAAGCAGTTTTAACTGTTTTGAATCAACCGCATTGATGTGTCGACTGGATTTCACATTATATGGTGTGAATGAATAGTGTTGCACTGAGATGAGAACACAGTTGTTATACAGTATCTGCTTTTTCATATGTAGACATATATATGAGATATATATATAAAATGTAATTAATGTGCAGTTATTTTATTCAGCATACAATATGGATGCATACAAAATCTAACTTGTTAATTAGAGTTTTGCAAAGGCTCTTGCATATATTTTCAGCATATATATCCAACAGAAAGTAAAAAAAGAATGGATTTTTGTCATCTCCAAGAACGGAATACTGAGGAAGACAAGAAGTAGTGTTTGCATTTTCAGCAGCAAAATCTGTGAGGTAGAAGGACCCAGGACTTCTCCAGGTGGTCTTGCAGCTGTGAGATTTGCAAAGCTATTTCCTTTCAGTTTTGCAGTCAGGAGAAATTTATTTGCTACGGAAATGATGGCATACGGCTGTTCTTCTACAAACACTATTCCAAGTATTTTTACAACCTTACTTCATGGAAATAAAAAACACTGGGCTGTAGTTAGTGCTCCATGGCTTTCTTTGCCCACTTACCACAGAAGGCTGGTTTGTCAGGGAGCTCTGGAGTAACCCAAGACACCAGGCTTCTCCCTGAGAAAGAGGTTGGGGTCAGTGTAGCCGCCAAGTGTATTGAGAGGAGTCCTTCCTCAGGTGGGTCCTGTATGCCAAGTCTCGTCCATAAATTAAGCACTGGTGAAGATTTTGTCACCAGTGCATGGCTAATGCACTACAGAGGGATGGCAGCTGGATCAGTGGCTGGAGCTTGCGTAGTTGGTGAGGTATCTCTTGCCAAGACCTTTTTGTTTTGCCCCCACCCAGAAGGAAAAGCCCATGGACAGATACTCCATTGTAGAGCTACCTTGCCAGGGAACATGTTGTATTTGCATTCCAGATGCCTCTGGCTTTGTGAACTGCATTGTTCCAGCCTCCTTTGAATAGCAGCTATTGACCCCTAACAATGTACATTTGTTTAAAGCAACCCCTTTCCCTGCTTTAAAAAGCTTTTTATAGCACTAGCCCAACCAAGTGAAGGCTTCTGTGCAGGCCCCTTCTTTTCCCCTTCATATCCAGAAAAAAAATTTGCAGCATTAATTATTTAATTTCAAGATGGAAAACATTCTCCTTCTGAGAGGCTATTTTGAATGCTGAGGTTTTGGCAAATTTTGTTGCGGCTTAATGTTTATAAGCTTTTCATTGCTCTTGAAAGCATAAACTTCACGTTACTCAAGCTTCTGAGATGCTGGCAAATAATAAACCGGTGGAATAACAGGGGTTTGGTTGTCCTGAAGCACTTGAAGAACTTGACTGTATTTTGGCAGATAGTTTTTTTTGCTGTTTATGTCTGCATTTAGGTGGATGAGCTCACATAGAAGGAGATGGTGGAGACTGACCAGTACAGACCCTTAGTGCCCAGCAGGTGTCTGGCAAAAGTATTTCTATATGTGGGGGAAGGCTGGGACCAAATTCCCTTTGCTGCTTGGGGTGATGGTGTTACATGCATCCACTCCTCAAGCCATCAGGTCTCCAGAGCTTGATGGTGACAGTAACCACCATCATTAAATCCCTTGCAATTCATGAACTAAACTATGACTGTTTGCTGTGGGGGGAAGCTTTGCTGTGCCTTGCTCCTATGGGGTCATTAGGTCGTGGCAGAAAAGACCAGTGAAATAAAAATTTTCTGGGAGCTGGACAGCCTTGTAGTCCTTCTATTTTATGCCATAATAATCCCACTAATGACAGCAAAATATTCAAATGTGGAACAGTGGTTGTCTGATTGAGTGGGGTGGTTTGATGAGCTGAGGATTCTTTCTTCTGGTGTCCTGTGTTAAGTCAGGAGTATCTCATCTCCTGAGGTTTCTATAGACATTACTGTTGAACATGTTAGTAAAGTGTTGTCTGCAGGCTGATGGACATGATCCTACCCCTCTGCTCAGCCCTGGTGAACTGGAGTGCTATGTCCAGTTGTGGGCTCCCCAGTACGGGAGAGACATGGACATACTGGATAGGCTCTAACAAAGGACCAGAAAGATCATGAAGCTACTCTCTCCTAGGAGTAAAAGCTGAGAGAGCTAGAATTCTTAAGCCTTGATAAGGCTGAGGGGGAATCTCATCAATGTACGAAAATAGCTGGAGGGAAGATAAAAGAGGAGGGAGCCAGGCTCTTCTTGGTGATGCTCAGTGACAGGCTCAGAGGCAGTGGGCACAAGCTGAAACACAGGAGGCTCACAATGAACATCAGGAAACACCTTCTACTGTGGGAGTGACTGAGTGCTTTCACAGCCAGGTCTTTGTGAGCCTGCTTGAGCCCCTGGACTAGCAGCTCTCCAGAGGTCCCTGTCAATTTCAGCCTTCTGTGATGCACGGGTGAAGTGAGGTGGCTGAGGACATGCAGGAATCCTAGGCAAAGCCCAGCTCACCTTGCTTTCATTGTATGGCATGGTGTAGCATGGGTACATCATCACATCATCTCTTACACAGTGCTGTGCACTCATGCTTACGGGCTTTACACCCATTCCAAGGTGAATTAAGTGGGCTCTGCATCACCCAGCCCCATAGGGGCTGATGGGCAGCTGCAAGCCTCAGGTTTTCACTCTTGGGTGCTCTTGGGGACAGTGGGCTGATGGCAGCACCTGCATTAATGTGGAAAAAGCCCTTTGTCTCTGCCATGGCTGTTGTGGTAGATACTCCTTAGTTCCAAGTATGTAGCCTTCAAAGTTGTCATCGCTCCTGTGTCTGTACCTGAGGGACACAGGACATTTCTGTTTGCTGGCTGTGGTGGGGAGGTAGCAGAGGAAGTCCAAGAGCAGTGCCCTCACATCAACCTTCCTTCCTCTGGGAAGTGCAGGGTGAGACGTACCCTTGGACCAGTCGCCATGGGCGTGTTTGCGGTGATCAGGAGAATAAAAACAGCGTGGTGCCCTGGATTTTCTGACAACCAGAGACTGATGAAGACCCAGGAGAGTGGGTGGAAGTGTTCCAGCTGCTGTCACTCAATTTTGAATTTAATGTTCAAATCTTATCTATTGCTTTTACCACTTCTGGAGAGCTGCCTCCCCACCGTTTCCCAGTCCCCTGCTCCCTCCTGCCCACCTCAGGTACTGGCGCTCTCCTTTCTGCTTTCATCTGCCCTACCTCTTGCACTTTTGAGTTGCATTTGAACTGCCTCGTAATTGCTGTATACCTAGAAACCATCTGACTTGAGGTTTTAGAAGTAAAAGGGCAAACTACTCCACAGGCATTTGCAGCATTGGAAATGAAAAGCAGTTTGTGAAAAGATGCAGTGGGAAAAAATAAAGAGGGATGCTCTTGCGTTGTCTTCTGTGTCCAGGTGAGCTCTTCCCATTTAGAGAAACCAAACAGCAAAAGTTTTTAAATTCTCCATGAGTACTGTTTTGTCTCAGTGCTGCTATTGTCCCATCGTAGAAAGAAGAATAATGTTTATTCAACATTAGCTGAAGCATATGTAACTTGTACTGTGGCTGAAGTCCATGGTAAGCTCACAGGCCACTTGTCTTAAATATGCAACAGAATAAAAATCTGTATTTGTCTTGAGTATTAATCAGGACTGCACCCCCTCCATCTTAAAAAGACTCTGTGCCTGGTTTCTCTGTGTGAAAATTCAGGCAAGGACAGTCTTAGGATGCTAGTATGCAAAATTATTTTAGTTGGGTTTTTTTCTGTGATTGTACACCCAAGCCTTATAATTGTCAGGGTATATCCCAGCACTTTCCTACCAGCCCTTTACTTTTTCTTTAGGAGGGCATTTGACTGTTCTGGTGAAAAAAACCTCTGTTCTCTGAATGCCATTAAAATACTGTTGTTCTGATATGGAGCCAGATGTCCGAAGAGAACGGGAGTATAGTTTAGGTTGGAAGTTAGGCCATGGGTCACTGCTGCTCAATGTTTTCATGACAGCTAGAGTCTTCTCCTATGCAGGAGCAACTCGGGTGGCTCTCGCTTACGGGATGGCTTTTGATGTAGCTGCAGCATCAGCTGTGGTCCTCCTCCCTTGTTCTTAGTGCTGGATACTTGTGTTTTCTTAATGCTGCATCTACCAGCCAGGTGGTAGAGTGGTAGATGGAGCATTAAGCTCTACCTGTTCTACTAGTCTGACTTAGGTGTCTCACTGATAGTGTCTCAAATGCCTTCATAGCAAATATCAGTTCTTTGTAGCCTTGCTTGCTACCAGGTTTTTGGGTTTTTTTAATCCTCTGCATTGTTGTGCAGCCAAGAGAGGAGAACCATATAAAGAGCAAAGTAGTTTAGAAAAAAGGTGAAAGATAGAAGTGCTGGGAGTGTCTGACTGAGGTTGAAAATAAACAGGTAGGGAGCCAGCTGGCTTTGGGGTGGCTCTTTTAAACCGTGTGTAAATTCGAACACCGCTCTGTAATTTTACTTGTGCTAACATGAGGCACATGACTCTGAGAATCAGAGGATTGGCTCCAGCTGCTCTTGCCGGCATTTAGGAAATTGTAAAAAAAAAAGGCACTTCAGTGTAGTTCTCCTGTGTTTACTGATTGAGCAGACACCAACAAATACTTGCTAAGAGATTATTTTATTTTCTTTCATTTGCTTATTTGGATTTTGCTTTCACTTTCTCTCCTATTACTTGGTAAGTATTTCCAGAGAAAAATAGTGAGTGAAATAGTGAGTGAAATTCTTTTTTCAGTTTCTCTGTTATGCCATCAATAACGCTGGTTTTTTTATTGCAGGGGTCTCGGGTCTGGCTGCGAGAAAATAATCAGCATTATCCCAGCACTGTTCATTCCTGTGCGGAAGGAGTTGTCGTATTCAGGACAGACTATGGTCAGGTATGGGCATTACTCCTTGATGTTTTGTCTTTTGCACAACTCTGTAAAAAATAAGCTTTCACAGAATCACAGAATGGATCAGGTTGGAAGGGACCACAATGGGTCATATGGTCCAACCTCCCTGCTCAAGTAGGGTCATCCTAGAACACGTGGCACAGGATTGTGTCCAGATGGTTCTTGAATATCTCCAGTGAGGGAGACTCCACGACCTCTCTGGGCAATCTGTTCCAGTGGATGGTCACCCTCACAGTAAAGAAACTTTTGCTTGTGTTTAGGTGGAACTTCCTGTGCATCAGTTTCTGCTGGTAGCCTCTTTTCCTGTTGCTTGGTACCACCGAGCAGAGCCTGGCTCCATCCTCTTGACATCCTCCCTTCAGATATTTATCCAGAATAATGAGGTCATCGCATAGTTGCATCTTCTTGAGGCTGAATAGGCCCAGTTTCCTCAGCCTTTCTTAAGGCTGAGAATAAGAGAGATTCTCCAGACTCTTGACCAACTCTGTAGCTCTCTGCTGGACCTGCTCCAGAAGCTCCATGTCTCTCTTATACTGTGGACTCCAGAACTGCACACAGTATTTCAGATGTGGCCTCACCGGGGCTGAGCAGAGGGGCAGGATCACCTCCCTCAACCTGCTGGCAGTGCTATTCTTAATGTATCCCGGGTTACCATTGGCCTTCTTGGCCATAAGGACACGCTGTTGGCTCATGGACAGCTTGTTGTCCACCAGGATCCCCAGGTCCTTCTTTGCAGGACCCTGCACTTGCCTTTGTCTGGTTCTTCTTCTCTGAAGAACCAGAGAAGGTTCTTCTCTGCCCAGCTCTCCTGTCCAGGTCCCTCTGAAAGACTGCACAACCAGAAGTATCGGCCTCTCCTGCCAGCTTTGTGTCAGCAGTGAACTTGCTGAGAGGGGACTCTATCCCCTCATCCAAGCCATTGATGAACAAAATAAATAACACTGGGCCCAGTATAGAACCCTGAGGGACACCACGAGTGACAGACCTCCAACCAGACTCTGTACCACTGATCACAACCCTCTGGAATCTGCCACTCAGCCAGTTCTGAATCCATTCTACTGTCCACTCATCCAACTTACACTTCTTGAGTTTGACTATGAGGATTTAATGAGAGACCGCGTCAAAAGCCTTGCTGACGTCAAGGTAGAAAATATCCCCTGCTCTCCCTTCATCCATCCAGGTAGTTGTTTCAGCTCAGAAGGCAAACAGCCTGGTCAGACGTGAGTTACTTTTAGTGAACCCATGCTGACTACTCCTGATCACCTTTCTGTCTTCCATGTGGGTAGAGATGGCCTAGAGAATGAGGCACTCCATCAGCTTTCCAGGGACTGAGGTGAGGCTGCCTGGCTGGTAGTTTTCTGTGTCCCCCTTCTTGCTCTTTTTGAAAACAAGTGATGTTTACTTTCTTCTGGCCCTCAGGTGCCTCTCCTGATCTCCGTGACCTTTCAAAAGGGATCATGAGCAGCCTTGCTGTCATGTTCACCAGCTCTCTCAGCAGTCCATGGATGCATCCTGTCGGGGCCCATGGACTTGTGGATGTCAAGTTTGCCTAGGTGTTCTCTGACAAATCCTCCTTTACTAAGGGGAGGTCTTCCTCCTGACATTCATTTGCCCTGGTCTCCTGGGTCAGAGATCCCTGAGGGCTGGTGTTGTCAGTGAAGATTGATGCAAAGAAGGCGTTCAGCAACTCTGGCTTCTCTGTGTTCTCTGTTACCAGGATCCCCCCTCCATTTAGTAACAGTCCCACATTATCCTTTGTTTTTCTCTTGTTATTGATGTTTTTGAAGAAGCGCTTGTTATTATCTTTTACATGCTTGGCCAGATTTAGTTCTAGATGGGCCTTGGCCTTTCTAGTCTCATTTCTACTTAACCTGATCACCTCTCTAAATTCACTCCAAGGGGCCTGACCTTACTTTCATCTCCTGTGAACTTTTTGCTTAACTTTGAGCAATGACAGTTCTTTATTCATTCACAGAGGTTTCTTGTGCCCTTGGCCTGATTTGTTTCTCATTGAGATGCATTGTTCTTGAGCCTGAAGGAAGTGAACCTTGATTATTGACTAACTCCCCTGGATCCCTCTTCCCTGCAAGGCCTGGTCCCATGGAATTCTTCCAAGAATATCCCTAAAGAGGCCAAAGTTAGCTGATCTGAAGTCCATGGTCATAATCTTGTTCACTGCTCTACTACCTCTTTGTTCAATAATGAACTCTATAATCTCATGATCACTACAGCCAAAGCTGCGCCCAACCTTCATCTCCAATAAGGCCTTACTTGTTGGTTACTGTGAGGTCAAGCAGCACAACATTCCTTGTGGGATCCTCCACTATCTCTGACAGGAAGTTGTCATAAGTGATTTCCAGGAACCTCCTGGCCTGTTTGTGCTTTGCTGTGTAGCTTTCCAGCAGATGTCAGGGTGTTGGAAGTCTCCCACACGAACCAGGGCCTGTGACTTCGAGGCTGCTTTAGTTGCCTGTAGAAGGCTTCACCCACTTCATCCTCCTGGTCAGGCAGCCTGAAGCAAACATGCACAGAGTGTCACCCTTCCTAGTCTGCCCTTTTATCCTGGCCCATGAGCTCTCGACTCACTCATCATCCACCCTGAGACTGAGCTTGATACATTCCAACTGTTGCCTCACAGAGAGGGCAACTCCACCACTGCGCCTTCCTGGGCTATCTCTCCTAAACAGCATGTAGCCCTTCATGGCAACATTCTTCTATGGGAACTATCCCACCACATCTCCATATCATCTCATCTTCAATGAGATTGAAGTCTCACTAAGAAAGAGTCCCATCTGTGTCAGCATGCCTGGCGCTGCATAGGCCATTCTGTTGTCAAAACCCCCAAAATTACGGTGATGACACCAACTGCACGAGCAATGTATTTTCTCCTTGTGTGGAGGGCATAGTGGGAAACTAAAAGGCTTGTGAATAAAATATTCATTTTGTATGACCTGAATCTGTAGCTTGGTTTTAATAGTTTTTTCTGTTGCCTCTCTGGTCAGTTGCTATGATTGTGTCTGACAAAGCTGAAGTAACGCTGCTGACTGTGAGAGCTTTGTTCCACAGAGATCGGTGTTTATGTAGTTTACTGGAGGAAGGTGGCCTCTCTGAAGTTATATTCCCTTACAGTAACAGAAAGTAGGGGCTGGCACATAGCCAAAAAAATAAAAGCATGTCTTCCAGAGACAGGGTACCCTTGCTTTCTTTACATGCCTTTTTCCAGGCAGGAAAGGAACCAGACAGAATTGTAGAGTGGCTTTTAATTGGCAAGATGTAACGTACTCATGATTCAATTGCTGCTGTGCTGGCAGTGAGGGATGAAAATGATGGAGTGACCACATCAGTGAACAAGGGAAGGGCTGTGCTTGTCATCTGTCTGGACTTCTCTAAAGCCTTTGACACGGTCTCCCACAACATCCTTTTCACTAAATTGGAGAGATATGGATTTGATGGATGAACTGTTTGGTGAATGAGGAATTGGTTGGATGGTTGCATCCAGACAGTAGTGCTCAAGAGCTCAGCTGGTGATAAGGATGTCCTTTGGGGTTCTGGACTGGGACCAGAACTGTTTATGCCTTCATCAGTGGCATTGGCAGTGGGATAGAGCACAGCCTCAGCAAGCTTGCTGATGACACCAAGCTGAGTGATGCAGCTGTCAAACCTGAAGGATGGAATGCCATCCAGAGTGACCTGGACAAGCTTGCAAAGTGGGTACATGCATATACTTAATGAAGTTCAATGAGGTCAAGTACAAGCTCCATGCGTTTGGGTTGGGGCAACCCCTGGTATCCATACAGACTGACTGAGAGCAGCCCTGCCGAGAGCGATTTCAGGGTGCTGGTGGATGAGAAGCTGGACATGAGCTGGCAATGTGTGGACAGCCCAGGAAACCACATGTATCTTGGGTTCCATCAAAAGCAGCATGGCCAGTAGGTCAAGGGAGGGAATTCTGCGCCTCTACTCCACTCTCGTGAGACCTCACCTGGAGTGCTGTATCCAGCTCCGAGATCCCCAGCACAGAAAGGTCATTGACCTGTTGGAGCCATGGAGGAAGGCCATGGAAGTGATCACATCTCTTTTGGGGTCAGGCTGAGAGAATGGAGATTGTTCAGCCTGGAGAAGAGAAGGCTCCAGGGAGATGTTATAGCACCTTCCAGTATCAAAAGGGAGCCTACAAGAAAGCTGGGGACAAATCTTTTAGCAGGGCCTGTTGCAGTAAGACAAGGGCTAGTGGTTTTAAACTAAAAGAGGGTAGATTTAAATGAGATTAAGGAAGAAATTCTTTATTTTGAGGGTCGTGAGGCACTGGAACAGATTGCCCAGAGAAATTATGGATACCTCATCCCTGAAAGTTTCAAGGTCAGGTTGAATGGGGTTTTGAGCAACCTGGTCTAGTGGGAGGTATCCCCCCTTGTGGCAGGGGTGTTTGGCTAGATGACTTTTATAGGTGTCTTCCAATCCGAGGCATTCTGTCATCCTTTTCTCTTGCACCAAGTTATTGGTGACCCAGACACATGTGGTTTGGGAGAAGACACCAACAAAATTAGACCGAGAAGAACAACTACCACTGGGTACAAAGCCTCCTCTCAGAAAAACAAGAAAGCCACCTACGTGCTGGTGTGTTTTCTGTGGGTTGCGTATTAAATTGTGCCTTTAAGGTTCTCAGAATTGGGGCCATTGCATATTTTGACATTTCTTACTGAAATTTGAAGTCCAGTTAAGTGGAAAGGTTGACACTGTCTCCTCTGTTGGCTTTTTCAAGCTAAAAAAAGAAGGCTCCATCACATTAAAGCATCACCATTATATTTGAGCTGCAGTGTAGAAAGGCTGCTCTGTGTGTTGTTACGCTAACATCCTCCAGGAAATGTCCAGCATTGGGCCTTTCATCTTAAACACAAGCCCTTTCCAGCTCCTAGTAGGAGTGACCCCATGCTTACATGGGAGACTACCTGTAATTTTCACAAGATTTTGTAATTGGATGTGTAGCCCTAAAGAGCCTGACTTTTAGAAGTGTTTTGACCTGCAAAATCCTTACACTTAAGGGAGTCAAAGATGCCACTGTAAAAGGGACAGTTGGCTTTGGTGCCCTACAGAAGAATGGCAAAGTTAGTGCTAGCATCCACCAGCAGAGAAGTTGCTTGGTAATGGTGTTCTGTGTGCGTATTGTGTGTGATGTTACTGCCATTCCGTGGTGTACATAATGTGAACTGAAACTTCAGGTAATATGGAAAAAGTCTCAAGTCTTTGCCATGATGTCATCTGATTGATTAAATTTGCTTAGAAGACCCTGGTGTTTTCAACATCACTGGGAAAAAAATTACCTCCTTTGTTTTGGTGTGCATGTGTTAAAAACAGGCAGTGTGAAATGGGAAGGACGTAGGGATCAACCTTCAGACCTGTGATGTGGCATTCCACTTCCTCAGCGGGTCTGAGCTGGCAGCTGCACAGCCAAAGGCATAGTAGAAATTCACTGCATTTGATAACTTTAATAATTTTCAGGGCTTGTAGTTTCAGGATTGGACTTTATGTGTAAAAGGACTGTGCCAGCTGACATTGGTCAATTAATATATTTTCTCCCACTGCTTTTCCTGATGTGCTTTTAGGCCATCCTGCCCTTGCTGTTTGGTTACCTATGGGCTGCAGAAGGTTGCAAGCAGGTGAAATGCAACTGAGATAATGCTTGAATATTACCTCTGACTGTTTAGCAATCCCTGCAGTGCTGGATATCACTTTGAAGAACAAGAGAGGGGAATCATGGGATGAGGTTGCAGAAATAAGGGGTGATGATGCTTTTTGAAGCATGTTGGTGTATTGATTCCCACATCATTTTGACAGCTAGAGCTCATGTTCAAGTTTAATGACAAACTGATGAAAGTGTTGGGACCTTATCAAAGCACAGCATTGTTACTCATCTTCTCTGATTCAGTAGCTGCTACTAGACTTTGCACTTCTCACCTTTCCACTGAGCATTTTGCATGTCTTCTGAAGATGTGATTGGCAGGGCAGTGGGACTGGGAAGGTGTGTTGCTGGAGTTGATTTCAGATTTTACTTTTATGAGTTTGGACTTCAAGTCTTTGCCAATGTCAGTTTGCAGAATAATTAAAATTTCATAGCACAGTACATTACTTTTTAGTTTCTTCATTCTGTTGTGAGTGGTGGAAATTAATTTGCCACAAAAACCTGTAGCAGCATACAATTGTATGCTGAAGGGGTGGTTGTAGGGAATCCTACCCAGTGTGAAGGTAGGATTATATAATGATATTTTAACAAACTGCATAGCAATTTCTTGATTATCACGTGGTGATATAATTCCCCCTCGAGTGTTCTTGTATTTATTGCCTGAGTGTTACAGTTCAACAGTTCATTGTCTAATTATCATTAAAGACAACTGTGATACTGTCTTCTGCTGTTGTCATCCGCTGTGTGAGATGGTTGTAAAACTGGCTGATTTGATGGTCTGTGGGGAATATCTGATACATGAGATATGGTGTACTAAAATGGGGAATATCAGGTTGTAAGTTTGGATTTCCCTGAGCAAATAGCTATGAAAAAATCATAGCTCTTTATGAAAAGAAGAGAAATGTGGCACTGTATGGGGGTAGATGAAAGCCTCATTAAATACAAGGAGGGGAAGAGTACTTCAGGCCTGTGTTTGAGCACCCTGGCCCACCATAAAGTAGCGGGAGATGAAAGGCGTGACCTCCCTCTTAGCACATGTTCATGACATTGGGCTGCAGCTGGCTCTGGATTAGCTCTCCAAAGCTTCCTGCAGGCTGGCCTTCAAAACAGAGAGTCTGCAGTGACTGGAAGAGTTACTATGTGCAGACAATTCATATTGTAGATATGTTTCCCTTTATAAGCACAAGCGTAGTGCTTTCCAGAAGAGAAGATGCTGTACTCATTTGCTAGTTGGTGGGTGGGATGGTTGGGTTGTTTGTTTTTTTGTTCCATTGGTGTGCAGAGAGCTGGTGAAGGGCTCTGTCCTGGATGTTTGGAAACACCGTGTCTATGACTGTACTGTAATAATACAGTATATTCATACTTAGTATGAATACATTAAGAATGTCAATGAAGTCTATGAACACTTAGAATTATAAAAGTAGGTCCTAATCTTTCCTTGTGTGTTTAGATACATATTCATATATAAGATGACATTACAATTACTGGTTTTTTTTCATGTTTGAGGATTTTTTTGCTACATCTGTTTTTAGGGTTAAAATGATTTCTTCCTTAAAGGTTTTGTTTACAGTAAAGCAGACATTTCCTCCTTGTCTTATTGTATTTTTAATGAAGTTGTGTGAGCTTATAAAGTACTCCAGTCAATATTTAAATAAAATCCTAAAAGCCCTGCTGTCATTCTGTGCTTTGTTTGAAATTACTTACTTGTGTATGTTAAGTAATCAGTAGTTCCATTGAGGAAAAAAACTCTTTCCAGTTTCTCTCCTTTTTTTTTTTTTCTGAATACTGTAGACTTTATTTCAGATCAAAAGAGGACTGCATTGTGCTCTTGATTTGTACAGAGACACGTGAAACTGTCTGCGGTGAAAGCATAGATAGCAAATACAGAAAGCTTTGGGGGAGTGAAATCTTTCAGAAGAGCTGTGCTGTGTTGCGTGGCATTGATTTCAAGAACATTTTTCTAGTCTTCTAAGTAGGACTCTACTTTTTCTTCCATTTGTACATCCAAGTATATATAAAAGTAATGCCAATAAATATATAGTCAGCATGTCTGTGTCCCTCTTTTTTTTTTTTTTTTTGTTTTAATTCAACCATGGCTGTTGGTGTAAGTAACACTATGTTTAAGCCTTTGAGAATTGAGGACTTCCAGAACAGCACCTAAGAACACACATTTTTAATAACATCCATTCCCTTGCAAGGGAAGAATTGTATATATGTAAGACATAACGTATGTATGTGTGTGTAGGGGAAATCTTATCTGAACAAGCTCACCCAGGGAGAAGTAAAAGTGGAATCAATTGCTACAAACTGTCCTCAGTCTGACACTAAAATTTCAGGATACTTAATTGCATACCTACTTAGCTGACTGAGAGAAACTTTTACATCAAATGTTATAAATAGAAGCAGCTGAGTGATAATATCCAAAAAATGTAGGCTCTTTAAAAAAACAGATGTCATATTTCACCAGTAAAGACTTTGTCAATTAAACCAGATTTCTGTGAATTTTCTTCACAAAGAAGTCCTTCACAGCATGGTGTTATGTCAGCAAACAGAGTACAGCTTGGTATCCTTAGCTTCAAATCAGAGGCACCTGTAAATGGTTTGGGCAGCAACAAAAGTATTTTTTCCTGTGTGTTTAACTTATTGTGGCTCTTCTGCAGCATTTCTGCATCTCAGGAATTGGAAGGCTACAGATGTTCCTTGTTAAACACAGCTCAAGTATGTTTTCCATGGAGGTTTTCACTTTTTTTTTTTTTTTTTTCTTTCTGGTTTGAAGGCTGGGAGAGTTTCTCATTGTGACCTCGTTCAGGAGTTGTAGACCTGGGCTTCGTTTGAGGTTTGGGGTTTGTTCTTTCTGTTTTGGTTAGTTTGGGGACGGGGGGTGTTCCCTTTGTTTGATTCTTAAGTTATCTATAGGATTATATTGAAGTTACTGTGTGGTTATACCCAGGGAGCTCATGTTTTCCTCACTTACGGTTTAAAGTTAAAAAGAAAGCCCCAAACCTGCAGGTAATGGCTTAGCATTTCTCATAAGGACTCTTTTCTTCGCCTTGTGTCCTTTCTCACCCTCACTTGGGACTCTCTTGTGCTAGTCTTTGCTGTTGTGAGGAGCCCTTTTAAACAAGAGGCTTCCGTTCATATTCACAGGGCATGAATAACACCACTGAAGTTACTTGGCTTAAGTTACTGAAGTCAGTAGGACTGTTTATCAGTAAATGCTGTGTTTGGCTGCATCCATAGTTCATAGGATCAGGCATCGGAGAAGTAAATCCTTCTGGACAAGGACTTTATTAGCTAGCATTGAAAAGCATCATGCTTGCTTCTAGCTCTTCCACGTGAAGACCTGAAAATATTTCCAAACAGTGTTGTTTTGGACATTTCCCTGAATTCAATATCTATTACCCTTCAAATGCACATTTACAAGGGAGCATTTTAAAGAAGCCCTTTGTAAGCTCCCTTGTATATACAGCCCCTTAAGAAAATACACAAATATACGCAGCGGGCTTTGGTCTTGGCTGCTCTTAGTGTTAAATGAATCCATCTCTTTTTGCAAACTTTATTTATGAAGACTTCCATGCTTTTTAATGTAATGGTGCGTATGAAGAGTAGTGACTACCGATTCTGGACATTGGATAGCTCATGTGTGTTTTGGGCAGCAGATCTCCTGCCTTTGGGGCACAGGGTCAATGCCAAATTCAGCAGCTTTACAGCAGGAAATCAGATTCCATCTGTCTAAACACTGTAAAGTTCATTTTATTCTCCAGTTAGTTATATTTGGCTTACTTGTAATAATTCTACTGATTAGCATACTTTAAAAAGCGTGGTGCTGTGGCTATTAGTATGTTGATTTCTTGGGGGGCTTTTTGTTCTTTGGTTCTTTTTTATTGTTGTTGTTTTTAAGGGATATGTGCGGGAGCTTTGGGTTTGGTGGATGGTGTGGGGTTTGGGAGGGCCAGAAGTCAGCCAGAGCGCCTTTTAGTACTCAGGATTTATCTTCTGTGGAGGAGTGTTTACATCTTTATGTTGGATGTCAAAGTTCAGTGACTCTCGCTGCAAGCATCTGTTGGCGCGCCTGTAAACAGAGTTCGTGACAGATGTGAGCCGGCAGCTTCCTCCGGGAGCATCCGCAGGGAGTCTGGCCTCCCTGCCTTGCACAGCTGCCCTTGGCTGTCCCAGGGGCCCTTTGGTACCCCAGCCTATGGGGTGTCTCCTAGAAGGAGCTGCAAGGAGGGGTGGCTGTGCCCCACTTGCCCGTGCTTGCTCCGTCCCGTGCTCTTTGGAGAAAGGTGCCAGTGAAGCAAGCAATGCTGGAGAGGCTGCACGTGCCCTGCAAGCCCATGTGTCCCACAGGCCCACTGAGCCGTGTCACCCCAGCCCTCCTGTGAAGCATTTAATGGAGTGTAACTGCAATGCACAAAAGCCTCCCCGTGCCTGGTAAGGATTTAATGCAACTGCAGCAAACGTTTTCCATAATGGAAATGCTGCTTCTAAACTCCAAGCGTTACTTGTCAGTACCGTGTTTGAGCACTGGTTCAAGTGGAAGCACTCACAAATTGAACAATTGTTTTGGGTTTTTTCCATGTGTGCCATCTTCTTTTACTTTTTAAGTACTTGCTAATTGGAAAAATCATTAATTTGGGTCTCTTAAATTCTCCAACATGGAAATACTAAAAAGGCATTTAATTGTGCTAAAGGAAGCAATATCTGTATCAGAGAACTTTTTTCTGCCCCTAATTCAGGAGGTAATTCAGCTTGTCTTTTTATCCATTTATATCAAGGGTGATATTTTTAAATGACTACCGTTCTCTGAATATTTGTTAAAGGGTAATAGGGAAAAGCCTTGTTTTGTGTGTGCTTTTCCCTGAGCTATGTATCTATTACATAAAAAATACAGAGCAAGTTATGAATTACTTCTTGGATATGTTGCACATGTTCTGTCCTTACTTTTTTCCTGTTACTTGCCTTTCTGCCAAAACCACTATCAGTTTGATTGATTTCAGGAAGGGGAAAGTTTTAATCCTGAAGTGAGATATTTTAAAAGAAAGGCTGAATTGTGAAAAAACCACCAAAGCAAAACAAAAACCTAAAATCAAAACCCAAAAACCCATCCCAACTGCCAGACCAAGGTGATTGTATTATCCCTGCAAAATGAACTTTTTGGCTATCAGTGCATGGCCAGTTTTTGTCAGAAGCCAGGGAGTTTGCAAGTGAGCAGTCAGGAGATTTCTAATGCACAAATGATGGGGGCAGGAGGGCTGAGCAATGACCATAAATAAGTCCTTTAATGTTGGCTTTTCAAGGATTTTGTTCTGTGCTGCCTAAACATAATGGTAGTGTTTGCTCTAGCTTTACTGAAATTAATTTGTTTGGCATTAGTGTGGCCGTTGTTAAGTGTTTTCCTAACAATATAAATTAAATCTGTATGAACAAAAGCGTTTATCTGTGAGCAGAGTTGTTTTATGCTTTTTATAAGACCTGACTGAAAGCAGTCGGCATCTGAGACGCTGACAAAGTGGTACTTTCTGCATCTCCCCTTGGTTTGCTGTAGCCACGTAATGGGTTGTGGCTACGTAAACAGTTGAGATGTCAGTCTTCTTTCTTGCTTTCTGCAAAGAAAATCCAAACCATCTGTCTTTTTTTGGTGCTTTTATTATGCTTGTACTAAAGATAGCAAAACTGCTTTGTTTTAAGATTAAAGCAGATGTACACAGGCTGCCATATTAATTTCTTTTGTAAGGGAATACAGTTCAGCTGTTCACAGAACATGGGAAGGAATTCAGGCAGCATCGTGCCAAAAAACAACGACAACAACGAATCTGTAGCTCTGTGATGAACAAGCTTGTCACTTCAGTTGTTCCCCTGTTCCTAAATTCCCTTGGATGTGAGGCCAGTCTCATTGTTCAGCATTGTTGGTGCTTTTAGGAACATATGGTTTAGGTTAAGCACAATTACGTGCCCGGATACTTTGCTCTGCAACAGGGCACTGCTTAGTTTTGCTCTGGTGAAGCTTTGTACCTTACAGTGCACATAAATGGTGGATGGACACTGAGATTTTTACTTGGAGAGGATGAGTTGAGCAAAACACAAGTGGCCTAGAGTGCCCTATTTATTATTATCGATTTTTAATTTTAATATTTTTTTTTAATTAAATAGTCAAATGACTGCGTAATTCTGGACAGGATTTTACACAATGAGGGCTTCTGAGAAAATGCTAGTGCATGTGCAAGCACCATTTTAAAAAGTATTGATAGTGGTAAGCAGAGGCCGCTCTCTCTCTCTCCATTACAGTCAGCCACCTGGGAGCCACTGTTAGGTAGAGCCGTGTCCCATCCCCACCCCAGTTCTCTGTCAGGGACTGAGGACTGCACTGAAGGGTGTGAGCTGTGAAAAATGTATTCAAGTCATTCAAATAGTTTAAAAAGTGAAACCATTGGGCAGGTGTGTGGGTTACTGCTTTTTGGGTGTGCTGGTGATCCCAGCCCATGGGCTGGACAGCAGATATGGCAAGGTGGGGTGATGAATCTGTAGGAAAGGAGATTGTGTCCACTGGCAGCTCCTCTGGGGAAGGCTGCAGTGCCTCTGGCTGCATAGTGCTGGTTCTGTAGATGGAAAGCTCGTTTGATCTTTGCCCTATCCTGTGGTCTCTCAAGTAGTTCCTGAAATCCACGTTACCTCTGTGTACCAGAGAAATACAGAAACAAAGGGGGATCTTCTGCAGCTCCAGGTACCCTTCACTATACAAGTTAACTTTAAACAAAATAAATCTGAGCAGCCAGACTGGTGTTTCGATGCCAGATCACTTTCAAGGCTTGATGTCTGAAATACTGTTTGAAAGATGCAGTACTTCTTGCAGAGCTTCAGGTTCTTTTAGCAGGCAATACAGGAGCTTCCCATTGAGATATGATGTGTCACTGCACCTTTGGGAGCCTCATGACATTTGTATTCTTGAACATTTCAAAATGACTTGTTTGAAAATGTCGAGTGTTCTCATGAGAACCCTATCAGAGCAAGATTTCCCCTAAAGCATTTCTGCAGTGTGATAATAAACTCTTTCAATGTTAGCTGCAAAAGGAACTTTAAGCGCTCTTTCATAGTGGTGCTTTTATTTATGCTAAACCAGGGGAAGAAAATGTTAGTGTAGGTCATGTGCCTCCTCCTCATCCAGCACTCTTTATTTTGTAAAACAAGCCAGGTCCTGTTTAGCATACACATGGTGGAGCCGAGAGACAATTTAAGGAGATTTATCTACCCAAGCTGACTTAACCAAGGATAATCACAAAATGGACACGGAGAAAACCCCTCTGTGTTGCAAAGTCATACCCCGGAGAGTTCAGAAATGCTGCTGGGCCTCTTTTTGCACTGTAGAAAAAGCTGTGTGCTGCCCCTCTGCAGTCGGGTGGTTGTGGCACACACTGGAGAGGAGAGGGACCTGTACCAGGGAAGCAGTATCAGTCATCCCTAAGCAGCTTCTGGATGTTCTGGAGTTACAAGGATGTGTACATATGAGGGTAGAAGTAAAGGGTGCTTCCTGAAAGTGCCCTAGTAGTCTTTCTCGTTCATTTTTTTGTTTGTTTGAGGGGTATTTTTTGTGCCTCCTACCTGCCCTTTGTTCTGTCTTCCATGCATGGACTCTTCTGCTTTTACTTTTTTGGTCTCTCCAAACTTCTGCTTCAGATTCAGTTCCCATTCACCCTGCTCATTCATCCCCGCAGCCTCGCTCCCTGCTTTTCTCTCTGACACACGAGTACACATGTGCTCACACTGGCACGTCAGGGCACGGGGCTGGCTGGTAGTTCCTGGGGGCTGGGAGGATGGGGTCTCTCTGGGTGGGTGATGGCTGGGCCCACTGCACTCCCCAGTCAGGAGCAGGGCAGCGGGGGGATCTCACTGCAAACCCAGCAAACCTCAACAAAGCACAAAGCCTCACACAGCCTCCTTCGGCTCAAGAGGAGCACAAGGGTCAGATGATCTTCTCGTCCTTCGTTTGCAGGCTTTGATCAGGGGTACCATGAATAGTGCATGTTGGAGCTGCCAAGGGAAGCTCCAGGAGGTCTTGCTCAGCAGCATCTAGAGCATGCCAAGGGCAGGAGGCCTTTCCCAAGGTGTTTGGCTGCTAAATGTCTGAGGCTCTACTGAAGGCTTGCTGTGTGATTTTTCTCCAGTGATTTGTAACTTTGTAGAGCTGATGACTTTTACAGGAAAGATAAAATCTTGCCTCTTGGAAACAACTGTTCCCTTTTAAAATCAATATTGCCTCTCCAAAGAATGGCTTGGTAGAATGTTCACGTATCAAATCACCAGTTATTGTAGGCCTGAATGACACAAAAGTACTGTTTTGCCTATGTTGATAAAATAAGTTACTTTGAAAAAATATGCATTAACTAGTAAGATGTGTACCTGCCACAGAATACTTTGTCCAAAGCTTTCCACGTGTAGCAGAACTGGGAAACTGATTTGGGAAGGGAGCAATCTTAATAGGTAGAAGTGACACAAGCCTGTAACAAAAATAATTACATATATTTTACTACTGATTATTTCTCTCTTGAAAGTGTGCTTTTTCACTAGCATCAGCAAGGAGTTTTAGTTAGAAGTAAATAATAAAATCCATTCCATTATTAATGCTGCTTTCAGGCAGGCATTTAATGTACATTGAAATCTGATGGTCAGACTTCACTGGCGTTATCAGTGCATCATTACTGGCTTAAATGCAATTACAGAGAGTTTCTGTCACCACAAGATTTGCCCAGGAAATGTAAAGTTCTGACAAGGATACTTCAAGGTCTGCTAGGCACTTGAGATATGTTAATGTTTTTCACATGTCCTCAGTGGGGGGGGAAGAGAGGGCAGTATTACTGCGTGATCAGGAAAGCAACAGGAGCGTGACAAAGGCTTGGTAAGTCCAGCACACAAGCATGTACTTCTAGGAAGAATGTGATCACTGCACCGAGTTTGTACATGAACAAAATCCTTGATGTGGGTATGGGCTGCAGCCAGCAAAGACTGTGCAGAAGGTGAAGGAGAGGCCAAGAAGCAGAAGGCTGCTGGGAGTCCATGTTTTCTTAAGCAGTACCTTTGTTTTTCTTCTGGGTTGTTTTTTCTGGGCATTTTTAAAAATGCTTGCCCTACATTCCCTGTGTGTGACTGTGTTAACAGATCAGACAAGATGCTGCTGTGAATATTCAATTACTCCAAATTGGTTGCTGATCTCTGTTAATCCCAAGCATGCTGACAGTGTACATATCAAATGCATTTGTTCACATTTCAGAAATGAGCAGAGCTATTGCAATGCAGTGCAGTATCTTAATGCCCCAATAGGCTGATACAGCTCTTCTGGAAAGTATTGTCATGTGTACATATGTAGTATAGATGATGGAAGGGGGAGATGTGTGTGCAGGTGCTCACACATATATATGGGTACTGTTTCTTAAAAACACTGGGCTTAGGACGTGTTCACTCTGTGTCACATGCAGGTCTGTATCTGTAGAAGAAATGGTGGACAACAGTAGCCTACAGAAATTTTCTAAATGAAGGCTTGATTTTTCAGTTATAGCGTCACGCTGATGCTAGATTAAAGCAAAACCCGAGGCCTTGGCTAAAGAAAACACAGTCAGGTAGAGTAGTATTCGACTTGCAGTATTGATAAACTCCACAGATGCACTTTGAAAAGTCCTTGAACATCGCCACTTGAGTCAGCGTTGTTTGAATATGAAATCCTTAAATCTGACTCTCCACAAGCTGAACAAACAGCTTACTGTATCTTATGTCTTTAGAGCAGATTAGGTAGCTTGAAGTCGACAAAGATTCAGACACCACAGAGATTCAGAGTTGCCGAAGCTGCTCGAGTCATGCATTTTTTACATAACTTTTAACCTGTGCACAACGTGATGTACTTATCAGTTTTAGTGTGGACGTTATGTAAATACTAAGCACCTTATCACATGTGGTTCAAGGTTGCAGTTACAAGCAGTGCTTCCTCTACTTATGTATGAAAATGGAAAGAAATATCTTATTAGACGTGGGCAATTGAACAGCAAACTAGGGACAAGCATTATCACACTTATGCTTGTAAAACAAATTCATCTTTGAAGTGATAGCGATGGGAAACAGTAGGCAATTCTTTTTTGTCAAGAAATTTCCAAAGGGACAGACTAATTTTTATAATGGAAGATAAAATTAACTTATAAGGAAGCTGTTGGAACCTGGTTCCAGGTTTTCTCAGCACTGGTAAGCGGTATCTTAAGCTGTTAGGGCCCATGAGTTAATGGCGCCAGACTTTGCCATGTGAAAGGGAGTCCAGTTAGCCTCTTTCCCTTACATAGCACAGGTTTTACCTCTATTTTTAATTTGCATTTGGGATTATGTGTCACTGATCTAAATACACTAGGAGAAGTGTTGCTCTGAAAACATTGTCCTGTCACCTCCATAGTAGCTCAAGTATGGTGGGATGTAAAGTAGCAGGTCCTGTATTTGTAGCAGGACACAACGGAAGCAGGTGAGCTGCTGGCTGAGGTGACCCTTCTCCTCCCAGTCTTAGCATTAACTTTTCTTCTTGGCAGGCATAAGGGGCAATCAAACACAAGTTGCAGGAGGAGAAGTAGCTACCCTCTGTATTTTCAGACTTACTTACCGCTCCAAAATACACTTGCCTTTTGGAAGAGTTTGTGAGATGACAGAAAAGTGGAAAAAAAATCTGGATGCTAAGCTAGTAGTTTTATCTACTCCTGTAATTAAGCTCTGAGCACTTGTAGCTTTGTTGAATCTCTGTTTTATTGGAAGCTAATTTAGTTTCCAGTCTGTCAGGAACTGTCCCCATAATGTCAGTTTTTTCCTTACCCTCCTTGGCACAGTGCATGCTTTCCAGAGACCAGCATGTTATTTCTGTCTAGTGAGGGCACCCCCGCTATGCTGATGTAGTTCTTGAATTATATAGCTACCAGCGTGCACATCCTTAGAGTGAGTAACAGCTCTTTGCAGTACATGTGTAAATATTTACATCCATTTCCCTCCCACTTGGTAAAGCACTCCATTTTTGTACAGTACAAAGTGCTTTGTATACAGAAAAAAACACATTGTTTAGTTGGTCGGGTTTGTTTTGAGGGGGCGTTATGTTTATTTAACAGAAGGCCAAACGAGTTGCAGCATGCATTTTGTGGGGTAGTCCTGCTTTCATCCAGTTTCACAGCTGGGCTGGCAGATTTATGACAAGGTGATGGACTTCTTCAAGGTCAGACAGTGAATCAGTGGTTGGGTAGAACCTCAGGTCCTGCTGACTCCAGCGCTTTGTTTAAAAGTTCCAGCACACAGCTCTGGCTTTGCAAATGAATGCAGCAAATAAACCAAACTTACCCTCAGCCCCGCAGTTAATTTCAATAAACAAATTTTGTGTGTTATTTAAAATGAGCTTGATTGGTACTGATAGGCTCAGACCTGTCCTTGCAGTAGCGGGGAATTCTGGAAATTATTGTGGTGATTCTTTTTCACTCTTTTGAAAGGTTTGAGTGCTTAAACCCGCAAATTTAATACAAGTAAATGTGTGCATCAGCTGCTGCTGTTTCATCTTTGTTGCAGAGCAGTAACACATGAAGATCCTCACCCATTTGTTACACCACTGTACCAAGTAGGGCATAAAAGCAGAAGTGACAAACTCATAGTGCCAGAACAATTGGAACACTCATGGAAGGTTTAGACTGGCATCTCACCGTGTTGCAGTCAGGTAGGGTGAGCTGCAGCAGTGAGGATGGCTGGGGCTCCTGCAGCCAGCCCAGGCAGCAGCTGTACTTGGAAGGAGCAAGTGCCTCCCTGGCACTTTACAGGAACATGCAGTATGGCCATACATGTCATCAGAGGGGCTGGCTCTTGCTCCCCTTGACTTGCAGGAGAGAGGTTCCTTAGGTTTAGAGCTCTCTCCAGGGTTTTTGTGCTCGTGATTCCAACTTTTTCCAGCATTTATATAGATGGCAGGTTCTGGCTGTTGCCTTCAGCCTAGGGCACCACAGGATGCTTGGTGACTGAGGTGAGTTTGTGAATACTATTTGCTAATTTCCAGTTATGAAACTTAAGAAGTGATCTGCATTTCTGTTAGACAAAAGAGTTATGAGTTTACCACAGAAAAAACAGTGTCTGTGTCAGCACAGGATTGCCAACAGCAGAGCATCTTCCTACGTTGTCCTAACACGTCTGCCGAGTTTGGAGTCACCCAGAGTGGTGGGACTTCCACGATTTGTCAGCATCAATTCTGACTTCCTTCCTTTATGCTCCTTCATCTGAATTCACACCTGGCTTTCCGTGTCTGAATGTGCAAGGCCTCCTGAATAAAGTCTGGAGAATGTAGCAATGAAATTATTTTTCAACTGTTTTGGATTTTTTTTCTTTACTTTCTCAGTAAGCTGTATTTTGAATAGGCATGTGGTTTAATTTAATTTTTTCATCCAAATGTGCTGTTACCAACTTCAGGTCTTAAAACTTTCTTTTGTTATGTATTGACTGCAGTATTCCTGGGGCACTTCTTTGTGATTTTATTTTTTGTCTTCTACATATGGATGCAAATGGATATATTGAATTCAGTTCTTTCATGATAACTGGGTTTTGGCCTTGATTTGAATTCCTCTTATCGCTTGTGTCTGCATGCAAAAGTTAGAGCATGTCAGGAAAGTAAGGTATGCTCTCACTATCTGTCAGATGCAAGGCAAAAAAAAATATTCAGCTTTATGCATTTAATAGTAAATTAATAGAGATCTTATCATTTGTTAGAGATGTAAATTACTAACCTCAGCTGAAAACTTGATGTGTGGTAGGAAATCAAGCTAATACTTGCTCCATCCATTAAAAGGAGCAAGCACAGCAAGAGGCCGGGATAATGAGATGAGTATAAAGGGAGCAATGGATTTTACTATAGTTTTGAAAGCTCATTATTGAACAACAGGTTTGGTGAAGAGGCTTGGAAGAAAAGCCAGCTCTTGCTGTTGGAGTACAAATGGAGTTTGAACTTTTTTTAAAAAGATCTTGAATCTGTTACAAGTGTATTGAACTACATAGTGGTGGTAAGTGTCTGAGTTTTGGTCTCTGAGCTCATGGAAAACTTAGTTTCTGGGCATATAAATTTAGTGTTAAAAGGCTTGCTATTCACTTCTTGGTTTGTGTTTGAAAATAGGTCTGTGGGTCAAAAAGAAATACAAGCCCAAACCACCCCCAAACTGCTCTCTTTGATTTTCTATTTCGTTTGAGAAGGATTGCAACTTTTTTATTGTAAATAGTCTGCAACAGTTCTGTAACCATGGGAACATAAGCATTTTTTGTAATAGAAAATACTAACGAGTACACCCCATTACACCTTTCAGCTCCCAGTAAGTTTAGCAGCCATATGTGCAGCAGTTCTCTGGGCAGTACCTGCACTGATTTTCACGTGTGTGCACTGTGTTTAGCCAGAGATCCTGTTGCCATCCCTGCAGGGTAGATGTAGCCTGGGGTTGGCAAGGTGAGCATCCAGTGGGGTGAAAGCTGTCTATCTGATGTGAGCTCAGTGTGTGGTCGCTGGAGTAACCAGAATCTGCACTCCTGGCAGCCTCTTCCCACTGGAAATAAACATTTACTGGTTGCTGATGTGAATGCACTTCTTTGCCCAGCGATCTAGCGGGAGTGCTTGCCTGAACTTGTCTCAGCAGTGTTGTCTTCTGAGACCTTTAGACAAGGTGGTAGTGTCTTACTGAGATCTAAAACTCCTTTGTGTTTTGAGAGCGTGTCCTGTACCCTTCCTGCGTGGCGTATTTTGTGCCTCGATAGCTTGAATTGTGGAATCTCTGTTTCCTGTGGTCAGTGTCCCATTCAGAGCATCTGCCTTTAGTGTTGTGCTCCAAGAGCATGTCTCTCCACTGGTTCAAAACATCTTTCAGAGATCACTGAGTTGACAAGGCTTTGCATGCTAACTCACATTTTTGCACTATTGTTCAGAAATGAGATTGTCTTTCACCCTTCCTTTTCTTTCCTGTACTTCCATCTTTCACTTTCTAGGAAGTGGGCTGTGCAAAGTCAAAATAAAAATCTCTGTGTGGGCACTGCTACCACTGTAACTTCAGCTGGTGTAGCAGAGAGGTTTCACTGCAGTGGTGCAGCTGTGCATGCATGAGAGGAAGGACATGCTTGCAGTTAAGTGCTGATTTTCTGGGGGCAAAGCTGTTCTCAGTTTCTTCACAACTGGGCAGAAAATTTCCTTTACATCCAAGGACCCCAGGCAAGTCAGCATGGTTTGTGTCTCAAATGCACATGGAAGAGGGTCAAGTGATTTCAGAAATAGCTGATACAACTCTGTTGGAAGGGCTTTGACTTCAAGTTGCTGGAGCTATAGTAGAGGGAAAGACCTTTGGACTGCTGGAGCCCACAGCACCAAGGGAATAATTTTTGAGTTTTATTGCTTTTGTGCGTGTTTTAATTGGATTGAACTGTGCCCCAAGGGGCCTGGAAAAACATTTTGGCAGATGTGCTAGCTCTTCCCCGACTGTGTGGACAGCCTGCTAGCCGTGGAACAAGTAACCCCAGTAGCCCCATGAGCAAAAGAAAATTCACTGAGAAAGCACCATCAGTGTAATTGTGGTGAGGCCAAGGGCCTCAGCTGGGAAAGCCTCGTATCTGTGATTCACAGGATGCATCAGCAGGATCTGGTGTAGACCTGTCTTAACGGGAGAAGCCTCTGGTGATGAGAAGTGGATTTGTGTGGAGACCAGCGGTTTCTTGCTCTCTGTCAGCAGCCCTGCATATCTGGGTGCTTGAGTTACTGAGAAGGAGCAGGAGCAGATGGAGGGCATCAAAATGAGTGCTGTTATCGACTTAATCCCTTTGATGAGTTGTGTGCCTGGCATGTGCTCTCTTTGGCTTGTCCTCTCCAGAAGTGCATTCTGGTAGTCCAGCTTAACCCTTCCCCTCACCCACAGGCTTCCTCTGCCAGTACCTGGGCTGCAAGTACTGCTTCCCTGTCTGGGAACATGAAGCAGTCTTTATGGACAGTCTCGTGGTAGGGTGGAGATTCTGTATTTTTGTGCAACATCTGATAAGGGGACCTATTTTGGTCTTGGTCAGATCAGTTAAATCAAGCCCTATAAAAAAATTATAATTGAAATGAGGTGCTCTAATTTAGATTGTGGCGGGAACTTGTATAGCTTGCTTTTAGGGATGCTAAATTTCTTCCCAGCAGCTGTTGAATATTTGATATTAAGATTTTGTGCTTAGGCACCTGAGCTTGAACCTTCCTTCCCTTTTTTGACCCATTTCCTTCTCGCAAAATTTCAGCTACAAAGAAACTCAATTTGGTGCTTTGGAAACTCATATTTATGCCTATGTGCTTTTTGCAAGTGGTCATTCTCCAGGTATGCTCTCCTGTTGGTTGTTTTTGCTTCCCACAGCATAGTACTATAGTAGTATTTTTGCAGAGAAGCACAAGATTATGTATTTTCTGTTGAATCTGCAGAGCATGCAAGGCCTTGTAATGGTAGTATCAGCAGATTTGTTGGGTTGACTAAGCTTTTTCAGATGAGTGAAGCCCAGAATTGAGAACTTCAAATATAGCAGTAGTTTTATGTTCTTTATAATACAGGGATCTCATAAGAATAACTTAATTTTAAAATTTTAATTTAAGATTAATTTAAGATTAATTTTTTAAACATACTAGGAAAAACATAAAATTTTCTTTTACCTACCTGTCTTGATAAATGAAGCATTGATTGATCCCTCAGAGGTGTCTCTGTGGATGTAACTCACTGTTGAAGGTCTTTGTGGGATTTGCCTTGTTAGCTGTGTCTTCTTTGTCAGAGTGTATGCTAAAAAAAAAGTGTATGAAGATACTAGTGTAAAGATTTCTACTTGAAGCCATGGTAATGCAGAATGACATAAACAATGGATCTTTTATTTGAACAGTTGGTAACAGTTATATTTCTCTGAAAGAAGGGAAATTGTATAACTCAGTGGACTCCTCTAGGAAATAATCTCTTTTACATATTAAATACTTTATATACATTGGTGTTACAGGGTAAGAATACTTTTAGAGCTGGTGATGCTGTGTGTTTTGACAATGAAGGGGCTTGTAATACAAATGTTAAGGCTTTTTTTTTGTAGGATCACACATTTTTCATGTTTTGCAGTTGACTTAAAATCATTAAGTCACTAGTTTTGTGTCACCTGGTAGTGAGTCAGCTCCATATTGCATGACTGATTTGTCGTAGCATGATGAAATGGCTTGGGTTGGAAGGGACCTTAAAGATCCTGTAGTTCTGTTTTCCATGCCATGGGGAGGGACACGTTGCACTAGACCAGGTTGCTCAGGGCCCCATCCAATCTGGTCTTGAACACTTGCAGGGATGAGGCATCCACAGCTTCTCTGGACAACCTGTCAGTTCAGCTTATTTTTTAATAGGAGAATAATAAATTATTAAATTTAATAATTTATTAAATTATTTTAATATTAAATTAATAAAATCCCAGATGATAGCTGGGACAGCAACTCTGAAATCACTGATTGCTATGGCTTTCTTATTAATGGGACACATGACCCTCTGTTGAGTAGGCTCAGTTCCCTACCTTCATGAGTGTTTGTGGCAATAAAATGGCTTCAAATAAAATGCTTGTTGGCAGTATTTGTGTGTAGAAGTCCTACTAATGGAATGCACTTTTTTTCCCTTCTTCACCACTGTGTTCTAACTGTGGCAAGCATGTACAGTTACTCAAAGACCCGGGTCTGGCCTTCAGTCCAGAGCCCTTAACCTGTGAGAAGACACGATGTCTTTTTTAGAGTCCACCTGTGCTGCACCTGGTGATGCAGTGGGAACCAGTCTTGTCCTGCTGTGTCCACAGATGCACTTTGCTCATTTGCCACTTCATGAAACATCTTTCTTTATTGCTGAGGATGTGTTTCCATGATTGCCTTGATATTAAGCAGAACTACAACCACACTTGAACTCGGGTATTAGGTGGCACCTCTGTCCCACCTTCATGGAACTGCCCAGATGTGTCCGTCCTATGGTCTTTACTTTCCACACCACTGAGAGTGGATTTCCCCGTGTGATGTAAAAGGTGATGGTACATGTTTGGAGCCATGGGCTTCATGGCTCTTGTATGAGGACAGTTGAAGTTGGGTATCACAGAACATCACTAAACTCAGGCTTTAAAAATAAGATGGGCAACTGTTGGGAGCCATTAATCTTGCACAAGAAGTGCCTGTAGAGAAGGTTCCTCTACTAGTTTAAGTTAATATTATGAATAGCAAAAAGCAATATCCAAACGGATGGTAGTAAATGCAAGATACTTTAGGGGGAAGGAAAGAGATTTGCAGTATTTCAGGGCTCAGACTCTGCAAAATAGAAAAATAGAAACTGAATTTAGGTATTTCTGGTTTTTTCTATGTTACACAGCTGCTCAGATCAAAAGATCATACTGTTCTCTTTAGCTTCGTAATCTTTGGCTGTAGGATTGAAACATTCTCTTGTTTCTAAAAACTTCTGATTTAATCTGCCAGGCTGAAGCTATTAGCAAAAAAATCATGGCATTGTCAGAGCAGGTGAGAGCTTATGTGTGGAACTAAATCACTGGATTTGCCAGTGACCATAAGTCTAGGACTCAGTTCTGAAGCATACACAGGTGAGATGGAACAGGTGAGAAAAATAATAAAACAGTAGAATCAGTTTGGTTGGAAAAGACCACCAAGATCATTGAGTCCAGCTGTTAATCCAGCACTGCCATTGCTTGAATCCTGTTAGGTCAAGTACTCTCAGGGTGAGATGACATTAGCTCAGGCCCTGGGTAGCTAAATTAAGCTAAATTAAGGCGTCCTTTGTCTTCTAATCTGATTCTGTTTGTTCTGTAGGAGGATTTTCCAGTGTTATAGCTTGTATTCTGTACTGCAGTAGGTTCCGGCAAATGTATCCATCAGCTTGTAAGTTACATGGATAAAACCACTCAGACCAACTCTGCATTTTTTTTCTTCAACATCCCTTGCAGCAGAACTTGCTTTCTTTCTAATGAGAAGGAGAAATAAAAGAGAAAATGAGAAAAATTAAAGTCCTTGCTCATTTTGCCTTCCACCAGAAATCATAATGAACAGCAGAAGGAACTTTGCAGACTATTGGAAATTTATGGTGAATAATTCTAGCATTTAGAGGGTTAGGGACTGGGATGTAAAAAGCCAGGCAACCCATACAATCCCCGGTGTCCTTCGGTGCAGGGCATTAGGACTCACACCTGCCTGGGCTTATCTGCCATCAGGTCAGCTCTGTCCTGGGTAGACATGCAGCTTCATTCCCTGTTCTCCAAGCCTGTTTCACGTTCAGGCCTATGCACTGAAAGTGTCTGTGACAAAACGAACAACTGTTTGGTGTCCTAACAGGGAGACTGCACCTTTGACAAGATTGTGTATTTATAAGCTGAACCTGTCGGGAGGTGGGAGGAGTCAAATCTTTAGGGGAAGAGAACATTGAAAAGGCAGCCTTTTGTTGCTCGCGAGGGGGTTTCCTGCATTGATCTCTAAAGCTGAATTCTAAGATGTGTATTTATCAGAAAACACAGTAAAATAACCTTCTTTGGGTAGCTGAGAGTAGCCTGGGAAGGTAAGTAGAGGGCAACACTATTCACTACTAAATGGGATTGCCACATCCTTGTATCTCTCTCACAACCTTTCCTCCAATGCAAGCAATCAGAAAAGGTGGTCCAATTTTAATCTGTTTCTTCTAATCCGTTTTTAGTAACATGTTAAGATAATCTCGCAGCATTTCATGTTGCTTTTCTGGCTAACCCTCATTTTAAAGAATATAAACTGGAGCTTTTACAGCTTCATGTGCTTGAGGTCTGTCAAAGTAAATTCAAAAACAAACAGCAGTATCCTTACAAAGACAGAAAAACACTGGTGTATTTTTCTTTGCAGCAACAGTTTGGGTTTTCCTTTCCAGAGCTATAAACATTATGGTTATGTGTAAAGCTACCAAGTAATTCTATGAATATAAGACATCTTTGTTGTCTGTCTCCATAATTCTGACACAACTACTGAAGTAGTACTGTCCTTATTTGGGGTGGAAAATATAGTGCTGTGAATTACTCTTTGCTGGTATCATGGGAACCGGTTGTAATTGGGCTTCTCCAACATCCACATACATGCTATCTGGTACGCGATACAACTGTGGTTTTCAAATGTAAGCACAGGCAAGCTGTGGAAATTAAAATTGCACACACACCTTTTAATAAGCAGAGCCACCTTCATGTGTGTTCAGTTTGCCCTTTTGGTTCTTGCAAGGCTGAAGTTTTATAGTTCAGATGTAAACCAGCCAGTTTATATGCAGATTTTATGGGAGTAACATATAGAATAGTCTCTCAAACTTTTACAGCCAAGAGCAACTTCTTTCCCTTATCTGTATATAGTGCACGTTCTCATATAAAGCAATAGCTATGCCATGCAGTAAGACTTACGACATGGCTTTGAAAAGTATTGCATCTCTTGACCACTCCATCTGCCCATATCTGTGGATTCATGCCCTGCAATGACTAATTGGTGCTCCTGTCTCCTCAGCATGTTCTAGCAGTGCCACTTATTTATCCTTTTCTTCAAAGAAGCCTACCACAGGAGTGTGACCAAGACAACCTATATTCAAACCTTCTATCATTCCTTTTTATAGAAAAATTTAAGATTTTGTATTTAACATGCACAGGCTTTTCACAAGTGCAATGAAAGGAGATTCTTACCTGCACAATAACAGAAAATGAACAGCATTATATGCAATATTATCTCTAAGGATGTAAGAAAGGGGAACTTGTAGAGACTCTTACAACAGACAGAAGAAAAGGTTTTTTAGCTGTTCTGTGAATTCTGTGGCTCCTGGGTCTGGTATATTTGTTCATGCTCCTTGTAATAGTACCAAGCAAAATAATATAATATTGTTTTTTCCCAAACTAGACCTATTAAAATTTAGTAGTGTTTTCATATTTGTACTTAAAAAATCTCCAAGAGGTCTTTGTACCAGACACTGTAAAACTTTATAGCAAAGAGGTAGGGTTTTTTCCTAAAAAGATTTCAGTCAAAGAAAGACCTCACTCTGGCATTCCTAACAATGTATGCTTTATTTGAGTAACAATCAAATTTACTAGTATGCATTTGAGAGAGCCTAAGTAATTAGTACCTGACTATGTAATCAGTCTGAGTAATGCTCCTGCAGCAGTGCAGGAGTGTAGTGTGCAACTTCAGTGTAAGTTAGAAGGTGACTGTGCTGCTTGTGAATAAGCAATTTCTCTTTTTAACAGTCTAAACTTAAAAGAGTTGGAACTTGAGGATAAATATGCATTCACGCCCTTTCCCTTATTTCTGCACCTTTTCAAAACAAGATACAGTAGGATTTATTTATTTATATATATTTTTAATGAATGTCACCTTTTTTTTTTCTTTTCACTCCACTGCTTCCATTTCTCTTAACTGTGGTTTCATGATGATTGAACCATTGTGAAATATTCAGCTGGTTTTGTTGATCTTAAATCAGAGCAGTTGTTGGGCAGAGGAGGCCTGGAAAACTTCGATCGGGCAGCGTTCCCCCCTAAAAAGTAAGTGAAAATATTGTAAATGACCAGTCAGGGGCATTCTGGCCCCTCTGACTCAGTGACGGCTGGCATGTGGCTGCAGGAACCCTCCAGCTCCACATGGATCTTAGGGATCTCGGTTGACTGGGGCCAGTTGGGCTCTCGGGGTGTGGATCTGGGTTTCACGTTTGTGATGAAAAGGGCTTAACCGCCTTGGTTGCTATCTTAAGATACATGCAGCTTGGTTCTGTGCTTGTCCAAACCTGTTTTGTTCTTCCTGGCAGCAGACTTTCCTCTTGCTGCAGCTAACAGTGCTGGGAAGGTGGGGGGATGGAGAGCCGGTCTGCATTACACGGGTTTGGGAAGTTTCAGATTTCCTTGCTGAACACTGTTGGGGCTTTCCAGGACAGTTCAGCCTAACGTGTTGGTGAGCACCTTGTTGCAAGGATAACATGCAAATATGAGAGCCCTGAGAGTCTTGAAGCTTTAGGCTTTGCTGTGTGGCACAGCTAGCAAAGGGCCTGGGTAACTTTTAGGAGGAATTCCTGGTTGAAGAGAGCAAAACAAGGCCCTAGTGCAACATGCTGGCTGACCACTAGCGATGTTGACTGACCCACAGCGCTTCTCCAGGAGCTGTCAGTGGTCATCTGCTGGAGACTGCTGCTGTTGTCTAGGCATGCTAGTCCTGGAGAAAAGTAAGATTCCAAGGGCAGAATATACTCTGCAGAACTGTAGAAAAAGATGGCTTTGCGCTTTTTTGAAAATAATGTTTATGGTGATTTTTGATGCTGAAATCTCCTTGATTAGTTAACCTATCAAAATATTTTATTAAGAAAAGCCCAAGTTTTTGCTTACTGTATAGAAATTCAGAATTATTCCAGCTTCTTTCTTCTTTCTTCCACCTTTCACCTGTCAGTTACTATTTTTGCCAAGTCACCTGAGCAGCAGTAGGAGCAGAGGGACCCCCTGCCCTCTGCAGTGACCCGTGGTTGTCTGCTGGTAGGGAGGCAAGGTCCCTTGCTCCTTCCCTCTGCAGACACAGAGTCCTTTGTCACGGTCCTGCTAGCAGGGCGTGCAAGAGCAGTGCCCCTCAGGAGGGATTAGTGCATATTATTATTGCAGACTTGGGCAGCCAACCCTGCAGTAATCATGCACTGGCAGGTTCCTAGACACAGAAACAGCACTGTGGACTGGGCTGCTGGGATTCAGTGTCTCAGCCTCTGAGAAGAGGGGTTCACTGGGGTGCAGAGCTGAAGCTGATTGTCTCTTTATCTCTGGCAAAGCCAGTAAATCCATGCCTGCTACGTGAAGCTTTCTGTCGTGGCCTCTTACCCCTTTCGGCACTGCTGCGGGCTGTGGTGAGCTTCACTGCTGGGCCCAGGGAGATCAACAGCGAAGCTGAGTGAATGATCAATCCCTTCCTCGACCCAGGATAGTTCTACACATGGACTGTCACGTGCCTCTGGAGCACACGTACTGGGATCCTGGTTAACACACATTGGTAGGAGGAAACTGTACTCACGCTGTGTGGAGCCGGCTGAGATTCAGTTCCAGCCTAGACTATGAAACAGGGCTAAAGCATCTTCTGTCCAAAGACAGTGCTGCTCCTGCCAATGGTTATAGATGGCACTGGCTATTTCTGAGTGTGGATAAAGCTCCTGCACTTATTTTTTTTTTATTTGACAGTGCTTCCGTGCTAGCAAAAAATAATTTGTTGACATTTATGGTGCCTTCTCAGGCAGGGGAAACTATGCCAGCACTAACTTGGGTAGGTTGAAAGGCAGCTTTGGACACCTGCTGAGAGCTGGTCTTTCACTGCCTACAGTATAATTACAATTAACTCTTCATGTCAGAACCAGGCACATAAGTAAGAAGGGGTCACCTCCTCCCACGATTGTCTAAGGTCACCTTCCAGTTATCTTAGGTCAGACCTGGAAAAAATCCCAGTTGCTGTTCAGCTGAATTAATGGCTGTAGTGACAGAGGGAGTGGCCTTACTGTTTCTCCTCAGATAGCATTTCCTGAAAGCCTGTTGAATTGTTTTCAGATCAGCATGCATGGTAAAAGTTAACTTTGAAATGGCATAGCCCTGTTGACTAGGCTGCTATAGAAACTGTACTGTGTGCTTAGGTTTGGGGAAAATGCCCAGTGTTTCATATTCTCCTGCCCATAATTCTGCTTTGAGCATTCTCCATTGTGTGTTATGGGTCATCATATCCATATTTGTTTTCATAGATAGATGTCCTTAGGAGCTTACTGTATTCAGGGCTTCAGTTCCTCCCTTTTCCACATCTTGCCCTCTCTCTCCTCCCCACAGTGTGAGTTACCGTTGAACACCTGCAAGTTTTGGGGGAAGGCAAGTTGAGTAGACAGTTACTTCGTTTCAAGGACCGCTTTGAGCCGTAGATAAAATATGCCCTTGGCTGTCTTCCTAGCTGTATAGCAGTAAACCTCTCACCGCAGGCAACCTGCAGGAACAGCAGGTAGTAAACGCTGGCTTAATGAAAAGCCCCTCTGATCCTTTAAAGATGAGAAATGAGTGAGTGAGGGGCTGATGTTCAAGCCATGGTTGTACCCAGTTCCTATTTTCTGGGCTTGAGCAACAGTAAGTAGTGCCAGGGGTGTGGGTGGGAGTGTGGCGTGCCAGTAAAGGGGAGGGGTTGGTTTGTCATTACAAGGCAATTAGGGATACTGTAGAAATGCCATTTTGTAATATTGTAGAAAAAAACGATTAAAAGTTAACTTCAAAAAGAAATATAAAAGGGCTTTTGCTGTCTGCTAAAACAAATAATTCATGCTTCAGTTTGAACTTAGGCTTTCACAAGCGGAAATTACATTGTGTGTGTGTGAGGGGTTAGGTTAGATATTAGGGGTAGAATCTTCACCCAGAGGATGGCTGGGCACTTGAACAGGCTTCCCAGGGAAATGGTCATGGCACCAAGCCTGGCAGAGTTCAAGGAGCATCTGGACAATGCTGTTAGTCACATGGTATAGTTTTAGGTAGTTCTGCAAGGAACAGGAAGCTGGATTCCATGATCCTTAAGGGTCCCTCTCAGCTTGAGATAGTCTGTGATCTGTGGTCTCTGCAAACTCATACAGAGCTTTGTACTGTCTCTCATTTAGATTTTTTATTCTTGTAACATAAAGGTAAAAAAACCCTTAAAACTATTTTTTTTAAACAAGCAAATATGAGAGCAGACCCTTATCTAAATTTCACAGGAGTGGGTTCAAAAAAACTTGAAAATTAATCCCTCAAAGGTAATTTCAAGCTCCACCAGTTCACTCTCATGTCAATCTCTTGCCTATTCTGCTTCTCTGGAAACATGTCAATACATAAAGATCTAAAAGGTGTTTCTTTAAATCAAGGCAGGAAGGTCCTACAGGAGCAGGCACATTGCTGTTGTGAACAAAAGGTTGTTTGATTAAAAAGCTGAGTACAATCAAATATTGTTGCTGTGAGGCATACAGTACTTACATTAGCAAAAATCAATCCAAGTTTTGGAGAAATTTAAAAAATATAACTGAGGGAAATATAAATTGAGAGTTTTATAGTTAAAAGTTTTCAGGAGCTCTGAAAGCTGAGATTGTGTGTTTATGAACTTCCTTTATGCATATGCAAGTTGTCATGTCTTTAATTCACAAACAGCTGTAAAAAAAGTCAGTGCAGAGGGATTTTTTGCCCTCAGCACTGGATTCTTGACTAATGCCTGCCAGTATCCTATTCTTGCTCTATATTATTTTATTGGCCTGATGTATTTAGGGCGTCTCGCAGAACATTTACACTCCTGTTTCAAGTAAGAGCATTAATTTGTTGTCTGAAAACCCTTTTGTGTTACCTGTGACATTCGGTCCTCCCTTGGATGTGGGCAGAACAGACAGGGAACCACTTGACTGACAGCCGGACGGAGGTGCTCCTCTGCCAGTGTTTCAAGGACTGGACACTTTAAATTCAAAATGAAATGCATGTGTGGGTTGGAAAGCAAGTTCTTGCCTTGCCAGCTGGGACAGGGTGGTTCCAAAGGGACAGATCTCCCTTCAGGGAGGTGATGGGCAGGAGAGGGCACCAGGAGGGAAACTGGGACCGTAATGGCATGGGGCAGAGGTGTGGGGGAGGGAGGAGAAATGACTGGAAATAGAGGAGGTTTTGCAAGAGGAACGCAAGAGGTGGAGCTGGTGGTGGAAAGCCCTGGAGAAGAAGCATGCTTTGCTCTGCTGCTAGAGGTGTAAAACCTGCAGGAGGAGAAGGTGTGAGCGAATTGGGTCTGGGAGGTTACAGCTCAAGCCTCTGTGGGTGGTTTCTTTCAGGATGGAGGTAGCTGAGGGCTGTAAGACCTTGCAGCTCTCCCTGGTGCATTGCTGTGGGAGCACACTGGATCATGCTGTCAGTAGCCAAGTGCTGTCTGTGCTGGCTCTTCTCCAGCCTGGCTCTTGGCCATGTCGGTTGTCTCATGGCTGGCGTGAGGGTGGCCCCAGCACTGCAGCCTGCCGGGGTGCTCCTGCAGGTCTGCCAGCTCTTGACACCCAGCCAGTACCGGGTGAGTAAGCCACGAGCTGGAGCAAAACCTCTGGTGCCTGGCTGCATCTGACCAGAGCTGAGGGGTTGGTTGCTGCCTGGTAGGAGGGGTGAAGGAAACCTAAGCCCTAAATTGTCTCAGCACATGGAAACTTTACATGAAGACCATCCATTTCCATGCAAAAAACCTTTCCTCTGGGTTTGTTTTCTTTTTATTCTCTCCCAGTTCTCTACAGCAGCAGCCTTTCAGGGGGAGCACCCCAGCCCAGTGGCTGCAGTCCCCCTGTGTGGGGGGACCAGCTTGCAGTGGGTTAGTGCAAGAGCCTTTCATCCATTACAGCTGGTGTTTTGGCAGGGCCTCCTTGGTTTCGGCAGTAATACAGTGGTGACAAGTGCCACAAACTTTCCTCATGGGAAATTCCTACCAGGCAGCTGTACCTGGCAGCAGCTCCCCGGGTAGCTCCTGGTCCCCCTGCGCATGACTTCATGCAGGTGGGACAATTCCTACAGGGTTTGGGCACCACTGGCACCCACAGGCCATGGGGGTTACACTGGCAGCCTGGGCGAGGTCAGTTCATGCAAAGTATTGGGGTGAGAATAATGTAGATGGGTGAGGCCAGTGGCATTGCTTGGGTTTTGTTTGGAATCCCCAAGAGCATCACTGGAGTATCGTCTTCTCTGGTGAGCCTTCATTTGGGACAAGGCTTGCTCTACAGAGATGGTCCTTCAGAGCTCCTGCTCCCATAGAAACATCGCCTCTGATTTCACTGCTGCGGAGTTGCACACAGGCTGCTCCTGTTCTAGGGCTGGAGACAGTCCAGTCAGCTATCTGCAGAGCTTTTTTCTTTTTTTTTTTTTTTTCCTTTGGTTTTTAGAAAAAATGACCTATTGAGATTAATTGCTTTGTGTCTCAAAAAAGCTGGTATAATTTGTAAGCTGCTTATTGACCATAGTTTTTCCATTTCTTGATAGTGGGGCATATTATTCAAATTCGGCTTTGTTCATTCAATTGCAAGTAGTCATTGTTTATTTCTTGGAATCATGGAATAAATAAAAATTTGAAACTGAAAGTTTCACTTGAGCTGTAAGGAATGTTGAGAAGAAAGCTAATGCTTTCAGTGCCTAGCATTGTCCATAGATGTTCTTTTCCATTGTGTGGAAAATGATGGATGAAGGGTGAGAGTTTTTAGTGTTCTGGTCTTCCTTCTGAGGAGACCATCAGTTTTCACCCTCTTGTCCTTTGAGCTAGCTAAGGTGGTGTGCAGTGAAAGCAAAAGGAGTTATTGCCATTACATCTGTTTACTGGTGCTCCTTACAGTAACACTGACTTGCTAGTTCCTTTGGTGGGGTGTCCTGAGAGATAGAGGATTGAACCCGTGGAGAACATGGGCCCAGACCTTCTGTTTCTCTGCTACAAGATGGGGTCTGCTCTCTGCCTCATCTCCCAGTGATGTGGATGTCGGAGCCTCCTCCCTGGGTTGCTGTGCAGCCAGAGCTGGTCAAACCTTGCTGCTGACTGGCTGCCTGTCAGGGAGCTGAGGACACATGCTGAGGTACATCTCCTGTGTCTTGCCCTTGGACTGCTTCACTTGATCCAGCATTCTGGGAAAGCTTGGGCAGCTGCAGTTTTCCCACTTCTTTATTCACAAACAGAAAGGAGCACTTCTGCATGGTGAAGAAGGCGATGGTGACATATGAGGAATGTTGCACGTTTTCTGTAGTACTGCAGTCTCAGTAGTTAGCTTCTTAAACTTTGAGCTTTGTGTGTCTGCAGGTGCTGTAAGTTACACAAGGTCACTTGGAAAGAAAGTTTAATTTAGGATGCACCTTTTTGTTTTCTTCTTGTAAGAATTATATGGACTGCCTAGAGGTTTAGCTTACAGTAGTATAATCTAGGTAAAATGGATGTGTTTAGTTCAAATTAAATTTCTTAATTGTCTGTGCAGGGAAGCCCAATTGAAGGGTCATAAGTGCTGAACCTGTAATTAGAAGCTTGTTCGTACTTGATGACAGAGCTTGTCTATGAGCGGAAATGGTTTAGAGAGTGGAGTAAACTTGAAATACCTCTTGTGGAATGGGCGTTAGGTGGGAAGTGTTGATCAGACAATATTGTTGACAGTGGTCAGCACGTAGGGGAACAACAAAGAGGCACAATTTAGTGGGTTGCTGAGCTCTGCTGTGGCACTGACCAGGGCTGTCATCCTGGCAGCGTGCTTTCCCACACTGTGGAGCTTGGTAGCAAAATACTCTGAGTGGGTGAGAGAACCTGAAGGTTGTAGTAGGAAAGCCATTCGGGGAGGTGCTGCAAGCCATTGGTGGTGCTGTTGCTGCTGGAGGCTGGGGAGAGAGGGTGAGGAAGGCTTCAGAACGGGCTCCCAGCACTTGAACCTGGGAGCAGCTACTGGCACAGATGTCCCAGGCCCCAACGAGTCTGAGAAGTGATATGAAATGGGGACTGAGAGGAAGGATTTGGAAGAGGGTTTATTGATAGGAGGAAGAACAAAGACTGAAAATGGTAGGAACCAAAGTGAGCAGAGGGTAAGGATAAAGTGTAGGATTACCACAATTTACAGGCTGTGTACTACTCAACTGATTGGGTAGGTACAGTGATGTGCAAAGTGGGCATTTAGACATTTTCCATTAGAGATCCAGATTAACATCTAATGGGTAAGGGAGGCCAGGGAGTGCAATGGTTCCCAGCATGAAAAGGGGAGAATTTTGCAAAACAGGTGGGAAACAGGCTGATTCTCAGTTGATGTGTGTGTGGGATAGTTGCTTGACGAAAAGGCCAGTTAGTCACAGATAGCAGATTGGTAATATTTTTTTCCTGACATAAATAATTTACATAAAATTATTTCATTTTCCTCCATAGTTTCATAGGTAAGAAACTTCACTGTGGAGTTTTCTGGTTACTTTGATAGAGATTAAAGTACATTACATCAAAGCAAGCCTTGGGCCCTGGTACATTTTGTTGCCTGAAAGATTATTTTGGAACAACACAGTGAGTGTCTAAGGTCAGCTGTTACAGAAAAATAGTAAATTATTGGACAAAAACATTACTTGAGTCACCCTCTTGTCATGATTAACTGTAGAATTTTAAAATGTCAATAGTTCTTCAGCTTTACATTTGATCTTAAATTACTTAAGATTTTTATAAGAGAGCATCCTTGTCCTGTATTTTAAGTATCTAATTAGACAGTAGTTCTCTCCAGGAAAAAAAGAGTAAAATACTACAATTTTATTTTTGTTTTTAATCTCTGGGTCCTTGGGCTTGTCATGATTTACTTTGCTCCCTGGAACGCTGCATTCCACAGCTTGTAATGGCCTCCTTTTTCTGCTTGGACTCATCTATAAAGACATTTTCTGAGATTTATTGCATTCTTTAAACTTCTAAACACGAGGGAACACAAATGATGATCCTCAGTTCAGACCAACAGCAGAGAATGAAAAAGGAATTGATATTTTAAAGTGGATGTTTCTCTGTACAGTCCTGTGTGTTTTGCTGGGCTATGCACATCTCTGCTGTGGGCTAAGTGACAGTAAGCAAAAAGATGCCTCAGAAAAGAGAGGGCAGTGATGTCATGAACGTATGAGCCAAGTCCTCTGGAGCTGCTCTTGAATCACGGATTTTCATGGACGTCACAGTAACCATTGCGATTAACCCTGTGAAGAGTTCCCATAGGGCAGTCCGTGGGACAGCAACAGAAAGGCTGTGGGCTTTACTTTTTGGGTCAATTAGTTTTGCTTTCTGGTGCTTCTGGGCTACCCAGATGCTGTAGCAGTTGGTTTGCTAATATAGGAATTATTGAAAAAATTGTGGTTGTTTGGTTGTATATTTTTAGTTTGTAAACCTGTCTCTCAGATGACTTCTGTACAATAGAGCTTTGTCTTCGCTTTCCCTGTCTTACTGAATTTTATGTTTACCATATTTTATATTATCCCTCTGGTTATATGGATTTGAGCAACTTAATTTAAACTGAGCGTGTGACAAGACTTTAATATTTCTGGTTCATGTGTTTGGATATCAGGATTATCCTCTGTAAGACCCTGCATTTTATATACTACACCTAGGATTGAAAAAAGCATTTTCTTGTGCAAAAAACGGCAGCAGAGGGAGGTTGGTTGCTTTGTGTCTGTTACCCCTACCAAGAAACCCTCTCGATTTGTTGGAACAACACTGGCAACAGGGACATGCTAAGCTGCATAACCATTCCCAAGCAGGCAGTACTTGGCATCAGTCAGGCCGTCCCACATTCAGCACGTGTTACAAGTGGCAAAGCTATGGCAGGTGACCGACCGGCGCGGTTGCTGCCCACTGTGGTGGGTAATGGGTCACTGTGTAGAAGGGGCTGTTTCAAAATGCTTGCAATACGCGGACTCTTCAGTAGATGACCTTGCACATTTTCAGAGTGCCGTTTCAGTAATGATCTAGCTCGCATCAGGGCTTCCAAGGTGCATGTGAACCTGCTTCTGCCTTGAAATAAAAATCTCACAGAAATCTCATTAAAACAATGAAGGTTGTAACTGAAATACCGGCTTGTTGATCAGGAAACTTTTGGAGTACCTTCTGCCTTCCTCCCATCCAGTATGTGGGTCATCAGCACCAGACTGAAACCCCGTCTCCTTGTGAAAAACACCCTGAGAGATTCAGTTGTGTATGGGCTCCATGCAGGCTGGAAATCCTGAGTGTGACTTGTAGCTTTTGCAAGAAGTGGGATTGTGTGGGTTTTTTGATGTACATAAGCACTTAATTCAGCATTCTCTTAAACTCATATGACTCAGCTGTTGTGAAATCTCTTGATGCTGTTTAATGACCTGATTCAAGCAGGGTTTTTTTAAATTTGGCATTGTGTCACAAAATGGCATCATAAGAGAGAAAGCATGCGTACTCCTGTCGCTGAGAACCTACTTTGACATACTTTGCTCATGTTAATAAATTGTATTACAAATTACATCTTGTGTTAAAACATAATTTCCATTAAATCTTGAGCTTAGGAGTATTTTTTCAGTGCAGAAAATTAATTTTATATTGTTTTGTGCTATTTCCCTTAAATGGAAGGCTTGAAAGACAACTCTTTTTTTCTTCATGTGCCAGATCAATTGTGCAGGATAGAATTGGTCCCCTGGCTTTTTAGGCCTCTTCCTCATCTGAGTCCCTTTTTGGCATGTTCATCACAGCACGAGTAAGCCGTGGTAGGGACTGCAGGGCAGTTTTGAAGGGTTCTTCTTTCCCAGTGAAATGCACTTGACTGTTGTTAGGCTGAGTTTGCTGTTTTGTCTCGTATTTCTTGAGCTTGTTCTTTTTGTTGTTCTTTGCATTGGTCCATCCTATCTCAACCTCTAATTTTCATTTCCATAATAACATGGAGAGTTCTTATTTTGCATGCTGTCTCTTTAAGGTTTAATTTAGAGTTTTCCATGCATTCAGCATGTTTGTTATCTTGAACAATTTATATCTAGAAAGGAAAGAAGTTTTTGCTGAATTCTCATTTAGGCTTGTCTTAAATCTTATTCTAGTTTCCTGCATATTTCACTTGACCTTCCAGAAATGCTGAGAGGGTCCTTGAAGATGGATGTTCCTGCACTCTGCCAACAGGGTCCTCTTGAAGTTCAGGAGCCAACTTGGTAGTCTTCCTGTTCTTCGTGCTGACCCTGCAGAATGGCTCTGGGTTCCTATTTCCTGAGGATTTCAAGTGCTGTAATATTTCATAACATGATCTTCTAGTTAGTAATGATAAAGTTCAAGGTAGTTTTTCCATGTCCTTGTCCCAATAAAGGCGTGATTCAAAATGAAATAAAACAAAGCAGGCCTTTCAGAGCTTGAGCAGCAGGGCTCAAAAAAGCTGTTTTAACGAGATGAGGTCTATACATGTGGTCCTGCAGCCTTCTCTCATGACTTTGATCTTGTTAGATGATTTTGATCAAGTTTTACGGTGGGTTTAAGAAATCTGAGGGATGCATGGTTCTGGCAAAAATTAAAAATAAAGGAAAAGTAGCTACCCAGTGTTGAAGAAAAGGTCTTCCTTCTTTCTAATTTGGGTGGCAGCCATTATTAGAAGTTGGTGTGTTTTGTAGCTGAGTGATGCACAGTCCTGTCTCTGAGTCAGCTCACAAGAGCAATTTCCTCACCCAAACAAGAAGGCAGTGTGTGGGAGAGATGGAAGTATCAACTAGACTGAAGAAGAGAAAATAGTGAGTGGGAAGGATTATTAATCTGCAGAGACCATCTTCAGTAGTGCTGCCACATGCAACTCATTTGCCGTGTTGTTTTTCTTGGTGTTTGTCTGTGAATTCTTTACATTAATAAACATGCTGAGTGATGTACGGGGTGCTCTGCCTACCCTGCTAACCTGTGCATCACTTGTCAAAGAATAGACATCACAGATATGGAGGTTATCCTCCTAGAAGTGATGTTTTGCTTCCTTTCCATGTTCACATGAGATGCACTCACAGGATATGTGTCATCCCCTTTTGGTTTCCTAATTCCTAATTCTCTCATTGGGTCTGTTTTTCTGTATCCAGGATGATAGATACAGAACTCCTTTCTTCCCTGGCCTTCCTTCAGTATGCTTTGTGCTTGTACAAGTGACATTTCTAATGGTCTGATGGCCTGTGCCAGCATTTGTTATGCTTAGGGTACTATTTTAATGAAGAAATATCTTCAGGCAGTACTCCTCTGTCAGCTGTTAGGATATCCAAGTACAGAGCTTCGGTTTTCAGTCTGATCTGCCTTCAGCCTCTTGCTTCTTCAGCTTCTCCTTCTCGCTTGTCTCAGCAGGACAGACGACATCACTGTTTTCCTGGATGGCCTCCTACGATGACACTTGTTCAGTCTTTCATTGCCAGGAACATACATAAGGTTTTATGCTGAAAAGCCTCTGGGGGGTTTCCTCGTCCTGCACAGAGGTGACCCCTTAGGCAGTGCTGCACAGCACGACCCCCAGCCTGCAGCAGCATTCCCACAGTGCTCGCTGGTGCTTGGCTGACAGTTACGGCTCTGCTTCCGTCTGCTTCATAAATATTATTTTAAAGGATTTTGGAAGGGCTTGGGTTTTTTCTAATGTTCCACATTAGTATTTCCGCAAAGTATTTGCATTAATTCCACGCTTTGACTTTTTAACACTGAAATGGCGCCATTAGCAGGGACAAGTATTGCCTGAGGAGCTTTGGCTATGAGATGTGGGCATATGTCTATAAGGATGAGGTGCCAAGATGTAAATTTGCAGGAAATGGAATGCTGAATTCAAAATCAGTTGTTTTACAGTCTTTCTTGATGTTATTAGTATTCACAAAAGTTCAGCTGGATTGAGGATGTGTACATCTTCTTAGCAAATTTGTGACAGTTTCACAGAAGATATGTAGAAGTGTTTTCCGACCGAGTATTCAAATGGTGTCTTTTTTAGGGTTTTTATTATTTGTTAAGAACTGGCTTCAGAAATTAGTCCCAAAAGTCAATTAAGAAATCTGTTGGCGTATTTATTTCTAAATATCTGCTGCACACAGAACTTAGAATGCAACCTGCATTAGGAGTAATGACTGTTTCCTGACTGGAGAATTGAATGGAAACATTTAAGTGGATTTCAGATCAAACATATAAACGCTTGTAGCCTATTAGAGCATTAATTTTAATTTGCTGTTTTGCACAGTCAAACGTTTCCTCCCAGAGTAATTTGAGTGTAAGTGGGTTTTACTGTAAGAGGTGGGTTTTTTTGTTTGTCTGGTTTGGTATTTTTGGGAATAGCTATTGCTTGGTTTATTTTTCTCTTGATAAAGTCTAGGAGTAGTCCAGTGTGAAACAAGGTTGCATTTGCCCTTAAACAGGGAAAGTCCTTACAGTCCTCAGTGCACTGTCAGTATGTGCTAGTTTCTCATGACCCATGTAAGTATTTGGGGCTTCAGTCAGTGTCAGAGAAGCTTTAGAGGAAGGTATCCCTGCCAGGCTATTATATTTTGCAAGTCTGCACACTGATAAGCTGGAGAGGGGATATGAATGGGTATGAAAGCTCCATTCTCAGACAGGAGTTTTTGAATGTGTGCTCTGATTAATATTGTTTTTGTTTCCCCTCTTTCAGGTATTCACCTACAAACAGAGCACCATCACACACCAGAAAGTAACACCTATGCATCAAACAAGCACAGAGAGCGTGGAAGACATGGCAGCACTCGTAGATCTCCATGAAGGCTCCATTATGCACAATTTATACCAGCGATATCAGCAAGATAAAATCTATGTAAGTTTTTTCTAAAATTAAGAAAAATATCCAGAGGGAATGTTTTCAAAGGTGTGAGTGCTGTGTGTATGCTGCTGTTCTGTGCTATCTCCTCTCCTAATGCTTTCCAGTTCCTTGTATATCCACATAGAGCTGAAGCAGGCCTCATGTAGTGACTTCTCAGCCACAGTGATGGAGGGAGAAGGTAGCTCAGGCTGAACATGGAATCCCTTGGAAATCTTGAAAAACTGTCATGCTATATACACTTCTGCACTTTCAGTGATAGGGTTGTGTAAAGGACTGTCATTTTCCTCCTCTCCTTTAGACTCTCTGCCCCAACAACATGCGCTGTGAATGTCACCAGAGAGGATGTGGTGGAACTTAGTCTGTCACTGCCATTTGAGATCCTGTTAGGCCAAGAACCAATTCTGATCAGCTTCCCCTCTTGTATTGTAGTAGAAGGATTGTTACGAAAGAAGCATACAATTGTCAAGCTGAGCATTTGGGCTGTTAAATACATATAGCTGGAGTTTGGGGTCTATGAGAACAGACGGCTGTTTATCAGTTTCCAAAACTAGGAATTAGTCCACACAGAATTCCTTTTCTTAACTCTGTAATGAAGACTTCTATGATTAGATTTACCTGCTCCTTCAATATTTTCATTAGTCTTGAACTGACTAGATACAAGTCTTTCCTGAGTCTGGAACTGCACTAAACATGAGAAAGATACAAGGAATATTAGCAGCTGCTACAGATTGCAAAATTGCACTTTTCAGTGGTTCAGTGGTTGGTCCTTTTGGTTTGGCTTTTTTTACTAATAATTTCAGAACACTATTGTTGTTTCGTCACATGTCTGGGCCCTTGATTTGACCATAAACATGCTTTATTTCAAGCTTCATCCGCTGAGTTTGGCTTCTTATTTTTAAATATAAACATATCTAAGTGAAAAAAGAAACTTTCCCTGTATTTAAGGTTTGATAAAAAGCAAAAAAGAGCACCATAAAATAATATTCCTTTGCACATTACCCTAAAAGTGGCTTTTAAAAGTGGGTAAAAGCATGGGAAATCCTCAATACTGAGGCAGTTCCCTTTGCTTAAATCTTTATGTATTTTTTTTTCTCAAAACAAATGAACTGTTTTACCTTTCAGAAAAATCATCAAACAAAAAAATATATAGCATAAATGAACAATCCTGCATGTGCAAGGAAAAAACATGTACTTGATAAAAGTGTAGTCTTCCACTGGTGTTGTTAGATGAGCATATGGTACTCAGTGTGAGTCAAAATAAAAAAAAATTGTTTCATGTTGTTCACTCACATAGAGGACACACTCCCTTTTTAAAAAGCATGAGGGTATGCGGATGCTTTTTTTTGATGAGGCATAGAACAGCCTTGTTCTGAAGAGACATGTCCTAGCTTCTTTCTTAGCTTGTCAAGGCAGGTTTAGGGTGTTCTGATCCTTGGTGCTTAGTGTGCTGTACATTTCTAGACAAACAGGTTTGTGTGCTGTTAATGATGACAGATCTGCAGTTGCTACTGAGTATGCATTGTCCCTTTAGTGTTGCTAATTTAACGGCTTAATCTTTTGAATCCGCCTGAAAAATTATGGAAAAGGTGGTTGGAAAAAAGCTGTGTTTTGAAATGCATATGAAAGCCTCTCTGTTGCCCTGTATGTGTAACCAGGATCTGACTGAAGAAGCATCTTCTTTTCTCCATCCTCATTGGTACCCCACTCTACTGCAGCAATAGTAGTGTTTTAGCAGGAAAGGGCTTCAGGAACAAAAATCCCCCAAAAAGCTGATTGAATGTCTTGAATAATTTTATGAAAGTTCATAAATATAGGAGCATGTATTTTAGAAGGGGATGTTGTCATTGCAAAATGAGCTCTTTCATTTTAAGCCAAAATTTCTTCACTGTATTGAGCAATTCAATGATATTTTAACGTTTAATGTTAAAAAAGAAAAAAAGACCGAAGTTGCATTAAGTTTACTTTTGTTGAAGGTAACTTTGCAGCTGATCATTCAAACTTGCTCGATCGTTCTGCTTTGGGACCAAACTAGTTCTAGTACAGGACAGTAGAAGCCATTGAAATTTATGCCAGGAGCAACGAAAGTTTTCCAGATTATACATCTGCCTTCTCCCTTGACCAGGAATTGCTTCATTATCGTAGCTCACGCATTATCTCTTGTATTTGCCTTATCACCTTGGTGTACCTGTCCCTGGTGCATTAGGGATAAATTGGGAAGGCATGTGCCACTCTCCGCTGTGGGCTTAGGGGCCGATCATCCCATTGAAAGACTTCTTGCCATCTCTGAATACAAACCACCATATAATTGCTATGTTCTGGTTTTTAGCTTACAGATCCCTTTTTACTTCAGTTCTGTGTACCTCCTTGTCCACATCCTGAGTAGGAGGAAGAGATACGAGAAGGTTTATGCTGTCATTTTTTGAGTTCTATGCTTGTAGTATTACAAATATATTAGTGTGGTTCTTGAGCATGGTAGCTTTTTGTCAGTGGCATTGAGACCAGGAAGCACCTTTTTACCTTAATAAAGAATACACTTAGTTGGGATTTAAGTTTTGGGGCTTGCTTGTTCACACACACACATAAAAATTGTATCAAGTGCAATGTGCTTAATTGTAGTGTAAAGTATATATCATTTCAGAAGAAGTTCAACAGAAGAGTCATTTAAAGGGAAATTTAAACAGTTACTTTCTCAGAAAGACAATTATTTATGCAGATCTTCCACTGTTAACTTGTGTGTTTTTCTGTATTTGAAGATCTGTTTCTCCAGCAATGAGCATTTAAATAAATATATGCAGATGTTTGAGCTCAGTTTAATCTTCCGTTAGTTATTAACGTTTTTGTCTCACATACTCATACCCGTGTTCCTAAACTTTTCACTACTTCCTAATTCATACTACAAAGTTATTTGCTGTGGATGCCAAGTTTTGTCAAACATGTCAGTGACTTTATTTGTTGCTGCCAACAACTGCAGCTAAAGAGGGTCAGCAGAGGATTTTCTGTATTTCTTGATATCTCTTGGGGAGGGAAGAATATTGATTTAGATTACGGATTATGTTTGTAGTGTGAATGATGCCTGGCTCTGAACATAATGAGTTGAGGCTCTCAGCTGAATCTGTGCTGTTTGCAAGAAGGCGAATGACAAAACATTCTTGTCTGTGTAACATCTTTTTGTATCAGTGTCAAGTCTGTTGACATCTGCTTGTGATACTTTTTGTCTGAATTCCCATAAAATAGTGTGTGCTTTCCCTTTTTGGCCTGTGAGAAGCACAGGATATACAAGTGCTTTCTTGATTCTTCCAGGCAGGCTACTGCCTCGTATTTCTTTCAGGCTGTGTGATTATTAACTGCATTTATCTGAAAGTTTGGTTCTGGGCTATCATGACTTTTGTTGTCCAGGAAAGGACAAAACTTAGGATGGCAGTGATCATGTGGTGCATGGGTTTCATTGTTACTTCATCTCCCATGTTGTTCCTATTGGGAACAACAGTGGGTGATCCAGCTGTGGACATCAGCATGCAAGGTTTAATGCTCATCTTTGAATGCTCAGATTAGCTTGCATGCTAGACTGGTACATGGCAAAATATGGAAAGATAAACACTAGTGCTAAAAAGGGAAGGTGCCCACATTTGAAAACAGAGCCTTTTTTGAAGGCACTTGGGGAATTTGGTCACCCCTGAAGTGAGGCCATCACAGGGCACGCAGTGGGGAGAGGGCAAGTGCTGCAGCAGCCACTCTTGTTGATGTTCAAAGGAGAATTGTTCCCAAGATGTTGATTCTGGTTTACTTTTAGTTAAGTACACACTGCGGAGCAGACTGGAGAGAATGCCATAAACCACACAGCATGGACTGTGCTGTGAGTTGCACAAATTATGGTGTTTGGGCTGGCTCTGGGATCAGCTACAGTTGTCTTGTCTCTGGCCAGTGGTTGGTTACTGATGCAGGTGAGCAAATTTCCAAGAGCAGAGCAGAGGATGAGAGAGCAGTTTTTGCTGAGGTGAGAGGCAGGTTGGAAATAACTGCAGTATGTATTGTGCAGGTCAGTAAAGAGGCTTTCAGCATCATATCCACCCTCATTCTCATGAGTTCAAGCAATAAACAAGTTTCAAAGCACTTTTGATTAGTTTTTTCCTTTTGAATTAAGAAATGCTAGGTAGGCAGTTTCTCCTCTGAAGTGATGATGATTCGACACGTGCCTGTCTTGTTTAGGTGGAGCATGTGCACCATGCCCAGAGTGGCATTCTGCTTGGGCTGCGGAGTGGCGGTCCCTCAGCCACCCTCCCCTGATGGGAGGAGAGTGACCTCCAGGTTGTCCAACAGTTGGGTGTGGTGGCCAGGAAGGGTGAGGGACAACACAACCTATTTTTGCTCACTCAAATTAGGACTGCAGCTTGCCTGCCGATAATTATAACCATCTGTTATGCTTGCGTGCATCTGTATGAAAAGTTCTGTACCAGCCACGTCGACATATACAGCTGTACCAGCCACATCCACATCAGAAAGAGGATGATGGTAATTAGGAGCTCAGTTTTCATGGTTGGCTTCCCTTCAGCTGAAGCAACAAACATAGAATAACTTGGATGAAAAAGCAACATTTATCTGATTTTTAAAAAAGGTGTTAAACTGGAAAAGTTGTCTCTTCCCTGACAAGGTTGTTGCAGAGCTCCTAGCCACTTCGTTGTACAGAACGCTCAGTTCTGTCCATTCTTAAAAGGTATTTTCAGTTATTTATGCATTGATTTTTAAATCTATTAGTATTTATTTACTTAAGCAGCATGTTCAGTTGTAGTTTGTTAAGCTTGCAGTAATTAGATAATTTATCTCCCTCGAAGTCATAAGGGCTCCCAGAGGCAACTAGTTGATGTTTGTGCAGTATTAATCAATAATCACCACAGGGGTTTTTTCAAATTCTGTTTGCAGACACAGACACTTTAGTATCTAGGTCAATTGCTCTCTGTGACTTGTTTTTCTAGGTTTTTGCCAATTTGTTTTTTTTCTGAGCACAGTAAAACTCCTTTCGGATCCAGTGCAGTTGCTTGGTATCATGTTACGATGGTCAGCAGGAAGTGGATTTTGCTGCAGGTTACAGTGAGAAAATAGCAGGGCACAATAAAGTCATGGTTGATCAAATGCAGACAGACATAATTCATACACTTTGGTAATACTCCTGCTCAGATGTCCTCTAACACTGACACAAGTTCTAGGTGAAAGTAGAGAAACAAAGGAAGATCAGTAGAAGCTAATAGAATCATAGAATCATAGAATCACTGATGTTGGAAAGTACCTCCAATGTCTTCAAGGCCTCCAATGTCTTCAACCTTTGACTGAATACTACCATAAAAAGCTCTAAACCGTAGTCCCAAAGTGTTTACTAATAAGGACAGAACCTCATGACTGGTTTCTTGAATGGAAAAAGTTGGACACCATGCAGAAACTGGACCTAAAAAGAATGTATATTGTGGACCCCTACAACGTCCTGGACAGCTCAACAGCCTTGGTCTTTGGCCTGTCATGTGCCTTGTTATAAATAAATGTCGGCCATGGACTTAAAAAAACCCAGACAATGGTACACAGAAACTGTGTCATTAATTAGTACCATAAAACATGTATATAAATATAGTACGTGTCCATTTAAACCAAGCCCTTAGTTATTACACTAGCCCCTAGAACTACATTTATCCTGATTTCATCTGCAATCCAGCTGTGATTGCACGGTTCCTCTCCAGAGGCATCCGGTGCTGTAGAGCAGTCCCAGGTTTGCAGATTCTGCTCTGTGGTCACTGAGGAAATTGCTGTTTATTTAATTGCTCCACTTTTACAGTAGAGAAATCTTAAAAGTGTGCTGATGATTCACAGTCGTTTTCACGCCTTCCTGTGCTACTGGGAAGATGGGGAAAATTCTGGCACCAGCTCTTTCCATGGAAGTGTGGAGGGCAGAGAACACTGTTGCTAAGAATGCATGACAAATGTCTATACATAGCTACTTACCTCCATAATTAGAATGTTACGCTTGCACACATCAGATAATGTTTTCAAAATGCAGTTCAAAGTGAGTTCCTGTCTCCAAGCATTAATTACAGATTCCATTTCACATCTGTTACTAGAGAGCAGCAGACAAAGATCTATAAAAACACAGCAGGCTTTTAATTGGAAATCTAGTGAAATTTATTTCTGGTGATTGTTATTTCTAAAGGCTGGTCAGTTATATAGATCAACAATTGTCTACCAAAGGCAAATTATCATTGGTTTTTATTTGTTTTTCTTTTTTTAAATTTGCGTTAGTGGAAAAATGTAGCTGTAATGACACGAGAAATAAACAAATGCCATCAGTTGGTTAACCAACCTTGCTTCTGACTTCCTTCCTTCATACTGCATGACTTGTGGAACTGCTAATAGTTATAATGACAGCAACAATAAAGAGTGTCTGAACTTTGTCCTCACAGCTGAAAATACTGGGGTTTTAAAGGTGCATGTTTTCAGATCTTAGGAAGTATTTCAGCCTGAGGCGTTGTGATCAATATGATATCATTAAAAGAGGAACTTCTCAGAAAGGTGTGTGTCGCTGAGTGCACTGCCACGTATGGCACAGCTACACAAACACTTTGCAGTGTGTGCAGTGGATACATGTGTGCAACCCCTGCACAAACACATAAATGTATATTATGGTTTGTGGCACACTAGGTGTTCTTGGTAACCTGCTGGGTGTACACACTGCAGGGAGGATCTTACCTGCTAGCATCCCTGGGCTGCTTTAGTGAGACGGAGAGGGTGAAGAGGTCAAAGTTTTATTAAAACATGAAAGCTTGCTCTTTCTATTCTGCTCTGTAACAGTATTTTTTTTTTTCTCTGTTAGTTGGTTGGTTGGTTGGGGAATAAATAATAGATGCACTGGTAACAGGGTCAATTCTTGTTGACGTCTGTGAGTTTTCTATTTGTAATACAAAATCTCTAAGCTATATTTAATGGTAACTTCATATCAAAAACTGCGAAGTAAAAATCTATCATCATGTGCAGATTTTGTCATTGGTGATGGTATATATTGCTAATGTCTTCCCAGATTTGAAGGCCAGTATTCATGTTGTTTTCTCCACACCTTTATTGCACGTCACTGCTAACTCTATGAGCCAAGAGCAGAAAGCAGACCAAAATCATAAGAAATATTATCAGTCATTTGTGCAAATGCCAACCGCAGCTTAGTGCTGTTCAGTCAGAGCTTTTGCAAACGGTGCTGAATGCTTCTGCATGCACTCTTGCCTCGCTTGGAAGTAAGCTTTAGCTCCTTTCTGTAAGGTCTGTTGTTCCCAGTCCAGCAAAGTCATTGAAAGGAGGGCAGGAATTTGGGCTCCAAAACTTACGGCGCTTACCTGTCGCCAGCACGTTTTCTTTACGTGAGTTAGGCTTTGACTGGAAAGCGAGCTGCGCAAAATTTACTGCTTGTGCTGCCCTGTCCAACTGTCTTATACACATATTCCAGCAGTTTAATACTAGAAAGACTGAAAACAACCAATTTAAGTTGGGAATGAATTAACTTACTTTTATACCTGCTGTTTGTCTGTGTAAATGGACTATTGATTCATAGCCAGGCTGTTATTGTTGTTTGAAAAGAGGTGGTCCCTTTCTCACAAGCAGTTTCAGCTTTGTCCTTTGATGTTTGTCAGTTTTGCCTTTTAAAAGCAAATGGAATCCAAAAGTTCCATTTAGCAGATTTTTGACAGTTAATTCCATTTGCCATCTAAGTCCTGATTTCTCGACTGACGGCTATTTGGCAGCAGTTCACTGCCATCCAACTAACTACCTGGCATAGACTTAGATTTCAGTTATGCTGGCTTTTGATTTCTCTTTTCATGCTCTGTTAAAGAGTAATTCCTGCTCTTCCTGCTTTCTTCCTAAAAAAAGCCTTTTCTATAGAAGAGGTCTTCAAACATTAAAAGAGCCACAGAAGTTATGGAAATACGGATATCAGTATGTAAAATACTTGCAGGCAGAATTAAACAGATCTATGAAGCTTTATATAAAAATATTTCTCCAAAGTTCTAGAAAGACTGCTCTTTGCTTCACCGTTTTACCAGAATTTTTGTTTTCCTTTGTGTGCATTTTCTCTGAAAAGCCCCTTCATCTCTCCAGTATGAATCCATAGGAAGGAAGAAGACCATTTTTTTCTTTTCCTTGCTGGAGGGTAAATTAGACCTTCAGACAGTTTTGAAAGACTCATTTGAGCATTGTGCAATAACAAAGCAGAAGGAAGAACTAGTGTGTGGCCACAGGCCATTTGAAATGAAGTGACGAGCCATGGGGTCTCTGCTCTTTGTGAGGCCTTTTTTGATTTGAGCTAGAGCTCGCCTGGTTAAAACTGTGCACACAGATTGCTACAGTCTGATGTGCAAACTTACTTTCACATGCTGTATTGCAGCCCATGAAAATAACAAAAATCAATGTCTCGTTCTGATCAATCATGTTTGTGTTCAGGAGGTCACCACCTCTGTCTGCTTGGCAATGGTGAAGAGAGAAATTCTTCTGTAATTGTTTATATGAAAACTGCACAAAAGATCATTATTTTGACCCAGTAGATAGGACTGTTGCATGGTTGAGATTGCATTGTATTAGTCAGCGAAAAGGTGCAGTAAAAAACAAGGAGACTCGGTGCTTTTTATATGGGACAAAAACTGCCAGAAATCTGTCAGTATCTTAAAGAAGGAAAAATGTCTATCTGACATCAATATTACTATCTACTGATTTGGTTTTTACCTTTTGCTGTAACAGTGCTCTTTTATCAACTTTTCTTTATCTTGGTTTCATACTTCCCAACTGGATTGGTTTTTGTGTGGATTCAGGATAACACTTGTAGACTTTCCTTGAGTAATCCCCATCCACATGGAACAATCTATGCAGTAGGAGAAAATGAAGTGAAAAATAAGATGAGATTAAGCTGTGAGTGTATCTCTTAACCGGTGGAGAGTTCTTCACCATCTCTGAGCCTTCTGTGGAGTTAAGCAGAAAGGTGTCTGCCTCTGTGCAGTTTTGGTTATTTACATTGGCAACTAAGGTGACCAAAACCCAGTTTTTAACCCTTAAGAAATAGACCTAGACAGTTTCATTTAGCTTCCTAGGACAAGGGCTCAATGAATGTGCAAGATTGAAGCTGTAGGGAGTGGAAGGATTCTCTTAGTTTAGAAGGTAGCTGGGTTACAATGTCTAAGTTTTTCATGAAGAGCTGGCATAGCCTTTGCCCTTGGAGTGGCTTGGGAACAGGATGGTTTTGCCTAATACTATTGCACCAAGGGAAGCTTAAGGTCACATTAGCTGGGTTGAAGGGTCAACATAACAGACAAGGCTGCATCTGAGAGGGTGTCCTGATGCCTTAGGTTTTAACTTTTATATTTTCAAATTCTGTACTGCTTAGAGTGTAACTCTGAAGTTCCTTGTAGCTTGTAATTCCTACTCTCTCGTACTAGGTAGACATAACAAAGCCTCTCCAGGCTTTGCCTTCAAGGACAGCCAGGCTGTTTTTAGGCCCAAAATGTGTAAACTAAAGATTCTAAGGGGGGCAAGCTGAGGGGCGTTACATCGCTAAACTGGGGCTTTAATTGGAGAATTAACCCTGATATGCAAATGATCCAAACCTATAAAAGTGTGAAGAACTCGTGACCTGTCGTCCATCTTGGGGTCAAATTTTTGGAAGCAGCCTTTGGCTCCCCCAGGGTGTACCTTGAAGGCCCTTCAAATAAATACCTGTCTTTATTCCCTTACTCTTGTCTAGTCTCTGTTTCTAGGTGGCTGGAGGAGGCATCAGTCCTGTTGCCCAACAGTTGCCTGTGATCATCTGAAATCACATGTTTTAAAATAATCCAAAACTATTCCAAAATCTTCTTGAGAACTGTGCTAGTGGAAACAAGCATAAAGCCTGGCTTTGAAAAGGCCTTGGTCTGTTACGCCTTGGATCCTGTCTGTGCTCAGCACAGAAGACAAGAAGGCCAGCAGGAAAGTGGTTGGTAGGAAAGGCTGCTGCAGTTTCCATCGTGGACTTAAGGACATGAGAAGGTGCAGCTGAGCAGTGTGAACGTGCCTGAGAAGACTTTTCGAAAGAAAATACACTTCTCAAAAACAACGACAAGGAGAACATGTAGTGGATGGGTCTTGGCTGTAGGAAGCTGCCTGTTGACACTTGATCTTCTTAGTGGAATTCTGTGACATGTTCTGGTTCCCTTCTAAAGGTTCTCTCCTACAGGTGCTAACTCTTGTATTTGTAGTGTGGCCTGTGTGTTTACAAACGGCTCATTTTGCAATCAATCCTACAGCTGACCTTAAGAAGAAAAAAGGACAGTTTAGGGGTCATAATGTTGAGTGCATTGACAAGGGACACAGAGAAAAGCAAAGCTGATGTAAATTTGGGCTGTTGGAAGCTCACCATGAGTCACCAGACATGGTGAGGACTGCAGGAGCCCAAGCATGTAAAGTTGATTATAGAGTATGGCATTTCCATCTTAGAAATGGCTTGATTGGTTGAAAACATTTAAAACATGTAGTTTTAAAAAAACATTTAAATTTGTAGTTTAGTACTTCACTTTGATTATGGTTTTTAAGAAAGAAGCTTGGCTTCGGACATGAGACAACTGGATTCTGTCCCACTGAAATTAGCATGGGACTAGCTGAAAGATGGGTTATACTTACCACAGTGAGGATAAATCGAGGTCCTACCATAAATGAGGGCATTAATTACCATCCTCTTTACGGCATACCGTCGCCCCTTTTTCTGCCTCCCCAAAATAGTACACCAAAATGTGGCCCAGTCATCTTTCTCCTTTTTCTTCTGATGTGTATGTGCTAGACATTTGGTTGTCTTTGCCTCAGGATAAACTCAGCCCTGATTACCATTAATCCCTTCACCTAAGAGAGCTGGGAACCACAAAGGCCATACCTGCAGTGTGGAGCAAACTCTTCTGTTCCCAGGTTTTTCATCCTGACATCTTAAAATTTGGTGTTGAAAACATAACGCAGTTTGATGGCTATTTTGTGGTCTTTTAAAAGTTGCCTGCCACTGCATGTTCTGTGAAAACACTGGTTTTGTTATTTGGTAATGTAGCTATGATGATTTAAAGGTAAGTGAGATGCAGAGGTTGTGTGGAATGGTGATAAAAGTCTTTTCCCATGCCTTGTGTAAAAGTAACGTAGAAGTATCTTTGAGGTGAGCCAGTTGTACTGCAGTTTTATTTGAAGTTTCCTATATATTAAGGGTAAGCCTAGAAAGTAATACTTGTGGAATAAATTGGCAGGTTGATACCAATACCCTTCTTTTTAAAAAAATACTTTTACTTTTCAGACACAGAATCAGTTCCTTAAGAGACTCTAGGAAAGACAGGAGGTGTTCAGAAATGAACCAGAACCATATTTTTTGAGGCATCTGTAACCATGCTTTTCTTTCTGTAATAACGTAGACTTTTCGTGTTCTAAAGCAGAAAGGCTTGAAAGTGCTCTTAAGAGAGCTGGACAAAGTCCTCTTTTTCAATGTTAACTTATCTGTCTGTAACAAAACATCTTAATTTTTGTATTTGATCTATTGTAGCACTTCTAGTTCCAAGTTGTGAGAAATATTTTGATTTCTGTTGGCAGTTAAGAAACACAATGCTAGAAAGAAATAGACTAATGCAGTCTTCTTATGCCTGTTTTAATAGTGCAAGCAGTTTTGGTTTCTGTTGTGATCGTTGATCAAAGATTTAGTTCAGGAGCAGTGCATAATGCCCTTTAACAGGGTCCTCCAGTCTGCTTCTGCCTTCTGCTGTCTCCCCCACTCTCCCTGTAGCATGAGGTATGGAAAGCCTAAAAAAAGTCTATGTCCTTCCCTGCTTCCTCCTTTTTATTTATTTATTTATGAAAGAAGGAAGACTGGGATGTCTCAGATGATAGAATTCTGTGAAGTACAGAGGGACGCCTTGATGTAGAAGGTGAAAGGTCATGAGAAAAGCAGTGTAGAATAAATTTAATGACCCTACATGGGAAAAGCAAGCTTGGGTAAAATACAGGTATCATAAAGGATCCTCAGAAACAGGAAAGTTATGGTGGAGAAGTTCTGACATAAAAGGGAAGAAGTAGAAGGTGGATGGTTGCTGGATATGGAGCAAACCTGAAGGGATATACCCCAAACTTCTAAAAATTCTAAAAAGCATCTGTGAAGGGGAAAAGATGAAAAGCAGGGTGGCCCTGGTGTATTTATTTACAGGACTAATGAAGTGGTCTTCCATTAGGGCAGTTTTCCAAAGCTAATTGCTATCAGAAGGCAAAAAGCAAAACAAAAAGCATTCAAAGAACTGATGAAAAATCTCTTCCGTTCTGAAGTATATCTTTCATTTTGTCTCATCTTACTGAATGTCTAGCTGGGAAGATAGGATTTGAACTTCCAGTTTTGAAAGTCCTTGTAGAGGATCAGCAAACAATCTTGTTTTTCCTTCTTGCTGAAAGAGGGAGCAGGACTGTCTGTGGCTCGTGAGCTAAAGTGTTTTAGGAGATGAATTAACAATGTAAAATTTCAGTAAAAATTTGGAAGTGTAAAAGGAACCCAACCTTTAATATGGCAGTCAAAGTGCTGCATTGGGATTCAGGCTGAGTAACTCAACTTTCATCTATTCTTTTGTTTAAATAAATGTATTAGCAGTGATATGATAACAAGTTGTTGCTGGTTTAGTCTGTACCAAAGTAGTTCAAGAGTTTGTGTGTGGTTCTGTCTGAAATGCTGAGTCAGTCATATAACAGAGAATTTTAAACTGCCCTGTTCATTGCCATGGATTTAAGGGGTCAGGCTTGTAACAGGGGTTCTCACAGTATATCACTGAAAAAACTCTCAAACTATTTCAGCTGGAAATCTTCAGAACTCCCGTGTCCACTTGCTAGTGCTCTGGCAGCATTTCTCCTATTCCTAGTTGCTTTGGAATGCTTTCATTAAAATAAGTAATTATTGACTTCCTGAATCAGATTAGAAACTGCAAAGAACAAAAAGAAAATTTAGATTACTGTGCTATATGCAAAGTGGAACTGTCATTCTTACATGAAAATACCTTTTCTGAAACTTCACCTACTTTGTGGCATAATATAGTGATTTAGACATCCTGCTTCTGACTGTCAACCCATTTAATGTGCCGTATGATGATGTCTGCTGCAGAAATAGCGTTCAGGAGACAGTCCACTGAGCAGTCCCGCGTTTTTTATGTATTTTTACACCAGTTTAACCTTCTGCTAAGGTGTTTGCATATGCCAAACCAGAAGGTCTGTCCTACAAGAAGGGTTGTGTTGTGTGGCTGCTCAGAGTCCCCAAGGGAGGGGCAGGTGGAGGAGCCTACAAGAAAGATTGAGAGGGACTTTTTACAGGGACATGTAGTGACAGGATAAGGGGGAATGGCTTCAAACTGAAAGAAAGTGTGTTTAGGTTAGATATTAGGAAGAAATTCTTCACTGAGGTGAGGAGACAATGGAACTGTTCGCCTAGAGGAGTTGTGGATGTCCCATCCCTGGAAGTGTTAAAGGCCATGTTGGATGGGGCACTGAACAACCTGGTCTAGTGGAAGGTGTCCCTGCCCATGACAGGATGTTGGAACTAGATGATCTTTGCTCTCCTTCCAACCCAGGCCATTCTGTGGTTCTGTGAAACTGGGAGGTGGTATCATTCTTCTTCATGGAAGTACATGTGCCCTTCCTCCAAGTCCCTAACTTTGTGGCTCTTAGAGGTGCCAGGGTAGAGTCTAGGATCTACTGCTTATAAAATACTGCTACAAGTAAGACCCTGTGATAGGTACTGTATGGGATAAGTAGTAAGCCTGGAAGTGCTGTAGGAAATTATTCTTGCAGCAGCAGATCTTGCTGCAGTTGAGTATCCCAGAGGCAATTTACAAAGACTTCTGGAAGATTTGTCTTTTAATGTGAACTTTTAAAATAATTGGAGTGGTTTTTAATAACAGTGCTGCTTCAGCCCATTGGTACTTTGCTGAACTACCTTGGGTAAAGGCAGAACTTTTGTTTGGGCCAGCTGACTCTCCTTAGTCCATGCAGATGCTTGGTTGTGGCTGCTGCTGGGTTGGACTGTGACACCTGGTCAATGATAAATGTGATACACTGTGTCTGTGAAGAATATACTTTTTTTGTCATCCTGCCTTGGGATGAGGAAGCTGTTTTCTGAAGTCCTGATGTTCTGTCTCGTGCCATCATAATTTGGTGGCAGTGTGTGCATGCATTTAACTTGTCCTGCAAAGAGGTAGTACATACTCAAAGCAGCAGAAGACTGGAACCACAAACCTTTGTCAGGAGAGGTTGTGGTTCTTCACGTTTTTGCTGAAAAAAAAAGATAGAAGGAATTTTTTAAACAGTGACATGTCCTAAGCATTACTCCATGAGGTGATTTAGAAATTGTTTTCACCAGTATAATTTCTGCTGTTCACCAGGTTTCTTTTATTGCCATAATTTACTGTCCATTTCTCTATTATACCTTATTGAATTACAAGGCAATGAAGCCAGCTCTCTTTATTTAATAAAATTTTATTATTCGCAGTAATGACTAATGTTCTGGAAGTCTTTCTGTCACTATAAAAAAATTGTGCTTAAGTCACGTGAAAGACTGGGCCATTGTAAATGAGTGTATGAAGAAGTGGGCTGCTGTCACCTCTTCTGATATTTACTGTTTAGAAGAGGAGAAGCAAGAAAAGTCACAATGCGTAGCCTGTGGTGATGCAGTTTTGCCTGTGCTTTATCATGGAGATACTGTTCTGTCAGGTACTCAACCATGCAGAAGCTACAGAGTGGTTATTTAGTTATGAAGTTAGATGGTATCATGTTTCATGGGTTTTTTTAATTTATGTCTTTGTCATGGCATCTGTTGTGTGTGCCTCAAGTTACTCTTTTCAGAAGACTTTAGCCAGACTTTAATAAGGGAAAGAGGAAGATCTGTAGCAGTCTGTTTTATTGGTCATACTTACGCTGCAGTCATGTAATTAAAAAAAAGAAGCCTCTTAAAATTTTGCCTGTGAAATCTGTGCTGAAATATGTATCAAACAGAGGAAGTTTGTTCTCAGAGCCTTCCTTGTTACTTATTACTTATTTAAGAACCCGAGAGGGGATGATCCCAGGAAATTAAGCTGTTGTCTCAGTGCTGTAATAGCCCTGCGATACGATCTTATGTTGAAATGGTATCTCTCCTCTAGATGAAATCTTATGAGCTGTTGCACAGCATGGGAGGGTGGGGGGATGGTGCTATAAAACACACAGATGAAAGTTCACCACTCTGTAAAAGGTACTAGAGTTACAGTGAGGAGGGATATTCCCCTTACTACTAATAAAATCGTCATGATTTCAAGGACACCACTGCAGTTCCCTTAGCAAAAGCTCAAAGCTGCAATTTGTGTTGGGCCTGATGGAGGGTGAACAGGTGGATAATGGGAACTGGAACAGCAGGGTAACAGTGGGAAAGGAGAGCTGATACACAGCGATAATTGCATGTTAATTAAGGAGAAAAAGAGGGAGGCAGGTAGATGTGGGCTGTAAATGCTGCAAAAGAAACTGATAGAGGGGAAAGGAGAGTCAGGGGGAGCTGATGGTCCCTGTGTTGTAGTGAGTGCCCCTGTGGTGGCTTGTACAGAGAAGAGGGAAGCTGCAGGAGGAGCACATGGGGCTGCATTTCTGTGGTTTGCAAGATGCTGCTCCCCTTATCCATCCCTCTCTGGTTAGGGTGTTGTGGAGATGAAGAGAGCCCCAGTCCTGCTGTAGGCTTCACAGCTGGTTCCTGTCGGTGACGAGAGGGTTGACTGCTAGTGAGGCATCTGTCTGTACATGGGGGCTGTGTTACAGAGCTGGAGGCTGCACAGCCTGGCTCTTCACCAGTCCAGAGCAGGGCTGTTGAAGCCAGGTGTCAGCTCTCTGCCTTTAACTGCAGAAAGGGCGTTTAACAAAATGAAATTGGTACCGCAGCAGTAACACTGCACACGCCATACAATATATCAATTAATTTCACATGCCCCAGAAACTCTGGAGATAGCATGCTTAATGTTATCTCCTACCTCACGTAATGTGATTTTATTTGAAAAATATATTTAAGTGGATAGAGGGTGAGGGAGAAATTGAACAGCATTGTGAACAGACTGTTGTGAATGATCAGGTTACCACAGCCTAATGAGTTAAGGCGATGGGAATGGGCATAAGCTGCTACCTGGGTGGTTTTAACTGATGTGCTCTCTAATTGCAGTGGGATAGAAATTAATGACTTGCCAGCTGCTGTTCTGCATCAAACTAATAATAAAAAAGTTGGGGAAACCCAGTGTTTTTGGAGCATCTGCCAGTTCACATGCTTTTCTTAGAGCCTGCTGTTCTAAACATAATGGTCCTAGTGTCTACCATAATGCCTGATACTTCTGTTTTAAAAGTGAGTAGCAGAGAAGGACTTGGATACTCTATATGGAAATACGGAGTTTTCTACCATTACTTTGGGCACAGTCAGGTTTTTAGTAAGTTCAGCGAGTCCCTAAGGGCGCATGAGAAGCAGCTGTAGGCCAGTGCTGATAGGCATTACCATGCAGCTGAAAGCGGCATTAAAGCAGGGATTTGTACAGTCAATAAGCTCAGTGTTATAGGTGGGATAAGCCCGAGGCCATGACAGAGGTGGGAACAACTTTCGCCCTTTTGTTGCTTTTCTTGAAAGAAAGAAATCAGGGAAAATTGCTGGCCACCTTTATCCAGAGGATTGTTACGGTTTTGCAGATGCGTATTTTTATCTGTCATTTGAGAAGAGTGTTGATCTGTTCCACCCCATGTGCGATAACAGCTCTGGGGGGGTGCTGTGTGCTTGCAGACCTACATTGGTTCGATAGTGGCCTCCGTGAACCCCTACAAGAGCATCCCGGGGCTGTACGACTGCGCCGCCGTGGAGCGATACAGCAAGCACCACATGGGAGAGATTGCGCCTCACATCTTCGCCGTGGCCAACGAGTGCTACCGCTGCCTCTGGAAGCGCCACGACAACCAGTGCATCCTCATCAGGTGAGTGGTGCCTGCTGCTGCTTTGGGTACCCCTCACGGTGAGCCTTTCAAGGTGGTTTGGGAGAATGGCTGTGGGCCGCATGGGGAGAACTCCGAAAGATAGCAGGCTTTTAAAACAATACAGTTTCAAGAGAGTTCTGAACTGGCTCTGTGTCATTCTGTGGACCTCTAACAAAATGCTAATTTTTCTCATGTGTCTTACAATTTCATTTAGTGAAAAAAAATCTATTGTATTTTTGTGCATTTTTTGGTCTTCACACATCAAATATTACCCTATTTTCCCACCAGCTTAAACATCTCTGTGCAGCTCAGTAGTTTGTCACCATTAGACCCTGATTCCTGTATGGAGAGGAAAAGAAAAACGTAACCCATCAGCCTTGAGAAATGCAGTAAATAAGAATAGCAAAAGAGAAACCCCTCCACATTTCAGCCACTTATTTCTGCCTGATTAATCTTCCTTGCTTAATCTTGTTGTGCTTTAATTTAATGGTGATTTAATAGCTTCCCGTTTGAACCACTGTGTCTCTGGTATTCAGGATCTGGCTATGGCCGAGTGTGCGTTAGGGAGCAGTTGGCAGTTCAATAGCTTTTCACTGCTTTCAGCTCCTCCTTCCTTCTGGCTCCAGAAGAGCTGAGAACGCAGCCAGCTCTTTTCCCATTCCCTAGCCTGCCAGCTCAGCTGTGTTGGCTCACACACACAGGCAGGGAGACCAAAGCCTTGCCCGCCAGATCGGGAGGAGCAGCTCACTGGTGATGGCAGCATGGCACCCGTGACTGGCCTCTGGGCAGGGAGTGAGAGAGCTTGTGTTTCCCCTCCCTGTCCTCTCTTGCCTTCACAACATTTTTGTGATTAGGCCTACTTGCTATCACCTTCCTGCACCATGAAGTTACATGTGTAGAGCTCTTCAGGCACAAGTTGACATGATTTTGGCTGTCTCCCGACCTCCCCAGGAGTCCTTGTGGTGGCTGTAAGACTGACTACACGTGGGGCAGACAGTGGGACAGAGAGGGGATGCTGAGGCAGAGTGAGAGCAGCACCTTTTCTAATAGGCGGTTTCTACTGACATTTCAGATTATAGGCCAGGTTGCAAGGCTTCCTGGATAAGAGGGGGATTTGGTGCATGTAGTTCAGCACCCAAGCTGTTGTTAGAAGTGTGGATTAGCTGCAACACAACCAGGCCTGCATGCAACTTTCTGCAGGCTCTCAGGCTGCAGTGCCCACCTGCCCTTGCCTCTTGGCAGATTCTGCCTGGCAATGACACAAAGCTGAAGAGTGTATTTTTTCAGCTTTCTTTTAACTGTATTTCTCCTTCTTATTATGCAATACATAGTTCTGTACATATAAAGATGAGTCCAGGTAAGAGTCCAAGCAAAAATGAAATGCACAGAGATCTTTGTCATGTGACAATAGCTAGCCTGGAGTCATGATTTTGTGTTTTATTGCCAGGGAGTTACTTGTGAACAGCCCGTGTACACAGATTTAGGGGACCAAACAATTTCTGGTGGCCATTGGTATTTTTGCCGTTTTGTACTAGCCTCAGTATTTTACCTTTCATTCTAGTTCCTCACAAGCTGCCAAGAGGAAAGCAGGTTGTGTCCCGAAATGGACATAAGCAGAAGTCTGTGATGTTCCAGGGGAGTCTTCAGCAGTCTCTGCTCTGTAAACCATATGCTTTGGTACAGATAAGCCATAATATGGAGAAGTATTGTATTAGGAATCCCTTTTAAAATTGTTTACTGTGGTCATGGATTGAAACAGTGATTTGTGTAAGTTCTGTGTTTTGGATAAGGGGCACAATACAACCTTATAAGGATATCTTGTTACTGCAGAAATGGAGGAAATGTGCTATTCAAATTTTAAAAGAAGTCAAATCTGCTTTCCTAAAAGAGCATTATCTGTTCTATCTGTGAAGGACTCAGAATAGGATTTTTTAAATTACCGAAGGTTTCCCTGGCCTTCATATAGTTTAGGAAAGTCCTCTGTGGTCACATATGTAGTTTAGGGCATAGAAAGTGGAGGTTTAACAGTGTGCTTGGCAAATTCAGCATCCTGGTCATTCCTGCATCTTTTACTGGCTTAGAATGAGATGTTGCTACAAGTCACTGTACTGTCACTGTAACTTTCTTGGTTACTACTGGCATTTGTAAAAGAAAATAGCCAAGTGGAGCTCTTTATTGTTTGAATTCAGACAAACATTCTGGTCTTGCATTTAATGTAAGAGATGATAAAGAGGAAAATTCTGTTGCATCTCGAAAACACAGTAGTTAAGATGAGGGAATTATTCGGTAGATCTCGCGTTCTGATAGGCTATTTGAGCTGCTCCTGACCTTGGGATCTCAGCACTCCGAAGCAAATTAGAACAGCCCTACGGAGGAAGGCATTTGGAATGCTTTCTGATGATCCTCTGGACTTGAAGTGCCCCCTGCTGGCCCCCAGAATTAGCTCAGCTTTGGTTTGGAGCTGCTTTCTTCAGGCTTTGGGTTCAAAAACCTGGGAAAAAGCTTCTAGTGTTCTGAAATATTAATATTGGGATGTTTTTCTAGCTGGGGTAGGGTGAGAGGGTGAATTGCAGAACACAAATTAAAAACCATCATCATAAAAACTCAGACTATAATTCAAATGTGAGACCATTTTTTTCCAGTATAACCCCCCAGCTCAGAGGAGAAAAGGAAGGAAATACAGAAGAGATGATAATAAATCGAATCACCCAAAGGTGTTTATTTATTGGTTTGTTTAACAGGCACAATTTTTGTAATTTTAATTCAGGATAATGCTGCATAAAAAGGACTTAGCAGCCTAAAATGCCAACAAAACGGCACACTGAAGAAGCTGTGCACAACTGGTGCATTAGAATATATGCACAGTTGTGAAACAGTGTTTTAGCTCTCCGAGGCTAAAAAACTAGAGTTTTTCTGTTGACAAAAAACATCTGCATCGATGAATTCTCAGTTTCATGTTGGTCTGAACCCTTATCACAGGGTCCAGTTTCTTTTGAAAAGGGAAAAAAAAAGCCCACCACCATGTTAAAAACATCTTCTTATTTTTCAGCTGTGTGCCTCAGGAGCGTGAAGGAAGTCCATCTTATTTGAGTAACAGCCAAACAGCTTGTCCTGATATAAGAAAGGGGTTGAGATCCCCCATGATTAGCTGAAATTCACAAGTTGGGTCCAAGTTCAAACCTCCACTTCTTTATTACACAAATAGTAAAATATCTTTAGGTTTGTTTTTGAAGGTGGTTTAGCCCATGCAGAAGCAAACACATGCTCTTCTCTCAGATAAAATAGCAGTTGATCCACTTCAGAGCACTCCCAAAGAAGTGTAAAGCAGTTGAGGGAGCAGCAACAGTTGCTCCATATGACATTTTAGTCAGTACCGTGAGTGGGAAATCACTGTCTGATTTGTTCTCTCTGTTATCATCTGATGGCCTGAAACTTTTTGTTGTTGTTTTTCAGCTTGAAAATCAATGTGAACCAAACTCTTTTTTTGGGACCCAGACCTGTGATGGATGTGATATCCTGACACACCAAAGTTCAGATGGGCATTTGACAAACTATATTTGCTGTTTGGCTGTTGCTCAAATAAGACGGACTTTGTTCACGAAGGGACCTATTTCGTCTGTATGTGTCTGTCTTAGGGTTTTAAAACCAGCAGACTGCAAGGCCCCAAAAACCGCACTTGATGAGACTCTTAAAATTACTTACCATTGTTCACATACTCAGATGCGTGGGAGAAACACTGAGAAGGTATTCTCCAGAGGTCAGAAAAACAAAAAAACTTTACTGGCAACTTCAGAAAGTCAGAGAACTTTTGCAAAAGTTTAGAGGAGCATTCCATCAACATAAGACAGTTGTCAAAGCATTAGCTCAGCCCATTAACTTAGCAAGCTGTAAGCTCATCCAATTTTAAGTTACACAAAACTCCAAGAAGAGGGAATTAGAGGAAGAAAGAGAAAGAGATAGGCAGAAAAGATACAGAAAAGAACAAGTATAGCTACCACTCCTGGTTCTAGCAGTGTTCAGCTGATAGAAATTCCAAGAGGAGGTAGGGTCAAGACGTGTGCTGGCCTCGCTTCTCAGTTCAAGTACACTTTGGCCTTCCTGGGCCCTTCCCCCAGGTAAGGCTTCTGGTAGTTTGGCCACTCAGAAGGTGGGTTAGGGGTTCCAGAGGTGGGCATAGAGCAGTGCCTTTGGTGTGCCAGTGATTAGCAGCCACTACAGACTGTTCTGTCTCTTACCCAGACAGAACAGGGAAATGATTTAGTGTTACGTCCTTCAGAGCGAGGAGTCTCTCTCAGTGACCCCTTTTTACACTGTGGCAGTCATGAGTCCAGGCTGCTGTGCCCTTAGCACGATGCCCTGCATAGAACAAGTCATGGAGAAAGTCTAAACATCTTCTAAGTGGGGGCCTTCTGGACTGCTGTCAGACTTAATATGTTCACAGTCCTGAATGTAGTGATGTGGAACAAGCTGAGCACTTAAACTCATAGGCTGGAAAGGTTGCTGGAAAGGTTGCACTAAAAAATTCACCCTTTTACTGACCTTGTAGGCAAAAGCTTTCCAAGGACTGAAAGACTGATCCCACATAACTGGAAAAGTGGATAGAATGGAGTGGTTACTACTAAATGAGTAGAGAACAGTAGAGAACATTGTCTAAATCCATCCTTTGGATGGATCCAGACTCTGTGGAACTGAAGGTGGTTCAGAGGAAAATTTTAAAAAGCGATCAAAATCATAACACGGGAAATGGCTAACGGAGACAGGTACCTTGAATTTGGGGCACTATCCATCAAGTCACGTGCAGCAGAAAGAGCGCCAAGATGAATTGTTGGTTTCTCCTTCCAACATGAGAACTAAGAGGTATCACATGAAGCTAATAGGAGGTGGATCTGAAGAAACAAGACTTGTTCCTTTGCTTTTTAAGGGAGTATGGCTAGAAATTCATAGAAGATAAATCCATTCAGAGTTACAAGACACATTAAAAACAGGTTTAGATCAGGAAGCCTCTGGACAGCAAATAACTGGAAGCTGGAAGAACACAGAAGGGAAGTATCATATGTCTTCCATGGCATCTCCAATTGGCAACTGTCAGAATAGGACACTGGGCAGGTTCAGAACCAAACCAGTTCTGAGTCCCTCCTGTTCTAAGGAAAAATCAAGAGCATGTAATTGTGCGTAAATCCAACTGTACCAGAGAAAGGTGCAGGAGATATTTTTCCATCAGCTTTGTATATCTCACTTGTAGAATGGCTCTCAGCTACAGTGGGGTAACTTTCAGCTTCCATAGAGCTACAGATTCTCCAAAGCAAGGGACTGTGGGTGGGGGCAAAGGAAAGATGGAGTCAGTGAAAGAGGTGATATCCTCTTAGGTGTCACTCTGTGCCTGCTGTTGAGCTATGCATGTGGCTCAGAGGGAGAGAATTTAGGCAGGAAGAGGTGTGTATCATTGGATGATTTATTGCACTAGACAAGAATAATGCAAGGGTTTGGGAAACTCTCTCAAAACTGCTAGTAGAAATGTTTTTTATGGTGAGTATTAAATGCAGGAATATTAAATATTTGCTTCTTAGGAAGAGGAGATGAGTGAATGAGGGCCTGCAAAGAGAAAGGGAAGGAATACTGAAAAGGCCAGACATCAAGGGTAAAATTACAGAAAAAACACTACAGAATTTGTTTGATGTGGTATAAATATAATGGATGAATCACACTTGCTGGAACATATTGGCAGTTATGAAGATGTCTCATTATGTTTCCTGAGTGTCTCTTCCCTAATTTTATTGTTGACATTCATTTGCAGGAAAATGTCATGCTGTTTTCTTGGGCGTTACCTTTCTTCTTTGCTTTTTACTAGAAAGCGTCACTGTACTTTGTTGTAACCTAAAATCATTGGGGTCATTACTCAGCAATGGCACAACAAAGGACTGTCAAATTATCTAAGCTTGCTCCACATGCCCAGTTGTGCTCCATCAAAGTCAGTGACAAAATTCCTACTTGCTACAATGGAAAAGGTGAAGTAAGACCAAAGTGTACCCTCTCTCTTTGGGAGTAAACTGAAATTAGGTACAGCTTAATTAGGAACTAGGCCACAGCTTAGGATACAGTGCTATGACTGTAGATGAAAAATGAGCAAATTAGACAAACTTTACCCACATATTATATTTCTTAATGGCTCACAGTGTGTGTTTAGGCTACATAATTGAAGGGAAAGGATATTGGGGAAATGAGCCAAATCTAAACTTTCCCTTTTTAGAGTGTTGAAGAGAAACTGAGTATATTGCCTTCTGTTTGTATCAGCAGGGTTGCTTATTAACAGTTTGTTTTAAGAATGTTAATTTAGCATTATCAAATTGCTTTGTTCTCCAGTGGGTGGTGATGAGAGGTTTCACATCTCTGATGGTAATGAGAGGTGGAAATTGTATATTTTGAACTCACGTTAATCTGGTTTGTTTCAATAGGTATATAAAAAGTTTGTTGAAAGAGTATGTAGTTCGCTAAGAACTTCAGTATTAATTATACAAGTAGCCTTTATGTGTTAGAATGTGCATTGATGTCTTTAACTTCCTCCTCCTCACAGCAGGGCTCCTTCATTAGCTAGATTGCTGCAACTTATCCCAAACTTTCCTGTCTTAATTTGTAGTTTGGTCTTTATCCCTGACCATTACCATGCCTTTGTTGTGACTTTGTTGTAACATGATGGTGGGAAGTGTTGGATAATTGTTTGTCAGAGAGCTTTTTGTTGCCTCCTAGGTGTGTTTATATATGCAGTCAGTGCCTTGAAATGCTGTCTGAGCAGTGGTATGAAGCCTAAGGACAGCTCGTGTTTTTCCCTGGATGTCATATTCAGGAAGTTAACGGGGTGTTCTGTCTCCATTTGATCATCACTTCTAATCACCGCGGTCTTCCTGACCTCCAGTAATGAGGAGTTTGGCTGGCCAGCCACAGGGCTTCTTCACTGGCCACTGGGACTGTGCAAACCATTTCCTCCTCTTCTTTCAGTGGCGAAAGTGGTGCTGGCAAGACGGAGAGCACTAAGCTGATTCTCAAGTTCTTGTCTGCAATGAGCCAGCATTCACTGGAGCTGTCCTCCAGAGAGAAGACCTCATGTGTGGAGCAAGCTATTCTTGAGAGCAGGTATTAGATCTTTCAATACACCGGTATTTTTTTCAGAAGGTATAAGCCTTGACATTGAAATAAGAGTTTGTATTGTAATCAAACGTGTGTGTGTGTGTATTTACTGAACAATAAAATGAATACTGGAGAAAGGGAAATATTCCATTAAACAAAATTACCTAGCTGCTCTAGAGAGTTGTGAGCACGATGGTATCTCTTAGCGAAGCAAAAATATGCAGAGTTTTAAAATGGATGAAACTTTAATGGTGGCTTTCATTTTTGTTTGGGGCGTAATTCAGATAATCGGAGTGAGGGAAATGGGTGATGGGAGGGAGAAACCTTTGGTTCAGTTTGTGTAGCCTGAGGATATGGTAGAACAAGATACAGCATGGTGAAGATAAAGTGCTCAAGCAGTAAAAGCATGCTGAGGAGAGGGAGGATAAGGAGAACTGATAAGACAGATGAGTAAATGCATCAGATAAATTGGACACAATCTACACAAGCAAAAAAGAAATCTTGGTGTTCACATGAAATGACACGGTTCTAAACTATTTAAAAACAAAGGCAATTTGAGATGCTATTACTTTTGTTTATCTTGGTTCATCTCTGCTATACGTGCTGTATCTTGATGTATTTTTTTTAATTGCCTTAGGACAAGGACTCCTTATGTCTGTCTAGCAATTTGCATGTGCTGAGATTTGTTATTTCTGTCATTTGAGTACTGCAGTGAGAATTCCTAGCAATTACAAAAGAAGTAGCAAGTAGCAGTAACTACTCTGCAGCTTCAGAGTAGTTCAGTGTGATTTATCTTCCTGTTGCATGAATACTTGCATCTTTTGACAGGAAGCGGAGGTGCCCATTGCTAATAAATGGAGGGTAATGTTGGAACGTAGGCTGCTGCTGAGGAAGAGTGTCAGAGGGGAGCTTGTCAGAGTGCTGTTCCTTTCACCAGCCCCATGTGAAGCTGTTGGCATGCTGGTCACATGTTAACACTCCTGTCGTTTTTTGTTTTCACAGTCCAATTATGGAAGCTTTTGGCAATGCGAAGACTGTTTACAACAACAACTCAAGTCGCTTTGGGAAGTTTATTCAGCTGAACATCTGTCAGAAAGGAAACATTCAGGGAGGAAGAATTATGGATTGTATCCTTGTTTAGTGATTTGATGCCTGTTTGTGGGAAGCCCCCATGTACCTCCTTGGTGGAGGACTGAGGGAGAACTGGCTTGCCTTTGTCTGTTCTTTCACCCTATCCTGAAACACACTCAGTTAAATTGAGCTGACGTAGGTGGGAAGGGGAAGCAGCAACACCAAATTCACACATGCACACATGCTTTTGTGGTAGCGTGGGGTGTATGTACTCTTGGAGGACCAGCATTTTGTATTGCTACTGCTAGCATTGCATGGCTCATGTGCATGTTCCCATTTAGTGAGCTAAAACAGCCTGAGTCCTTGGGAATAACTTCAGTTGTCAGCCATTCCCCTCATTACTATATCCGAAGATAAGCTGCTTACTTCTCTGGAAAAGTACTTGAAAGAGCAGAGCTGCTCAGTTTCTGCAGTGTGAATCTGGGTGGGTTAAATCCTCGGATTTGTCCAGCATTTGGCAAAATCAGACAGTGACCCAGCTCCACTACAGCACCGGAGGTGTGGGGATGAGGAATATTCCAAGAGGATCCTACCTGCTTTTTTAAACATAAGCTGCTTTTACAGTGGGACAAATTTAATTCTTGAAGTTGTTTCCAAGCTTTAGGGAAAAGAAAAAGCGAAGGAAAACAAATGTCATTTAAAATGCAGAATCTGCCAAGTCCAGTTTTGATGGGATGGAAGAGAAGGTGTTGATACATTGATATTAGAACTGCTACAATATTATCATTGTTGCTACTTTATTTATCTTGTTTTTGGTGTATTGTATGAAACATGCTAAGCATGTTGTGAGAAAAGATGATAATAGTCTTCTTATTGTCTCAAATGAAAGAAGCAAGATTATAAAAAGCTTCTGCATTAATTCTTTTTACTTTATTCCTTGACTAAAGCTTTTCTTGCTGGCTCCAGATTTATTGGAAAAAGTAAGTTGATGTTTGCTTTTGCTTAGTTAGTTGTGTTTGATTTAATGTTTTCTCTGAAACTGTGGATAAAAAATTTGTCCTTAAAAATGATCACTTAAGTGGAAACTATTTTTTGCTTTGACAGAATCGTGTGGTAAGACAAAACCCCGGGGAAAGAAATTATCATATATTCTATGCTCTGCTGGCAGGGATAGAAGAGAGAGAGAAAGGTGAGTGGCAAAGCACAAGTCACAGAACCATAGTGGTTTTCTGCTAGCAGTCAGCAGTGGTGACAGCAGTGGAGAATTTAACTGCAGAAACCCACTAACCCAAGCAGAGAAATAGGTTATTTATTCAGCTGGGATTCAGTGAGTGTGAATTTGAGCTCAGCTTGATAAAGGAGCCCACTTAGCTGAAGAACGTCACTGAGCTGATGGTAGTTTTTTCTCCCAGCTTCTGCTGTGGCCTTGGGAAAATTACTTGGGGACAAACATGCCTTGTTCTGTTCAAACTGAATATTTTTGCTGGTACTAAATAACTCCACAGCAACAAAGATAAATAATTCTGGTTGTTCTAATCCTTTCTCATAAAGAATAAATCCACTGAACAAAAGAAATGACATTTGTTTATGTGCAAAATTGCCTAAAGCTATCTCAGCATCTCCCTGTGGGCCTGCTGTCTTTGCATGCTAAAAAGTAGAGTTAACTCTATTATGCAGCTAAATAAAACAAAACCCAGCAAAATAACCCCCCATCTGATTTTAATATAAAACCTTTTCTCTTCTGCATTATCATAATTTCTGAGCAAATGGATTGTGAACTGTTTAACTCTGATATAGTAATTTGTGGAGTACTTTTGTTTTGGTATTTCTTTTCACTCACCCTGTGTTCTCTCCTCATTAGATGCCTTTTACTTATCTGTACCTGAGAACTACCACTACCTGAACCAATCTGGATGTATAGCGGATAAGACAATCAGTGACAAAGATTCTTTCAAGGAAGTCATTGTGAGTTGCTTCCTTAATTCTTTAGCTTTAAAAATGCTGGAAGTTCAGGTGTGTGGGGCCCATTGACAGCAGAGTACAAAGCCTTGCTGTGCTTTCCTGCATGTGCAGCTCTTTCATTGAGGCATTAATTTTACAGGGACTTACATTTTCTCAAAATGCTTCAATCTCATTTTGAGCGTGCTTTTACCTTTCCTTCAGTATTTCATTTTTATTCTGTTGTTTCAAACTGTGCTGTAATTTAGCAAAATGCTTATGTTTTGAAATGAAAAGAATACCTGTTGGGAAGTCAGTAAGACTTTTACATGTATTTGCTTTCCCTTGCATTGTTTTATAGTACATGTATATATATATTTTTTTTTTTTTTTCCACTGTTTTTCAACCTGAAAGCTTTGCCCAAGTCATGTGGCATCTACTGGGTGGAGTCTGCAGTGCAGCACACAGGGAGTGAAGCACCTGTGACTCTTTAAGGTGCAGCTAGGAATTCCAGTTGTATGGAGTAACTTACACAACAGAGTTATGAAAACATAAGCACAGATTAAAAACCAGGTCCTGATGGAATCTCTCTGAATATCTTTATATCTTACATCCACAGCAATTAGTCTATACTGATCATGCTAATTGGGTATTGTAGCAGTGAGGTGATGTGTGTTAGATTTTAAAAACCAAATGAAATACTTGGTTTTATGCCCTTCACCAAACCGTTTTTCTTAGCTATGTTAATCTTTTTGCCAAATTGATAAATTAATGTGTAGTGGATGCAGCAGGTTTTTTTAGTGTAAAAATCCCTCATCTTGTGTGGCGGAAGGAAGTGTTGGAAAAGTTGGTAACCTATCTATATTGTAGTCACATGCTGAAGTTGATTAGCATGACATTTAATTTGTGCTAATCATTCCAGGGTAGGCTGGGCATGAAATCCCTTGGGCAGGTGATGTTTGCCTGCTGCCCGCAGCGTGGGCAGGCTGGGAGCAGGGGCTGCCAGCCTGCGCTCCCAGAGCAGGAGGTGGGCAGAAACCCCCACAGCTCACCCTCACCTGTCTTTTCCTGCTGTAGTCATCTCCTCTGCCTGTTTTTATTGCAGTGTAGGTCTTGGAAATGTTGCTTAAGGGAAACTTTTTCTGTAGGAGACAGGGAGGAGCAGCACAGTGAGCAGGGAGATGAACTTGTACTGCTGCTGCCCTTTTGTTGTGAGAGGTCTTCTTTACAAATTAAACCTTCAGCCACTATCTCTGCTCTGCTTTGAATCGTGGGATGAGTCTGAGGCTTTTCCGTTTGTAAAGGATGATTTATTAAAGATAAAATGTGTCATCTGTCGAACACCTGCATGACTATAACATGATGAGTCTGACTGTAAGGGTACAAAACTGTGATCTGGTCTCAGACAGGCTCTTATTACATCCAAATTTGGAAAGTTTGGTCGTTTCAAGAGGCATGCAATTACCCCTTCTGTGGCAAAGGAAGGCATGTGTTCCTGTTGTTTTGGTATTTCTTCTAGTGTTTTACTATTTGCTCTTCTCCTCGTTTATGCAGTTGAGCCTTGATTGTTGCCATATTGTTTATTCATAAATTCAACACTTTTTATATAGATACCTTTCTTCCTCAGTTTTACTGGAAGTTGTCAGACCACATTGGTAAGGTGCATGTTTGGGCACAAAAGTGATCAGATCTTACATGCTGCTATGTTTCCTCCCCCATGCCTTGTTACCTACAAGGCCAATAGGCACATTATGGTAAAAACATGCAGGAGGTAATCAATTAATAATTCAAATTAGGGTAATTGCATCTGGTGCACAGCTCAGTAGGTCGTTCCAATATTTATGTGATTTTAGTGATGAATTTGAAAGCAAATTACAACATCATTACAGCATCAAAATGAAATTTCTTAAAAGCTGAGCGATACTTACATGTTCGAAGATGTCCCAGTGATGCCTTAGAGTGTATTCAGTTTGGGATGAAACCAAAGGAATGGACTTGAGCCAGCTTTCTTTTAGTCCTGGCTTGCTTTTCCAAGGCCTCCCATTTTTGAGTCTCTGAACATGTTGTTGAAGTAGCTCACATGTCATTCCAGACTGCAATGGAAGTGATGGAGTTCAGCAGGGAGGAAATACGAGAAGTTCTGAGGCTATTGGCTGGCATTTTGCATCTGGGAAACGTTGAGTTCATCACTGCTGGCGGGGCACAAGTGTCCTTTAAAACAGGTGAGAAGGCTGCGCATCCGAATCTAAATGTTTCTTGGGGTTCTGAAAGCCTTACTCGTTGTTAGTATATCTGAACATAGCAAGGACAAGTAGTGAAAGGGTTTTACTGCTTTTTAACATCTGTAAGTGTTGATTAAAATGTTACTTTGGGAGGATGGGGTTTGACAGATAAGGGGAAGTAGTCTGCTGCTGGGTGGTAGGCCTTAATTTGGGAAGACCTTGGGCACATATTTATTCCATTAACAGTAATGAAATTCTATTTGAATCTAATTCCTTCTTTGAAATATTCTCAAGTTGATAAAACAGAAGTGCTCAAATACATTCCCTAACCAAGATCTCCACTGAAAGTATCTTTTTTTAGAGCTTTCAATATTTCATTTACACATCTGAAAGAATGTGCTGGTATGTCTAAAGATTGAGGTGGTGGGCATTTTAAATGTTTGTTTAAATAGGGCATAAGAGAGTAGCATTCTGTACTGCTTTATATACCACATTACAGCAAAACTGAAAATTAAAGTATGCATGGAAGAAAAATTTCATTGGTTTATTCTCATCCCATCCCAAGCAAAGCCCACATCCCACTCATGTGGACAAAGAGTTAATTACTGTTTGTATTTGGAAAAATGTGTTAGGGCAAGCAGTGGATTGTTTGAATTCTTGTCATGTAACATTAAGAGGAAAATAAATATTTGTGACTTACTTGTGATGTATTTCTACTGCTAATTTCCCTCAGATATACATATTTATGCCTTTTCATGAGAAGCAAAACAGTATTCTAGAATTTCTAGCTGTGTTTTCTTCTCTAAACCCTGTCATTTTAGAAGCATCTAAAATGGTGGTGGTATTAGTAGTAATGATAAGGGTAGAAAACAAAATTGGTTTCGTAACTTTATACATTTCAGGACATATTTGTATTTTTGTTTCTCTTTTTCCAGCCCTGGGTAGATCTGCTGAGTTACTGGGGTTGGACTCCACACAGCTAACGGAAGCATTGACTCAGAGGTCGATGATACTCAGGGGAGAAGAAATCCTAACACCTCTTAGTATACAACAGGTAAAGCATTTCAGTTTTGACATATTTTTAGGGTCTTTGAAAGACATCTCAGTCTTCAAGTCCAGAGAAATCATTGATCACTCAAGAACAGAAGGTTGGCTCATGCATCAGAGTTGTAATCAAAAGTACTACATAGTTTTTCTGGGAAGGGTATAATCTCTAGATCCTGTCCTATTATTCTGGCCAGGGCTGGTAGTTTGTCTCCTGTTATTTTTTTTTAATTCTAAACATGTAGGCTGATATTTTTTTCACTATGGAGACTTGTATCAGGGGGGTGTTTTTTCAAAATTTTCAGGAGAAATATTTTTATAACTTATAAGAAGGGAATTAGAAATAGGTATGCATAACATTATGCTTCCCTCTGGAAAAGGGTGAATTAAGGTATTACTTCCTACACTTCTCCTTCCTGCCTCCACAACTTAAGTTTATAATTTCCTTGTTTTTTGAATGCTTTAGCCTTGAAATGTAATTTTAAAGCCACATAGGTGTACAGCTGTTTTAAGCTAAACTGTTGAATCTCAAATCATGATGCCTTGTAAGTGTTAATACAATTGCTGCAAACTACATAGGAATGGGAAGCTTCTTGCATTATACATTGCTTTGTGCTGTGCTAAGGACACTGACCAGCGGAGTCTGGTCATTTCTCAGTCGCAGGGTGGTTGATGTGTTGTGTGTTCCTTCTTTAATCCAGGCAATAGACAGCAGAGATTCTATGGCTATGGCACTTTATTCTCAGTGTTTTGCTTGGGTCATTAAGAAAATCAATAGCAGAATCAGGAGCAAGGAAGACTTCAAGACTATTGGAATTTTGGACATATTTGGATTTGAAAACTTTGAGGTAGGTTTCAAAAGCTTATTCAAATGGCTTGTCTGATATTTAGGCTTTATTGCTTTATGTATTTCTGTCCTCTTCTCTGGAACTTGATTGTTAAACATGTTATGACTTAACCCATTCCCTTGTTTGCAAAGTAAAATACTTGAAGTGTATGCATTTTTGAAAATTTCTTGTCTCGTTAGGTAAACCGTTTCGAGCAGTTCAATATTAACTATGCAAATGAGAAGCTTCAGGAGTATTTCAACAAGCACATTTTTTCCTTGGAGCAACTGGAATACAGCAGGTGAGAGAGAGAGGACAAATTTGAAAGAATTTTGACAATATCATATTCACTTGAAATCTTAGTTTGCAGCTACCTTAGCTTCCTTTGAAAATCTCTGTCTGGAGCTGTGTATTTTATAAAAAGCAAACTGATTTTGCTGTAATTTACGAGATAAATACACCAGCTTCTCCTATTTCTACAACTAAATTTCAATAAAAAGGCGTGCTTTATTTTCTTCAGGGAAGGACTGATTTGGGAAGATATTGACTGGACAGACAATGGAGAGTGCTTGGATCTTATCGAAAAGGTAAGAGAATTTGATACTGTTGCCTATTCTTCGTTGTTGTTCTGAGGTGATATGTCTTTAAAATATTTGTCAACACAAAGAGCAAGTGAAGAGAATGGTGGATCTTGCATGTTTAAATAGCAAACTTTTAATCAGATCATTTTCATGCATGGCTATATTAAGGATTATATTGCGAGCTCATTTCCTTGTGGCAACTTTTCTCTGTGTGCTATTATATACAAAAGCAATATTTGGAGATGATTAAAAGGAGTAATTTGATCTACGCTCACTCTTGCCATCAGTACAGGCAGGCTGTGTGAGCTTATCTCCATGGCAGGGTGTGTGACTGCAGCAGTTCAGATGTGCACGGAAGAGAGTGGCAGCGGGCAGGGGATGCAGCTGGCAGGACGTGACTGCAGTCAGGGCACTGTGGCTTTTCAGGAGCTGCTCGGGGCCCTTGGGACGTGGCTTATTAAAATGTGCACCTGGAGAACTGTGTTTTTCTGAGAGGCTGTATCAACCTGGAGTTTGCTGGACACATTAATTAACTGCGGGCCAGCTTGCTTTGTTTGCCACCTCTTCTAGCATGAGAAGTGGGGAACATCAAAGGAAATTACATAGAGGCTTATGCAAAGCAAAGGGAGCTTGTGCTTCACGCAGGGCAAAGTTAAACTGTGTATCTTTTGCTCTGCCCCTGGGTACTGTGGGTGCTAAAAGTTTGCATTGGTTCAACAACTGGGTAGATAATTATATGGAAGAAACTTTTTTGAAAGGCTGTTTTACACAAGCTTCTCAGACTCCTGATTATTGGAGATCTTGGAAGCTGGGGATATATTCTGGGGCAATGTCATTGCATGCATCCAAAAACTGCCGACATAAGGAGACCTGTTGATTCTTCCAGTAGCTTGTTTTTCTTTATTTTGCCCACAGATCATATGCTCTATATTTCAAAAGGAGTATTGCCAGAAAAATAGGATTACAGTCACCTTCAGGACTGGGGTTTTAGTTGTATATGACTTTTTTGTGCCTCTCTGCACATAGCAACTTCAAGGACTTTGTGATTTTTCCAGGCTGGGGAAAACAGCTGTGTCCATCTGTGCACTCATTCATCTTCTCCTTCTTCTTGTTGTTCTAGAAACTGGGACTACTGGCACTCATCAATGAGGAGAGCCATTTTCCTCAAGCTACTGACTCTACCTTACTGGAGAAGTTGAATGCCCAGCATGCTGTATGTGATGTTTTGCTGATATTTTCCGTGCAAATTATGTAGGATCTCTTTGCTTCTGTAGAAATTCGTGGTTCAAACATACGGGTGCATGGTTCTAGAGGCTTTTTTGGATGTGATCCTACTTCCATGGCAATCCATATAATTTGCTGTCAAGGCTGAGTCGGTTACTGGAAGAACATATCCTTGTTGCTGTTCAGTTAAAGGTTTCCATTGTGGTCAATCAGTCAAATTCTACTCTTAATTAGAGCTCTGACAACCTGCAGTAGCTCAGGTTATTTAGACCTTCAATTTCCCTTGATTTAATGAAGCATTCACATCATTCAGTAAATTATGTCATTTACTGAAAGTTTGCTGTTTCCTCTGTCCAGGTTAGTGTTACCTTTATTTGTGATCCTAGAAATACATTTCACAGTTTCTGGGAAGCAAGCATGTCCACCAATCTTCATAACTGCCAGTTTAAGATAGAGCCTTCTCCTTCAAAGTGCCTTTCATAGATGGTTCTGACAGATGGGGTTCAGGTTTAGTGTAATGCCTTTTTTATATACTATAAATCTGTTATTACTGCATGTGAAGCAGCCCAGGACTAACAAATCCTATTATCATTATGAATTTCTTGTTTGCTTTTGGAGCACTAATCTTCCTGGGGAGTTTTCTGGAAGACAATGATCTGTTTAGGTATGGGTTGAGAGGATAATGTGACAACCCCCTCCAAATATTTTTCTCTTTTTTTTCCCCTCCAATTAGAACAATCCTTTTTATGTAAAACCAAGGGTTGCCGTTCACAACTTTGGAGTGAAGCACTACGCTGGGGAGGTAATTTCTTTATTTGCTGAAATTATTCCAAGCAGAATTTTCATTAGCTTAATTTCCCCCCAAGGCTCTTCAAAATTAACTAAAGCACTCTGTTCCCTCAGCATTTTTTACAGTACCGCTCTTGTGAGAGGTGCCTGACTGTTTGGCTTGTTGTTTGAACCAGCTCTGTTTCCTTTTAGGTCCAGTATGATGTCAGGGGGATCTTGGAGAAGAACAGAGATACTTTCAGAGATGATCTCCTGAACTTGTTACGAGAAAGCAGGTAAGTTTCTGCGATTTTTGTTAAGGACATGATACTAAGGGGTGTTGTATCAACTAATTTTGCCAGGGTTGATCACCTAATTCTGCTGAGGTTTGACTATGTTAGATGTTGCATAGCATCAGACCTTGACAGATGTGAAACGAACATAGAATAAAATAGAGATGAGCAGATCATATCACAGAAATGAGTATATCAGAGTTGCCTGTAAGCAGATCTGACTGTAATCGGTTCTCACAAAGTCAGGTTTACCTACATTGTAGAGTACCTTGTTGCTTTTCAGTCCAGGGGGTTCCTGGGGAACTCACTTGCTACTCTGTAATGAGTAAGGATGCTGCAAGCTGGTTGTGGTTTTTAACTGTTTCAGAGATGTCTCATAGGCAGTGTGAACGTGTGTTTTTTTACTTCACTTTTGTATTTCTGGCATTCCCTAATTTGGTTGAACACTTGCTGTCGGAGACTACCACAGTGCAAACTGCCATATAGTAATTGCTTCAAGGGGAGAACTACTATTAAGATTTATCTGACTAAAAGCCTGAGCTTGGATGCCTTTGGTACCTATATGTCTGATGTCATTCTGCTGTGTAAGGTCCTAGGGTCCTTACAGTTGGTACCCTGTGAGCTGGGGGGGTACCACATCCCTTTTTGTAGGTTTTTGGTTGAGGCTCCAGGACACACAGAGGAACGGGAGAAGAATAGGGAGCTGAGCCTGGGTATTGCTGTCCCATCTACTGCCCTCTCCTATCCCATCCAGTCATCCTGCCTTGCTGTGCAAGTTGCTTGTTTGTAAATCCCTTAAGCCCTTGTGTGCAGGGGAAATGGTTAATAAGCATTTCCCTCTCTATGTTATTTGTTCTGGATTTATGACATTTTGGCTATAACATCTGTCAATTGAAGTATCTAGGTAAAAAGAAAAAATGAGTTAAACTTGGCTGGACCTGGTTTTGCTTTTGCACCAATATCTGTTTGGAGCTTGAATTAAAATGTCTATGTTTCTGCAGAAACGGTAAGAGGAGGGTACCTAAGTGATAGAGTAGAAAACAGCATGCACAGCTGGTATCTAAAGTGAGGCTTACATGGGTGGCTATTTTATGTTACATCCCTAACCAGTCTTCATTCAGGTACAATTCTGGTTGCAGTCAGCTGGAGTTTTGGTTGAGTGAGTGGAGTAAAATGCAGTAAAGCCTCTAGGACTTCACACTTCATTTCCCTAATGATGTGTTTGGAGTGGAGAAGAAAGAACCTCCTTGTTTTGTTTGTATTTTCAATCCCCTGTATCAATTCTGCAAAGTCAAAATCTATTGTTAATTAAAGATTGTGGAGACAATCAATAAGTGATTTTTTGATGGAGGAGCGTCTTGCTAAGAGACAGTGCATCCTGCAGTGGTGAACATCATAGTCTGTTAAGATACACTTTAGAAATACTGTTTTTCTTTTCCATTTCAGTCTTGATTTCATCTATGATCTCTTTGAACATGTTTCAAGTCGCAACAATCAGGACACTCTTAAATGTGGAAGCAAACACCGAAAACCCACTGTCAGTCTCCAGTTCAAGGTTAGTTAATGTGTCGTCTCTGCTCTGTAGCTAATCAGTGATAGACAAACCCTGATCAGTAAAGAACAGGTGCAGATTGAAGGAGGCAAAACTTGAGCATGAAAACGTTGCTGTCTCTTCTATGACACTGCTGATTAACTGATTGACCATCCTGGCTAGTTTCAAGTAGACACTAACCTTTGCATCACATCATCCCCATAAAACTGTTGCATTCCCCACTTGCTTATTTGTCCTTATTTTGAAGCTCATCTATGAAGTTGGTCTCTCTTGTTCTGGTTTGTCTTTATAACCTAGGTCCAACCACAAAATCCCACAAAGCCTTACAGCAGTGCTTGTATGCTAAGAAAAACAAGTGCTGAATAAATACCTCATTAAGGTGTTGCCTTGCTTTAACTTAATGTTTGGAAGGCATTCTTGTTAAACACCTTTTTATGAGGCTTTATAGCCTCTCATCAGCAATGGCACCAAATTGAAATCTAGCATAAAGTCTATCTGCAAATTATTTAAAAGGGAAAGATTGGCATGAAACATCTCCTAAATTGCATGAGTACAAGTCTGGATTAGTTGCCTTTCATTTTGTTTGAATTAATATACATTTGCAGAGTTCATTCACTTTTTTTAAAAAAGAGCAGACTCAAACCCCTTAAGGGCAGATTTTATCCTAATAGACTATTGGTAAGTGTTGGACAGAACAGCAAGGAGTATATGTTGGGGCACACACAGTGTCTTTTATTAAAAAACACTAATGTATTTTTGAGACAGCTTGCTTTGTGCTACCATAACTCATCTTAGAAGTACCCATTTCTTGTCATGAGATGGTGTTATTTGCTAGTTCTCTGGGGGAGCAGAAGGTACTGTTTTCTCTTAGTCATTTGTGTATGTGCAAAGTAGACCTTTAAGATGTTAACCTTACAAAAACAGACTGTATTTTTGCACCCATTTGGCGAGGTAGAACAAAGTGTAGTATTCCTTCTGTTCTCTGTCAGGGGCCCTGAAAAACATAAGGGTGATAAAACATGAAATCAAAACATTATTGCCTCTTATCTAATGCTGCAGTAACTGACCATTAACCAGCTGGGCTGCTTTACAAGAGGTTGACCTTCACATCATGCCTTCCCCAGAGAATTAGGTTGGGTGTTTTTTACATGTTTTAAAGCCTTACAGGGATGAGTCCATCTTATTTCAACTGAAGATAAGAACTTTGCCTTCACAGTTTTATTCTCATGATAAATTGGTTGACTCTTCTTTTCATTTGATGACCTGCCTAATGCAGGCCTGGGGGTGCACGCAGAATAGCAGAGCTTAGATACCATCTGTTTCAGCCTGTTGATTACAGCAGGGCAAACTCCAAATTAGCTCATCATCTGACAGTGACTTAGAGGCTTGCAGCGCTGTGCAGGATCTGGCTGGCTGTACCACAGGTGAAAGTGAAAATAGTTTAAATCATTTTTGTTTAGACTGACCAACTTTTCCAGTCTCTATAAGTAGGAGCCTGGAATGAGAGAATTGTCCATAGATGTAATGTTCACAGGGGTTTAATATGGATGAAGCCTTTACTTTTCAAAGCTGTAAATATTTGTCTTTACGCAAAGATTTTTGTCTTTGTATGTTCTGTTTAACGTTTGCTGCCCGACTCCCTGGTCCATAGGCTGGCAAAGGCAAGCGAACCAAGAACTATAGTTTATGTTCCCAGTCATTTCACTGTTTGCTCCCTTTGCCCTGCACCAGCTCCTGTACACAGCCATAACTCTGCTTGCTGCCTTTATCACTGCATGTTCAATCACCAAGTAAGTGCTTGGTCTGCAGATTAAAGCAAGAATTTGTTATAACAGACTGACATTGACAGTTTTGCTCCAAGACATATGGCAGGACACACAGTGTTGCTCCTTTAAAGGGTGCACTTTCTGTCTCCTTAGCAGCCTGCGCTATATTCTTGCTGCTGCCTGGCACAAAGTGCCACCTTTGAGGGGTGTAACATTACCATTGCTAACTTTGTGGGCTCTTCAGAGCCTGAGCTCCTCTCCTGTACAATCATTTGTATCTCTGCAAAGTAAATGCAAGACTTCAGTTTTAAAAGGTTCATCATACTTAATGATACAGAATGAGGCAAGTTGGAATAAGGTACAGAATGATGGCTCAGGCGAGAAAGGGGCGGATGTGTAATTAAAGTAATAATCATGAAAGGACTGAGGGATTTTGTGATTTTTATCTCCAGGCTGAGGTTCAGACAACTGATAAGTCTAATGTGCATTGGATCATTCAGAGTTCTAAAGCTAGGAAAAAACCTGTTTTCTTCAGGGAAGATGGAAAATGAGTGGGTTTGGGGTGGTTGAAATGAAAAGAGGAAATCTGAGTTGGTGGGTTTTGCCATAGACCCCTTATCCTTCCTTTTGACTTGCTCAAGTTTAGCAGTTTGGGAATATGGATCCTAAGTCTTAAGCAGTCATTTGAAAGATCCCTGAAACAGCAATTTGGTGTTTCCTTGTCAACAGTTTTCTTCATATCAATCTGTGAATCTTGTTCATTGTAAAACAACGATGCCAGTTTTGATCAGAAGAGCCAGTGGAAGAAACAAACACACACATATTGACCCCGTCTGTTTGGAAGCAGGAGCTTCCACGCTGCAGTAACTTCTGGTGTGCACCACTAGGTGCTGCAGTTAGATGCTGTCTGCAGTGCTGAGCTGCAGGAGTTCTTGTCCGGGGTTATGATGCTTGTACAAAAATCCAGCTTGTGAAGTGCTGTCTTCTCTCTACCTGTGTTTCAGGAATCTCTTCATTCTTTAATGGCAACGCTGAGTTCTTCAAATCCTTTCTTTGTTCGGTGCATCAAACCCAACGTGCAGAAGGTAAGATTTTAAATAGTGTCCATCTTTTCTGTACATCTCAGGCCTAATATTTTGCTGCCTGTCTGGTTGTTTACCACTGTGTGAAGCAGACCATTCTTCACTGATTTTGTAGAAGGCTCTGCAAGGGGAGAGCACTGGGAAGGGGTTTTGAATTTTTTTTTTTTCTTGCACGTGGCCTATGTACTTCTTTAATAGTCGTTGCTCACAACTCTGATAAATGACTGGTTCTAAGGATGGTTTTAAACAGAAGGTAGAAGGCTGCACTTCTCATGTGACAGCTCTGTGAGACCCTTTTCAGGAAGAAAATACAAAATTGCAAAGTTTGTTTTAAGTCACTAGAGGCAGTGATTCACATGCATATAGCAAAACTGGTGTGAATGACTGTCATCAGACTCTTAGTCTTTCAGTTTATAAAGATACCTAGATTTGTACAGGATGGATGTTTTGTTCTGTTACAGAATTTTGTTTTTAAGACAGGCTTGGAAACTAAGCCTTACAGTGTCAATTTGTCTTTTGAGTTACAGATAATGAAAGGCAGTCTCAAGATTTGCCTAAATATGTTGGAGGGCTCTCTAGAACTGAAGTGGTAATGGTACAGTAGTCATTGAAATTGATATTGTTATCCTGGTTCTTATGTCCTGGGGTTTTGCCCATTTGTTTTGGGCATAATAGACTGTTATTCAGGTATGATCTGCTTTTTTCAAAAATACAACAGGCAGAGGTGCTAGTGAATCTGATTTATGGTTTTCACATGGCAACTCAGATTGGTGACTTAACTGTAAATGCATATTTACATGTTCCATTTTTCTGGGCTCTCTGGTTAATCAGGATACTAACAAAACAAATATGTGGATTTCATTGTAGGTATTAGTGCTCCCTGGACAGTACATCCTTGACTTTACATGTTTTCAGTTGCTAACTGTTAACTCTGCTTTTGCACTGCTATTTGTGATGTGCCAAATAACATGCAGGTTTTGGGCACCTTAGCAAGAGGGAGCAGCCTGGAAGCAAATAAGAACTGCTTTCTGTGTCTTGAGGTGTTTGGTGCTCTGAGATGTGAAGCCACCAAGCAGCTGAACCCACTTGGATGACGGAACCTTGGCGAGTAGCTGGGGCTTGTGAGCTTGTGTGTTTAGCAAAGCCCCTGATCATGGAAGGAGGGCAGTTTTGAAAAGCTTGATTGCTTCCCTGCTCCTGTTTGTCTGGAAGCCCCATGTCCCTTATAAAGCCTGCCTGCTGCCACTGGAGTAGAAGGATTTCAGTAAGAAACTCACAAGTTTTCCTTATCTGTTCTTTTATACCTGAATAATAAGGCTCATCTCCACAGTAGCAAATTTACAAGGATTTGCCATGATTGATGCAAGAAGCAGGCACTTGTTGCATTTCCATAGCAAGGAAAACACTGAGTTCCCACTATGTTCCTTGCTCTTCCAGTCTTTTCTCACTAAAATGCTTCATCTCTGACAAATTTGACATGTTTTACTGTATCTCCACATATATTTTACTACCATTAAAATAAAGTTCTCACAGAATTAGCAGCTGTGCAAGAAGAAGCTTGAGACAGCCTCAGTCTCAGGAGACCACCTCTAATTGCAGGAGTGCATGCAGGAACAGATTGGTAAATTTCTGTAGACAATCCCTTTCAATATCCATATAAAATCTCACTGAAATCTTATACAAAAATGTTTGTACTTGTTTTCCATTTGCCTTTATTTGATTGCAAATTTAGCTTGAGTCAATGGCTTTACTAAATAAGAAATACTGTTTGAAGAACAAGAGTCATGTGTCACAGAGTTTCTCTGCTGTAGCTGACTCAGTTGAAGACTTGACTGAAAATGAGAAGGAAAGCCATATGTAATGCTTGTCAATGGCATTCTTCATTCAGGGAAGTGTTATCAAAGTGTACTTTTGGGATTCACTGTTGGAAGTTTTGCCTACTGTACACTGCTCTCTGTCCCTCACTCCACATTGTACAGACACAGCGATTTTTAGTGCTGACCTTGTGATGTTGTCAGTGTCTCTCCTTCTGCAGCAGTGCAGGGACTGGAGCAGGCATGAGAACAACATTTGACTGCTGTGTACCTTTGCTGGATTCTGTAGGTGCAGATCACATTGAGCAGTTTGTAGTTTATCCTCTCATACAACTTTTTGCTTCTTTTCAGTTAGACAAAGGAAAAAAAGTGACTCAGTTTGCACAGCTGTGAGCCAGCACGGCTCAGAGACACCTGAGCTGTGCATGGACTACCAGGGATCACCACATACGTGACTCACTGTGCAGGGCTGGTTAGAAAAAAACTGCTTGAAACATTCAGATGAGCCACTGAAGTGAAGTAACTCAGATGGAAAGAAAGCGAAGGTCTTCACTGAGCATTTTCCTCTGTGTTTTCTGTCTGCAGTCATGGTGATATGGAATGGTAAATGTCACTCGGAAAGTACTTAAACAGTGCTTGCCAAATACCTAACTATGTGGAAGAAAGGGGTGTTTTACTTCTTTTTTGAAATACACAATGTTAAAGAAGAGCTGGACCAGAGAGATTCGTCAAGGAGAGAGCTGAAGTTGTGTTATTGGGAGCAAAGCCTCTCCATCTGCTTGTTCCTCTCTGGATTGGGTACAAACAGGGGACACACCTATTGGTGAACATCCTTTGTAACTGGAGGGGAGGAGCTGGGGGGACTCAAGAAGTGGGTTTGAATTCTGTAGGTGAATGAACTTAAGCAAATAGAAGTGAAATTCAAGCCTTTGAAAAGCAGAATGTATACCAGACTACTTTCTCTGCTGTTCTAGATATTGAAGCGTATTCATGTTGGTAGCAGATGTGACAATTTGCAGTAATTGTTTGTTTTAATTTTTCAAAAGTTCGGTTTTTAAATATGTTGCAGTGGCAAGCAAAAACAATTCAGCATAAGCAGTAAACCATTGAACATTTACATATGAAAGCGGGTTCTACACTCATTAGTGCAGTTTCCTAAAGGGAGCGCATGGAGTACGTGACCTTTTGTCACAAGACATTTCGGCAGGCAGGCCTCAGACAGAAGGACAGAGGACCCATTAAGCTTTGGGAGACCCCCGAACAATCAGGGTATCTGTTTTCACAATTTCCAATCTGTTCTGAACTATCCATAACATGGAAACTTTTCCACTTGGTATGCTTAATGAGTATTTTCTGCTAATGAAGTGTCTTTCTCCTCAGCTCCCCTTATCTTCACTGCAGCTGGCAGAACTATGTATCATTTCATCCCTTTGAACTTTGGCACATCTTTCTCTGTTTCTTGGTTTCATGTTTCTTTTCCTGTCTCCTGTTCGATTTGATAATGATTCCTCCCTGCAACCTTGCCTTTTGTGATCTCTGTCTCCTTTTCTTCATGTCTCTTAAATTAAAAAGTAAACTCCACGACAAAAAAACCCAACAACACCAAAACCAAACCAACAACAACAAAAAAGACTGTCTTTTTAAAACAAGATGCAGCCATTGCTACAATCATCAGCTAAATGTTTCTTCCAGCTTGCTGCTATTAATAAAGTTGCTAAGCCTTGCTGCCATTCAGGAGATAGATCAGAGTAAATTTAAGATCTAAACTTCCTATTCAGGCTGTTTCAGAGGCCGAAATTTTCCTGTTGCCCAGAAGCAGCCAGACTTGGGCAGCTTGGCTCAAGTGCTTTCTTAAGTTCCCTTTTCCATTTAGGATATTTCTTGAAAATATATTGGCATAATCTCCAGTGGCGCAGCACTGGCTGGAGTGGCCCTACCTCCAGCCTCTGCAGGGCCTCAGCTGTGCTGGTCTCTCAAAACCTCAGTTATTACAGTTTGTTTTTTATAATTCCCCATTCTTGAGACTTCAGCAGGTTCAGATGTGGCTGTTCTCTCCAGCACATAAATAGATGCATCCACTTCTCTTTAGTTACAGATCTAAGGCCAATTTGGCCCTGAGAGATAAAATCCTGGCTTAATTAGAGTTCACATGAAGTATTTGATATAGACAAAAAATTCACTTTTTAAATTGTTTTTATAGGAAACTTGTGTTGGTGTGTACCACGAGACAACAGGGTTGCAGGGTCTCTACTCACCTCCCTGTCTGCTCATTTAGTGTCTGTCTCATTCCTCTGTTGCAGTGATGGTCTTGTCACTGTCAAGATAAAAGCCACCTTCTCTCAGAGCTTGTGATCTCTAAGGGGACAATTCTGTTTCTCTTCAGGTTTTCACATTAACTTTTTTTTTTAATCTTAAAATTTAATTAGGTCAGGTAAATAAGTGAGACAAAATCAAACCTGTATTTTAAACCTACTGCAGGGTAGGGGCTACAGGGAGCAACAGGAAAAATGAAACTGGTTAAAACTTTGCAGTTCAAAGGAAGACTGGTAGAAAAAAAGTCCATAATAGATTCTATGAGGTCTACTGCTGCTTAGAGTCCTTTCATGCTCCATATTCATTCTGGGACAATTAGTATCAAGGCAATAAGATTGTTAACATTGCTTCTGGGGACAGAGCCATTTGAAGGGATCAAGGTATGGCTATTGGCACCTGCAATGTACTTTGAGGCATAGGTCAGTAATGGCCATGAGACACCCTGGAATAGCAGGCAGTTTGTCCTCTAATATGAAATAAGACACAAACCTATTTTGCTTGGCGCCTGAATTAGAGTTGTGTTCTGAAAATAGCTCTGAATCATTACAATTGTAAGTATAGCATAATAGCAACCTAAACACCAGGTAGAAGTACAGCTCAGGAATGCAGAGCAAAGGAACAGTGATAGCAGAGCTTGACCCCATCTGCAAGGGTGATTGTGTGCAGGGTGTGGAGCAGGTACAAGTGCAGGGAGCGCAGTAGGTGAGCTGGTTGTCAAGCTGGAATTGCAGTAGTGTCATATTGAGACTTGACTGTATGAATTACTGGGTTTGCCTTCTAGGGAGATTTTTTTTTTTTTCAGAAATATGGATAAGAAGAGTGCAAGGCTAATGGTACTGTGTTGAGAACAGCACTGACACATGACCTTGAAAGATTCAGGGAGAGAAACTCTGAACCTCAAGGATATTCTACTGTATCTGAGGCACAGGATTGCTAAGCATCTGCATAACTTTACTTTCAGAAGCCTTTATTTTAAAAAAATTATCCTTAATAAGGTGGTCTAGTTCCTAACCTCTATGCCCATTCTACTGGAGTTGTATACCAAGCATTTGCTTTATACAGTAACATTCAGCAGACTCTGGGTCTCCTTACAGGGGAGCAGATGCCTCTGTGAGTTTTTAAAGATGCTGAGCCCAGCAGTTAAAAGCTAAAAAGTGTTAGGCCCTAAATGGAGGTGTCTCTATGGTTTAGTCAGTTGCTGAGCCCTGGGGTAGCTCTTCTGCAGCAAAGGTGCAGTGGTGTCTGGTACTGGGAGCTAGCAGATCACAGGGTAAATTTGACTTGCTGTCCATAAGAAAAAGGTAATAGATAGCGTGACCATGTTAATAGTTACTCTGTCATACTTTGAAAGTAAAGGAAATACGTAATATAGCCCAGGTGGGGCTGTGGGGGGAGCTATCTGTAAATTCATTTACAGCTGTATAAGCAGCTCATATATTAGAAATCCTTATTGCCTGTTTTAAAAATCTCTCTTTAATCTCAGTTGTTCTCAATAAATGCTTAGTTTAAGAAGGGTGCCAATTACTGCAGTCATTGTTTCTGGAGGAGACGGAGCCACAGGCTCTGAGCACCACATGGGTCTTGTTCAGGCAGCTTGGGTCTGTCTCAGGGAGCTGCTGCTCAGGCTTATCATTTGGGAGGAGAGCAACCATTTCCCAAAAACACAGCATGCTGGCCTGATCCCGCAGGTCAACAAGTGCATGGGCCCAATTGCAAACTATTTATCCTTAGCCCTTTAACTAGTTCATAAGGCTTTATTATTCATAACCAGAAAGGCGTAGTCAGAAGGTGTGGTGTCGTGCCTGGCCAACACCATTTAATTCAGCTACCTGGATCTTGTCGCCTTGGGTTTTGCAGAATTACATAGCTTCAAATCAAGACTTGTGGAGTATGTCCCAGCTGCCTCATTTTCTGACACATCACTTGAGTAATTGGGTCAGGCACTAGAAGACTTACTCCTTAGGTAAAAGTGATAAGGAGAGTGGGTGTGAGGAGAGCAATCGCTCCTGCTCGAAGAGTGCTGGCAGTAATGTTACGAGTGAATCTGAATCCCTGTCTGAAAGAACAAGATGATTCCTGCAAGGTATTCTGTGCTACGTGTAAGCCATGCCTCTCTTAGTGTCCTCTGAAAGATCACTCCCATCACTGCTGTGGTGCAGCCTGTTGGTTATGCTGCCTGAGAGACGCTGGCTTGTCCCTTTGTCCCCATCTCAGAGTGTCCCTGCTTGCTGGGCTGAAGTAGGTCATTCCAGTCTCCGGGCAGTCACCCAGACAGGCATGTTCTTCTTCCTCATCAAGGTTTGTTGTTTGCTAAGCAGGGCTGACGAGGCATTCCTTTGCTAAGTGTATTAGGGTTTGTCTTTCAGTGACCGTGGTTAAGGAGTTTAAAATTGAGCTGCTTAAAGCTAGGGACTGAGAGCTGAGATGGGATGCTGCAGGCAAGGGAGCAGACACTCTGCTGTAAAGGTTGCATCCAACTCCAGGCAGAGCAGGAAAACAGAGTTTTGCATGTTTTGCAGCACGTACCATTTGGTAGGGCTCTGTCCACAAGTGGTAGGAGCAATTTTTGGATCTTGGAGAGTAACCGTGGTAGTATGTAAGCAGGATGGAGGGAGACATGGGGGGCAATTGCTGCTTCGGGAGGGACTCTTAAACAGGTGGCCCAAATGGCAAAGTACCAGAACAATTCAGTGGAAAAATCAAATACCCAAGGTTGGGATGATTTAAATGTGCAACATTTGCTGTGTAGTTCAGTGTAATAGCTACAAGTGAGAAAGATTTTGACTGCTTTAGCAATTGAACTGCCAGCAGCAGAGGATCTTGCTGCCTGCAGCTGACTTCAGGCACTACAATAATTCTGCATGTTGTGCCACCTGATGGATTTTTTGTGGCTTATGAGTTCCTTTATATGTGACTGTGTGGCATGGATAGGCATTTGGGGAACTGCAACCACTGATCCCAAGTCTGAAGTATTTGCTTTTTTAAATACCAGCAAAGAACTTGGCTTTTCTTCCTTCTTGTGAGCTCTACCAAGCATTTGAATTGCAAACATTGTCATGCAAATGTATGCGTTGAAAAAGTGTGTGTTTCATCAAGCTCTGGAAGTTTTCTTCTTTAACTACTACAAAAAAAAGTCCCCCCATCTCTAGATGGCAATTTACATTCAAATCCTGTTTGCTGTGTTCTCATGGTAACTACTCCAAGGGAACATGCACAGTCCATGATAAATAGACATCCTTAGAGCTCTAAAAGCATCGCTGGGGTACAGAGTATTGTTCTTTAGCAAAAACTTTAAAGTTCACAAGTCTCTTCCCTGCTAAACTATGTCTTAGGGCATTCTGTGCATTTTATCTCTTAAGGTTTAGGAATTTGTTAGCTGTGAAATATATTTACATTCTTGCTGCCTATAAGGTGAGATTAGCCCTGTGTCCTGTTAGTCAGGAATATCTTCAGTGATTGCTGTAGAGCCAGCCCTCGCTAGGCTTGACTTCCTTTGAGTAGCAGCAGGAATGAATTAAGCAAGTACAGCCAAAGATATCACATGAAAGACTTGAAATACCAGTGAGCTGAAGAAAGCTCTGTTCTGTGTGTGTCTGTGTGTGTCTGTGTGTGTGTGTGTGCATAGCTGCAACTGCTAAAGATTCAGTTTTTCACAATGGACGAACGCTGAAGGGGGAAAACGTCTTAAAAGGTAAGGGGTTTAATTCATGCAGGTTTTTAAATTATTTTAATCTTGCATATTTGAAGCTGCAGTGGACTTGTAGAAAAAGGACAAAAAGTGCCTGGAGTTTGGCTGAGCAAGACATACTGGAAATGTTTCTGGGATTGTATTTTCTTTTAAAGAGGGTAAATGCATGCAGAATCAAGTTTATTTAAAAATAACTAAATTTACTGGTCTAATCATATTTTCAAACGCCAGGAGAGCTTTGCTGCCAAGCAGTCTGCTTTAATAAATCACACTTTGTTTGAAAGTTAAAGGGGTGATTGTTTGCAGAGCTGGGAAAAAGTCAGCCGAAGTAGAGCTGTGTGTGGAGAGGGGGAAAGATCTGTGTTGTGCTGATGGGCTGCTTTCTAGAGAAAGATCTTTTCTGTTGATCAGTCTATAGTGTAGATTCAGGAAAACCAGCTATGTAAAATTAAGGATTATAGTATTCCTGCCATTTATTAAGGCATAAGGCATGTATTTTTGCATTGATTACATAGGAAAGCGATACTGGGGACAAGTGTGTTCAGGGTGGGGGTAGTCCAGCAAGATATCTTCAGATATCTAAAGTCTTCTATCAGAAGTCTAAATTAATTTTGTAGTTTTACTGAAGAAACTTGATGGGGCACATTTGAAACAGTAACTTTTTGTCATAGAAATAGAGGAGATGGAATATGCTTGGAAAAAAATTGAGTACAGTAGTAATGGAAAGGACTGCATAGCAGTTGGTATATTTTGAATTTCTTTGCTCTGTCAGCTCTCCCTTTTGCCCCCAGTGAATAACCCTCTAACACAGCAGGTAAAATGGTGCTGTTCAGTGCTGGTTGTCTTTGCTTCTGAGATCTGCACTTTGTGCCTTGCTTTCCCACTTAAAGTGCTTGTCTCTGCAAACATTAGAATTCAGCCACAGGGTAGAAAATTAGGATAAAATTGCTTGAGAGAACCTGTTATGAAGGGAATGGGTTTGATCCTGCATCATTAAAGTCTATGGGAGTTTTATTCTGGTCTCAAGAAGTGCAGCCCTAGATTTGCCTTGCAAATCCAGATGGAGGATATATGATCAGATAAAGTCCCTATGGGATCAGGAAACAGGGTTGCCATAACTTGTAGTTGTTCTTCTCTCATCGATGTTAAAATATGTCCTTTTAAACCCCAAGTGGTAGCAGTGGTGGTAGGTCAAAATGTAGCTGGTTTTGTTGTGTTCACATTGATGATATGTATTCAGTGTTTCTTTTGCTAAACTGCTTAGTTTCAAAAAAGATAAGATTTATTTTGTTTCTCATTTGTTGGCTTATTCAAAAAAATGTATTTACAACCTGTAACAGAAATGAAAGCATAACAAATATCTAGATTACTGATAGGAATTATGTGAAAGTTAGAGCGCTGTCCCAACTAGTCACATATCTTTGTCAAAGCTGCACTCAGAACACAGAATCTGTGTCAAGAGCAGAAGTTAATGTTGTTTAAGAGTAGAACTTGGATCAGTTACTAAACCTTTTTCTCTTGGACTGTATCTGTCTGTTTATGTACATACATATATATGACTTTTCTTAATTTAGTCAAAGGATGCAGCAAAGACTTCAGTAGGGAAACCTCACTGTGATGCATTTGTAAGGACTTAAGTACACTTCAGAACATCTGGTGTCACCTCATCAGATCAAACATTAAATGCGAAATGGTTACTGAAAGTGCATCAAAGCGTTTTATGTTTGTTGTCTTACACTCAGAATTTACCATTTCTGGTGGGTTTAGGCAGTTTATAAATCTCAGCAGCAAGGCAGGTTCATTCTTAACACTGTCATTAGAAGTCAGGGTGTGGTTTCAGTTGTATGAGGTGGAATGTAGTAGCCGTAAAGTCCATGTTTGAGGACATCAGCTGAGCCACAAGAATGGTCAGTCTAACCTACAGGAAGTTTTTGGCTGACACATGGTGAGGTTTGAGGTTGCTGCCATTCGTTTGTCTCCTCTCCACGTTCCTGGTATGTATTCCCTGTCCAGGCAACAGGGAGCTGGGCAGCTGGTGCTGCTTCCAGGAGCTTTGCTGGGGAGGTGATAGCGGCACAATTCCTTGGGGTCTGTGGGCAGCATTTGTTTTGTTGCTTGGTCCCAAGCACCAGGCAAGTGCGCACACTGTTCAGGTCTGTGAAGCTGCTGGTTGCCAAGAAGCTCGTTGCACCATGTAAATCATTTGGGACACTGGTAAATTTTTTGTTTTGGCAGCCACCTTTGATTGTGGCACACACCCATGAACATTATACAATATCGAGTGTAGAGAAGGCATGTTTGTCACCAAACTCATAGTGCTATCTTCTATTTCCACTGTTTCCATGATGAAATCAATCATGGAATTTTTGAAGCTCGTTCTTTATAGATCTAGAAATCTTAAAGTATGTGGCAAGTAGGTGCTTTGGAGGGGTCTCCAAACTTTTAGCAGTGAAGCAGAGATAATGTAGCTGGGTTGAGAGAAGACATCCACTTTCAGAAAGCCAGATAAATGCCTGTGATACTGGCTTTCTCAAATGAATGGCTGCCCCAGATTCAGCATGATGAAGATGAGTATGTCCACCTGCAGCTTGCCAAACACACCATTTGTGCATATGTAGCCAAAAAGAAACAGTGACCAGCCTCATCAATTAAAAGTAGTATTTCAAAGGGAGAAATTCTGATTTTTAATAGAAGTGGTGTAGCACTCAAATTAGCTTCAAGGAAGTTTTTAATGTAGGCAAACATTTCATATGTCAAACAAAATTGCATTTAGGAAAGCTGATTTTATCTCAAGTGTCTCCTTCTGAGTCAAACATTAAGGGTTATGTTGGGTTGTATACTTAAGCTAGCCTAGGAATTTCTCAGGGAAGAAATGGCTGTTCAGCCATCTAGAATTGCCATTTCCCTGTGACCCCTGGCATGCACAACATAGCACATCTCAAATCAGCCTGGTTCTTACAGGACATGTACATCTCATTGACCTCAATGAGCTCTAAGTACACATGTAAATGTTTTGCTTGAGTTATTACTGGTTTGATGCTGCTTTGGCCAGCGTGTGACAGAGCACCTGGAGCCACAATACCTCTTGTCACACAGCTGTGAAGAGGAGAGACATTTGTGCAGCTCCCTTACAGTGCATGCCCAGCCTAAAGTCACAAATCATCTGCACAGAGAAGACAAGACTTGTTACATCCATTGCTTCCAGTTGTGTGTGTTCCATGCAGCTGGCCAGTCCCAGGAGAGAGAGTGCTGGTAAGACAGCAGTGAAAATGCACTTAACCAGTCATGGAGTCTCAACAGTCTGTTTTCATCACGATCAGAAAATTTGGAAGAGGGGTAGAAAAAAACCCACTTCTAGGGCAAGAAGAGCCATATTCTTATGAATATGACACCACAGATTGGAAGGCCTTAAGTAAGGGCAGGACTTTTCTCCACATGTTCATCTTAAAAATGGATAGTCAACCAAATGTATGGCTCATGTAACTAAGTGAAGATGGAACAAAATCTTACTGAAGCAAAGGGCTGTTGACCAGCATCCATGTCTGTGAATTCTGCAGGCTTGGAGGAGATCAACAGTGGCATCACAATTAAATCACTCAGAAGGCAGTTGAATGTTACATTAGTTAGATTCCAATATACTGTTACCATCTATTATAATTCATTCTTCCTCTCGCTCTTTAGATATGTATTTGTAGATAAATCAGTTAATAGTTACTTTGATAACCATATTGATGTTAAGGAGGTTTATTGCCATTCATTTTGGATAACCCTGCACCATGCTAATAAAGCAGAGTGAATTTACTCTATAGTTAACTCTCACTTCACAGTTGCAAAGGAATTGGAGCAAAAAAGTCATATCAATGCTTGTCAATGCATAACCTGTTGCAGTGAGGTGACAGTCGTGGGGTTTTTTTCTCTACTGAATGCAATTAATATCAATGCAGAAGACACAGGAGCTTCCTGCTGTTCTGGCCCAAGGTGATGTTGACTCACCTGTGTGTGGCCTCTGTGGCAGCACGGAGAGCTGTGATCCACACAGCTCCTCCATCTCATGCTTATATAAAATATGAAGGAATCAGTAAAGGAGCTTTTTGTTTGGCTTATACTGGAAATTTCAGAATTACCAGAAATACCTAATTTGATTTTGATGTGGTTCTCAGAAACATCAAAGAACTCAAGGAGGAGACTTTCCAACTCGCAGTGGGAAGATGGGACAGGACTGTTGTGTTATAACAAAGCTGTCCAAGGAGAACATATTTATTGCCTTTTCCTGTGAAGTTAACGTACACAAGACCGAACAGCTGCCTTCCTTTTCTGCCTCTGCCCTGCAAACACACACATACACCCATTTCACTAGTCTTGTCTCTTGTCTAGTCAGTTGCAGATCTGCAAAGCAAGTCCTGAGTATATAATGTAAAAATGTATAGGAATACAAGAACAGCAGCTCAGAGGACCAGATTCTAAGAAAAATGCCAAAATTAGACTGACACTTTCTGAGATGTACTGAGATATAAGATGTAGTAGTAATTAACACACTGGTTATATGGGATTGAGCTGGGCCGTTCATGTGGGCCATCACACAATTCTTGCTGTAAGCTAGGTAGACATCTGTGCTGGTCACGGGGATCTCCATCACTTCTACAAACTTGAATTTCCACTCTCTAGACTTAAAGATGGTCTTAAATGCAGCGTTACAGGGTTCCTGATACTTGAAGGAGATCCCCAGACCTCACACTACAAGTCTGCTGCAGCACAGCTCTGGAACAGCCCCCCCAGTACCCTGGGCTCCCTCAGGTTGAAGCGAGCCTTTGGAAATGATCCAAATCTGCCAGAGCCACGTGCAGCCCACTGGGGCATTTTTGGTACAGAGGGGCTTTCACGCTGGGCGCTGTGGCAAGGGCCAAGTGCAGGGAGTTGGGAGGCAGGGATGCTCCAGGAGGGCTGGGTAGCAGAGCGAAGAGGCAGCTGTGAATGGAGCCCTGTGCCGGGTGGGAATAATCTGCCCTTTCAGCGCTGCCCGACCTCCGGTGTCCTAGCAACACAAAGCTGCTCGGCTGAATATTTTGTGGTGTTCCTCATTTGCACATATCAGATGTTGGCTGTGATTTAAGCCTGGCTGATTGCCCATTATGGCTTTAGAACAACAGGCTCAGTACAGGAAGGAGAGGAGAAAGGGCTGCTTAGGAGATAATTTTATAAAACCACATACTTTTTTTCGGCAGAGGAATGTCTCTGAAACGTTTCCTTGCTTGAGAAAGCACGGAGCAGCAAGTCTGAGCATTATGTCAGCCTTGTGCTTTGTAGGCATCTTTTATGGAGAGAATGGACTGCGTGCAGAGGCAAAATGCGTTGGAGGAACTGCTGGTGCCCTCAGTATTGAAAAGGGGGTGTGACCAAGTGCTAACTTTTTAACATTTCTTGAATCTGATTTTGATTTTTTTAGCTATGAAGTCGCTGGCCCTTGGGGCCATACAGCAAGAAAGGACAGTCCACATTTAAATCAACTAAAGACAACTGACACTTATTATTCTAAATCTTGTAGTTTGCAGAGGTGTGATTCATGACTCAGCTGAGCAGTACAGGTTAACTCACAAATCACTAAACTGACTTCTGAAATAGCAGCGAATTTTAAGGATCCTCTTTGAAGCAATGCCTCAAAATAGAAGAATATCAAGATGTAAATGGTATTTGGGCATGGGGTCCTAAAGAGATATGGTGTGATGAGATCTAGAGAAGCAGCAGGTGGGTGCCCAGGACTGAAGCTGGGAATAAAGTGAGATTTGGATTTAGAATCCTCTTCTACTCTTCTTGAGCTCTAAGAGTTGATGTCCCTTATCCCTCTGTGGAATGCAGTGTTAGCACCCTCCACCCATGAGCTGGAAGTGAGGTTCTTCCACCTCCTCCTTTTTACTTAACCTGCAGTAGAGAAGAGGAGGCAATAACCCTATATCCTCTCTTCCCCTGCATGCAGCTGAAGTCTGAAAAAAGGTTGCTCAGTTTTGTGTCACCAGGGAGAGCAAAGAAAATTGTGATAATGTGGATCAAAGTTATCTGCAATACCATTTGAGGATGTACTGCTGAAGTGATCCTTTTTAGCATTTCAGTGAGAACTGGCTTCTTGGAGGGTTTCAAGGGTGGGATTAGTTGTAGTGACAATACACCGGGTACTAGAAACACACAGGATTAGGTTCTTACATGGATTACTCCAAGGTTTTACAGCCATGTCAGGCTTTGGCCATGCAACATGAAATTAATCTCAAACATGTTCTCTCAAGTATTTCCGTCCTAGTTTTCTATACCCTGATAAAACTTTGTATCTTTTGGGAATAAGCTTGATACCAAGCACCATTATCTGAAGAAATCGTGTTAGAGGGACCATGGTAAAACATGTTTTTACTGCTTTAAAGCATTTAGTAATGTATTTATATGCCCAGCCTGCCAGTATATTGTCAAATAACATAAAAATCTTGTAAGGTATTGATAAAAAGTCTGGCATGGAGGAGTGACAGTACAGTGGAAAAATTAAAAATTTAAAAAAAAAAAATCAATAAAAAGAAGGGTGAGGTCTCAGTCTGTGTAAGTTATTTGATGACATGGAGGGTTAGGGTTTCTCCCTGCAGCTGATCTGTGTGCAGCCTCAGCAGATGTGGAACGGCGTGTGCACAAGTTTTCTTAACCCATAATGAACCGTGGTGATGTTGGTGTTGGTTGTCTTGACATGAGGTTGGTAAGGAAGGATAGCTGTCCCTGCAATTAGTACCTCACAGCATGTTTCTTCATGGTAGGTCTGTGGCTCAGGCAGCCTGATTGATTTTCTTCAGATGAAGCCTGCTGACTACTCACAATCTGGGGAGAATGAGGCCAGATTGGGGTTTAGTCTGCAGGGACTGGAGGCTTTAGTGAGGATGACATCAGATGAAATGGCAACAGATTCCTCACAGGTGGAAAGGAGGGTCCATGAAAAGTTCCAGCTGGGGTCCGTGCTTCGAGTCACACCTTCTGTCAGTGTGCTGAGACCTTGCCAGCAAGGCTTCAAACCTTAAATTCCTGTTTCCCTAATGCTTTTAATTGCCTGTCTCACATGGATGGTCCTGCAGTTCTGGGACAAACAGCCCATGGGACTTGCTGTGCATTTCAATGGAGCCCCTGAATACTGTATTCAAACAACAAGGGCTCACTTCAGCTGAAAGTTTAGGCAATCGCTTACAGGGCTCTAAATATGCCCTTAGAAAACTTTGGTATCTCCAGCTTTTGAGCCTGTGCCTTTAACAATCCGTTCCTATTCCATGAAATTGTAACCAGTGTGCAAGAAATAACAGTCATTCTGAGTAGCTGGCATTCCTCTGGGCTCTTATGAGAGAGGCAGCAAATCCTGGCTTCCTTTAGAAGAAATTATGGATACCTTTAAAAAGGAAGGTTCACAAAGAGGCTGTTGTGGTACAAACCCATCAAAAAGATTACTCTGAAATGCAAGAGTACAGAGACAATAACTAATAAAAAGTAGATTAAATAGCCCTGCAGTTGTGATTTTATTGTTGTTGATGAAAGCATGAAATCTCAGTGAGCCAGTCTGAATAATTTGAGAATCTTTTCCCCAGCAAAGCAGTGGGGAGCTAGTTCCAGCTCTTCTCTTTGCTGAATATAGCCAAGCAGGACCTGAAAAATGACCACAGCACCTTTGTGGATCTAATTCAACAGTGTCTTGACCTCGTTGAAATCTTTTAACACTAGTGCAAATGTGTGGCAATGTACAGCCTTATAGCTCTTAAATGGGCTGCAGTCTTAAAAATGTCCTTGGGATGCCCTTGCTTGTAAAGTAAGCTGGGTGACAGGCTGAATATAAATACAGAAACATTATCATTTTCATTTATTGAGTCTCCTGCTTTGACTGTTTTGGTAGAGTTGAAGACATCTAAAATTACAGTGTTCCTTGTATTCAGTACTATTTTTAGCACAGGAAACTTTAACCTGTGGCATGAAAGGGGCTAATTTTGCAGTCTGTCTCTTATCTGAAATACTCATGGCTGGAAGATGAGTGATGCAGGTCAGATGCAGTAGCAGGAGTTGAAGTGATCAGCTAATGGTGTAAATGATTGCTGCTGGTAAATGCAGTGCTTTCACGTTCAGACCTGCAGAGACTGTAAAAAGAGCCAGCATGTAATTACTGAGCTTGCAGTGAAATCTGGCATGGAGTTTGCAGCAGAACTTTTTTGAGTTGCAATATACCTATGAGATTGTTGCAATATACCCATGTTCTTTTTCTAGCAAGTTACCACCAGCAGTGTTAGTGATTTTAAAAGGCTCTTTATCGGGTTTTGGGGTGGATTTGTGGAAAAAGGCCAGGAGAACTTTGGATATGCGAAACGCTTACTATTATTTCAGGTTAATTTGAATATTCCTTGACTTGCCAGCACCATACAGTAGAAATCTCAAATAAATATTAGTTGTGGCATGTTCTTTGTTTTTATTGTCTTGTATTTTTATGGTGTTTATCTGGACACAAGTACTCTGGGACAGTAAGGGAATGCCTTCCAAAACAAAGCAGGCATCGAACTTGTCTGTGTTTCAACCCAAACCTGTTCCAGTTAGAACTGGCTGCATGCTGGAGAAAAATGTAAAGGGTTTCTTCCTTTGAAATAGGCTTTTAGGTGAGTGGGACCTGATACTCCAGGTCCTTGGGCAGGACATGCACAGGTTTTAATGCTCCTTGTGCTGGAAGCACATTAATTCTGAGGTCAAAAATCTGTTGAATAAGCTGTTGTCATCAAAGCTGATGGTGCAAATGAGTGAAGAAACGATGGCTAGAAAAGCAGGGGGTGAAATGATCTGTTGGAGATAGGGGAATGACACACACGACAGTGCAGCTGCAATCTCCAGGTTTGACAGGCCTTATCCCTGCTTGTCCTGGTGTCACAGAGCATTTTCCTATTGCAGGCAAAGGCATTTCCCTTTCACTTGTTTCAGGTTACTGGCTTGAATCCTTGACACCAGTAAAGGCTGCCAAGCAGTACATTTGGACGAGAATCACTGAGCATAATTTGAGTTTAAAAAGGCAAACAGTGGGCATGCAGAACTCTTCATATCAGTTCAGCTAGATTATAAATATTAGAAATTAAATTAGTCACATTTTTCAAATTTATGTGTAAGGAAAGCCTGGCATTTGTTTTGACTTGTGGAGCTGATGACTGAAATCAGAAAACCGTGGGGACCATTTCAGAAACATCTAGCTTAGTAAGTCCCGATATATCTGACAAAATATACACATTTATATGTGAAAACTAGTTCAAAACGCCCTATAAAGCAGAGAACGACTGACGTCTTTTTAATTTCTGATTATTTTATCTAGAGTAAAACTGCCAGGATTTCATTTTAGGAGTAAAAAAGCAGATTTAAAGAAACTAAGACATTGGAAAAAGTTACTGGTGTTTAAATTTAAAAAATTACTTTTTTACATCTTCTTTGCTGTTTCATCTTCTCTTTCTCTGCACATATCTTCCACAAAAGGCTTTCCTAAGCCAGGAAAATCGACACTTTTAAGACACGGTAGCAAAGCTCACATAATTCTGCTTTACAGTGAAATCTAGAAACAAGGGAGTGGGATTTTTTCCCTTTCTCCTCTCACCCCCATCCCTCTTGTCAGTCTCTCTGTGAACTCCCTCCTGCCTACATAAAGTCTGTGAGGCTGCTGTAATTTAACATTATTGTGCCTGTACTCTGGTGAGGCAGCCAGGAGTTCAGGGAGGAGGAATGATTTCCACAGGGTGAAGTCAGGTATCCTCGGTGTTTCGGCAGATGATTGATGTCTGTGCAAATGATGCACAGAATGAAAAAGTGTTCTCTGTGTTATTCAGACCTTGGGGTCTTCACTAAGGGTACTGTCCAAGGAAAGGGGATGATGTTTTTTCTTAAAGCTCAGTCAGGCTGTAATCTAAAGAACTATTTTATCATTAAAATTACGTGTGGGTGTTATATGTCTGTCCTAATGGCTGCTTCTAATTGTGATTTCAGATAGAAGCTTTGCCCTTTAGGAGACTCACTGCAGATCAGAGCAAGCATTTAGCAGCTTAAGGAACCAAAGTCTCGCCGGCAGAGACTCGAGGTCATATTAAAGTCTTGGCTTTGGTGCTGTCTGGCACAAATTCAGTGGGGACTTTAGGATCCAGGAAATCATGAATTACAAGTTGTGTCTGCACCACAAAAAGAAGCGCACCCTTATCATGTGGAACAGACCTGGCTTGTAGTTATTAATTTCACATTGATATTGCTCAATGCCATAACAAGACTTGACTGATTTGATTCTAGCTGTCGTCTGGTGATTTTGTGTGCTGCAGTGGTTCAGCACTGCCATTCCATGATAAAAGTGAAATATCTATTGAAAATTTAGTTGATTGCATCTCAGAGACTATTTTGAAAGCTATCTGTTGACCTTCTTTTCTGTTGCCTTCTCTTTTGTAAATTTGATCTTGCTTTGCAGGAGTCTTAGTTTTAGGAATTATTTCAAATTTTTACTGTGGAAGATGCACTGTTTTAAAATCAGTCATGGTTCTGTTGTGTATCTGAAATTTTCCTAGAGAATACAATTGCTTCCCAAGTGTTCATTTGTGCAACAAGTCAAGCTTTAACAGAAATACTGGTAAAAATTTACCCTGAAATGAGTCTTGTCCTGTATTACTTTGGTATCAATCCGAAAGTTAGCGTGCTTACCACAGAAAGTCTGAAGGAGCGCCAGTAAAGAGGGAAGGCTCATCGTCAGCTGCAGAGGTAACCCTTCACCTGGAGATTTGATACTGTTTCAGGTTTAACTCATTGCTGCACCAAGTGCTGTTCAAGTGGAGATGGCTGTCAGTCTGTCTTAGAAGGTCTGCAGCTCAGTAGTGGGGTATGTGCAGTTCTTGCACTCTGGTTCAATAAAGGCACGTGCAATTGATTTTTATAACTGTGAGGAGTCCTGCTGGAAGTTATGCTTAACCTGCCAGCAAGTGTTTTTGTGGTTGAGACTGAAATCCTCTTCGTCCACAGAGTAAAACCACTTGAGGCAATAATACCACCCTGTTATACGGTGGGTATGCTGGGTGCTGTGGTGGTTTGCAGGGGACTGCCTTTGTTACTTCTGGTTGGTTTGTTTTTGTTAGATGTGGGAAACCCTGTATGCATTTTGGCATTTAGGGTTTCAGCTCCCTCTCTGACCAGCTGCAGCTCTTCTCCGTACTCAGGACTGAAGAGCTGCTGTCATGGGGGTTCAGACAAAAACCCCAAAGCAATGGGGGAGGGGAGGGGGTATCTTTCAGTTTTTCGTATTGAAAAGCATAAGAGATGAGTCCAGCACATCTCTTACCACCAACCCTCAGTTTACTCAAAGCAGCTGTACTTGTTGCAGATGTAATTCCAATGATATGCCAGGAGGATTTGATGCTTCAATTTAATGTCTCATGTGTCCATGAGTAATTAAAAATAGCGAGTAATGTAAAGTGATGGAGTAAGTGTATGTGAATAAAGTTTCAGTGGTATCTATGTTGTCCTGTGTTGGTACCATGCTAACATCTCTTGCAATATTTCATGCTTTTTTTTAAAGAATGCAGGTGTTTGTAGTTAGGTGTCTGTGTGACAACCCCACCTTCTAGAGACTGAGCAGGGCTGTTTCAGACTTCTGTAGTTGCAGGGAGAATGTCACCAAAATGTTGCTTCTTCCTCTGTGACTCAAGATTTTTAGAGCAGTAACATGAGCTTTCAAGGTAGGTGTGGTGCTGACTTTTGACTTGTTGAGTGCCTGGAGGTGGCCATAAAAGGGTTAGGTGGTTCAGCAGCCATCTGTCTCTCAAAGCAGGAGCTGCTCCCTTGCAGAGGGAGAGGTTGCCTAGTGAGAGAGACATCTGTTGTGTCTCCACCATTTTGCCTGGCTGTGGTGTATCCCCACTCTCATCCATGCATCTGCATCCCCACCTTAACACACCAGAAACGCTGTTGTGTTTGCAAGTCTTGTGAAAAACATCTCCTTTTGAGCCAGCAAGTTTGGGTGGGGTAAAAGGACTAAAAGTAGTTTTAGTGTTGAAGAAAAAAAAAAAAGAGCTGTGTCTGCTTGTGGCAAGCATCAGCCTTGAGTTACACAAGGTGAAAAGTGAAAGCTTTTCCTTACGGTTTTTGTGTGTAGATCTGTGTCCATTCCTTGCCTTTCCCATTGGGCATCATCAGCCACCTGCCCAGAAAGAGGCAGAGAGGTGTGTGCATGGACATGCAAAGGGCAGCTTTGCCAGGCTGGTTCCCTGACACTTGGGCACATACAGCAAACCCTGTTGGCAATACCAGCCGTGACAATATCGATATCCCCACTGAAAGCGTTCATGCTGTGTGTTCTCTAAAATACAGAGATTTTACTCGCGGTGGCAAAATCCAAATGAAGCACGGTGTTGCGAAAGATGAGTTTGTTCGCACCTTTCACAGAGGTGTTTTCTCCCTCTGGTGTCACCACTAGCACGCAATGTTTTGTTTCTTGAATAAACGCACTGATGGAAAAGGTTATACTGGATATTTAAAATGAACTTTTGAGTCTGTGCTTTCATGAAGGCACTTTTTATAAAAAGTTAAAATATGAGGGTGTAATTTATTTGTTAAGTTGAATTTATTTGTCAAGTTAAAATTTGGGGGAGTAATTTGTTTGCTAAGTTGAACAAGAGGCATGATTAAAGCCAGTTAATAAATACCAAGACAGTCCTCTGATTGACACTTTCCCAGGGCTTGATCTTGCTATCATTTCTGTCAGCTGAAGAACTTCAGATCTTTATGTGAACCATTGACTGTATCTGTGAGATCCCACCTCCTGAACTTCTTGCAAAATACTGAACACTGTACACCAGCTCTGCAAATGGCTGCAGAGGAGGGTCAGCTGATGAGTTAAAGTGGATGATGATAATTCATGCTGATGAATTAAATGGTGTGTTTACATGTGGTGGCATTTCCGTGTGGGGGTTGCCCATGTTTTGCCAGGCAGCAATTACTGCTGTCTTGAGCAGCTTTGCATGGCTGTGTCTGGGTTACCTCAAACCATGGTGAAAACACAGGTGACTCGGGGGGTTCTCAGATGCGATGAGAGCATTCCTGGGGCTCCCAATGGCAGAACCAATCTGATCAGTATTCACAGGTTTTCCTAACTGCGCGGCTGTGGGGTTATCTGTTTTCTAAATGGAAAACGATGCTGGAAGGACTTCAGGCAAACTAAGGGAAACTTACTTCACATGGGCGGAGGGGGATTTCTGTTGACAGAAGACAATATTTCTACTGTTCAGAATAGCAATAAATGGAAACTCTTTTAAATACAGCTTATTTAAGATTTGAGGTACAACTGGCAAACTTTCATCCCTGTCTATAGCAGATAATTGTCAATACACTAAAACCTGAATATTTTCTGTCCTTCTGGTTTTGTTTTTTATTAAATCCATATCACAGCAATGTATTTATGTATCTTCAACATCTGGGATCACCTACAGGGACTTTAAATTCAGTTGCTGAAGAAGCAAAATAGTCAAGCTTATAGCTGTTGACCTGTTAGCTGCCTGTGCTTCTTTCTGTTGTTTCTTCCTGCACAGCGATGGCCTGCGAATATACATGAAATGGAAAAAGACAGTTGATTAGATTAAATGGTTGTAAATGCTCTATGGGAATGATATTCTGTAATTACCCCGTGATTTCCATTCTGTAGATATTTTTATATGCTGAGAACTGCTTATATCCTTTAAGACATTGTGTAGCCAGTTATTAGCCTTTGTGCATTTCAGATTCATACAATGTGCCCTTTCTTTATTTCCCCTGACATCTCCAACCATTGCTATTAAAATTGTTGTTTTGAACCTGCTCATTTCAGATGCCAGACCAGTTTGATCAGACAGTGGTGCTTAACCAGCTGCGCTATTCTGGGATGCTGGAGACGGTCAGGATTCGGAGGGCTGGTTTCCCAGTCCGGAGGCCCTTTCAAGACTTTTATAAAAGGTAAACACACTGACTTGTGGACTTCAAATGTAAGTCACGGGTACCAAGTCAATATTCCTGTGCTGAGGAATAAAAGTAAAAAGAATCACGCGGCAAAAATAGAACTTAATCTCTTCAATGAAGCAATAAATACTTTTTGGTTGCCAGGTATAAAGTCCTCATGAGAAACTTAACTCTCCCTGAAGATTTAAATGAGAAATGTGCCGTCCTACTTCGTCTGTATGACAACACAAGCACTGAATGGCAGCTTGGAAAAAATAAGGTAAAATAACCTGACTGCACATATTGTGGTGCTGGTGCATGTACAAAGCTGAGGGGACAGGATTTAGACTGCACAGCTGCAGAGATGTAGTTCTAATGGTAATTACTTCTGGCCTTAAGAAAAGCTGCGCATGCCTGTTGGTGCTCTTGAAACTCCGATAGCAACAATTAATGGTTGTGCTGAGGAATCTGCTGTTAGAAACTGACTGGTGATTTCAGTCACAGAGAAAGACTCCACCTGAATTTTCTGTCACTGTTCATGAGTGGTAGCGCTGGTGGGGATCAGAACTTAAAATGTGGTATTTGGATTTTTTCATTTTTAGAAGTGTGGAGCATGTGGGATAACACTTTTGTTCTGCAGGGAGCTCCACTCATACTGGTAAATCGACCTAACCAATACCTCTTCGGTGGCAGAAATCAGGGGGAAGAATTTTAGCCAGTCTTCATGTGGCAGAATTGAGCTCCAAGTGTGTTTGCCATCCTAGTCTGAGAGTCTTTTCCAGAGGTACATTAGACCTTGGTATGTGTTCTACCAGACAACCTGAGCTTTGCCCACCGTGGTTCTTTTCTTAAAAAAAAAAAAAAATCAAATTATTTTAGCATAAATTAAAGAATCCAATTTTAACTTGAGAAATAAAACAATCCAGGTGTTTTTGTGTGCTCATTTTGCAAGTTTGATTGTAGACAACAGCTTGTGATTTGTGCTCTTGGATTTCAGCAAATGATGTGAAACCATTGCAGACCTGGGAGAAGATTCCCCATTTCATGATTTGAGATTTCCTAAATATTAAAAACATTTTAGAAACTTTTTTTTGCCATAAGGTAGCAAAAGTATTTTGTAAAATCTGATTGATTTCTGTAGGAAATGCTCCTCCCCTCACCCTCTTCTTCCCACAGCCGGATGGTTTGGAAGAGTTTCTTCCATTCCTCTGTATGCTTAAGGAGTCTTAGATTTGTATTGGGAAAGTTGTTTTAATCATCTTACAGTTATTGTAAGAAAGAAGAAAGAATCTGAAATACTCTGATGGCAATTGATGTCATCTTCCATCCCATTTTTGTAGCCAAAGGCTTACAAATAGCACAGTGGTAAATTCAGCCTCAGAGCTGGGCTGTGCAACCCATTCTATTTCAGATGTAGCATATTAACAGTATTTATGCATGGACCCTGGAGAGTGCTTTGGCATCTTAGGGACATGTGTTTATCAGAAATTGTTTTAATCAGCTGCTCATCAGGACCTCGGCAGGAGCCAGAGCTCTGTTGTAACTTCCTCTGCTGTGGCCTGGGCTCATCCTCCCCCAGGAGCTGCCTGCGCGTTTGTAAGACATAAACAGGAGAAGAGCACAAGAGGACACTGGTTTCAGACTGAACATGGGATGAGGCACTATCCTGCTCCTGTGTTATTTAAAAGGGATAATAATGACATTGCAATGATTTGACTTCAGTGTGATTTTTTTTCGTCTTTTACATCTCAAGCTGCAACGCACCTGGTCAGGAAAAGGCGTTAGCCTGAGCTTAACATCTGCTTAACATCCGTTTTTGTTCCCGAAGTAGCTGAATGCTTTTCTGAAGAATTTTGTAGTGTTTCTGAAAGCCTGTGTGCAGAGCAGAGAACACTGAGTGAAAGGAAAGGCTTTTTCCATGAGGGAAAACTTCATATAGAAAGAGCTGCCCAGTGCAGCTCGGACATTGGGACTTTGAGACTTTCTATGGGACTTTTTCTGTTCCTGTTTCTTGGGTAATTTGTGCTAGAGAGTCCCTTTCCAGCTTTCTTCAAAACTCACAACTGTGCCTCTCCTTGACTGTGCTTTGAGAGTGCTGCTTTGGCTTCGATGATGGGCTCTTTTTTTCACGTAAACACAGAGGAAAAAACAGCTTCTTTTGCATTTGAACACCCCCAAAAGTCCATTGGGGTTTTTTGTGGGGAGCGGCAGGGGCATTTTTTGGTTGGGTTTTTGGGGGTTTTTTCACATCAAGAGAAAGCACCCAGCACTTCAAGGATGCATTCCTGCTTTTAGGTGTCTTTGCAGCCCTCCTCCCTTAGCAGAGCCCACCCTGTCCCTGAGCTTTCCTCATCGCCACGTTGTGGTGTGCAGCCTGGCTCTTATCCAGCATAATCAAAGTGTCACTGAGCTGGCTATTTCCAGCTGCCCATGTGTTAGGCAGCAGCATGCCAGGCTGTTGTCACCTATAGCTGACACCAGCATACTTGGCCTTTAAAAAAGAAAAGTTGAGAAGAGCTGGAAAAAGCGCTGACAGCAGATAGCTCACCAGTATGTGAGTGTGTGGCAAAGAGCAGATGTCAAGGCAGGTGGAAGAGGGAAGCTGCCTCCCCCATGTCCCTGCTTGACTGGAGAAGCAGTTTTACTCATTTAAGGCAAAACGGGCTGTGTTAGCTCAGTTTATGTCAATGCCGTGTGCTAAAGCTGCCTGAGAGGCACTAGGCAGTGCAGGTGAATGATCTGGGTTAGTGCTTGGAAGAGAGCTTGGGAAGCATTCTGTCTGTGGGAGGATGGCTGGCTGTGCTGGGGTGACTGGCCCTAGAAGCCCTCTCTCCCTGTAAGGGCAGGAAAACACAGTCAAGTCAATGTGAACATGAAGGCACTCTCATTTCTGCTTACTTCTGCAGTGCTGTAGCAATGTCTTTGGAAGCAGCAAGCCTTGTAAGGGGTTGTGGAGCCTGATGTGAAAAAAGTAAATTATTGGGTTGGTATTTCTGCCCCTCTGATTGGAAGGTTGGTGTTAAGTCCTGCAGCTTCTTTGGCCTGTGTTACTCTGGTGGGAAAGGCTGTTTAATGAATCCAGTAATTACATTGCAGTTGGAAAAACCCTGCTCCTAATTAGCAGTTGAAATAGAGTAATCTAACTCTTCCACTGAAATCCAAAGTTAGAGGATAATCTTCAGGGGTTTTCTTTTAAGAGGACTACATTTTGTTTTTCTCTTTTCTCCTGAGGAATTAGTACATTTTTCTCTGAATTCAAAGCTGAGGCTTGCTGCTTGGAATGACACTGACAGCACCCTGACTCTCCTTTAAATATGATGCTCACCAAAACTTGTTAAGCCTGAAGTTTTCTTCTGTAGGTGTTTCTCCGGGAGTCCTTGGAACACAAGTTGGAGAAGCAGAGAGAAGTGGAAGTCACCAAGGCAGCAATGATCATCCGAGCACACATCTTAGGTTATGCAGCCCGGTAAGTGACTAGATGAGAATATTAATAGTAAGGATTTGAAATAAATGGATGAGTTATCAAGAAGTTAAATCCTTCTGACACAATTCTCAACTTTTTCTAGGGGCCAGGCATTCAAATCCTGGAAGTGGCTTTTGAAAATAGCAACTGAAAATACCCATGAATAATGCAAAGTTTGAATTGTTTTAATATAATGAATAGGATAGTACAGAAATTAGGAGGTCAGCCAGTATCCATCTGATTGTTGCAGGGCACGTAGCATGGTAGGAACTCTAGCTGGATGGCAACTAGTGGGGCTGCCCCAAATTACCAGCTGAGATCCTGATTTATCTTTACTTCTTCATGATAAGAAAAGAGAAGGAAAATAAAACTAATCCATTTGGTTCTTGGAGAACCAAGACATTATGTTACTGATTAATGTTTCACTTGTTTACCTGGCTTCATGCATTATGTGTTAGGTGGAGTTGTTCATCCCATCTTTTTATTTCTCTGCTTTTTCTACAAGTCAGTTGAGGACAGTTTAAGGAAGCTTGTTTGCATAATGGGGTAATTTCTTTTCATGTGCATATTAGTCCTGTTCTTATATTCTGACCAGTATATTACTTAAAAACTGTATCCCTTTTATAATGACAGCTATCCTGCTATCTATGGTCTTTCTTTTCAGAGATGTGGGATGACTTTACGTATTTTTTCTCTGCATGTGTGCACACACACAGGACTGTCTTTTTAGCATCTCCTTGGCAGGGGCATAAGAACATGTAAGACGTGCATTTCCTTAATGAAGACACACAGTGCTGTCAAGAAATGAGAGAATCTTGCTTCTCAAAGGGAGAAGAATGTGAACAACAGTGGGGAAACTATCACAGAGCTAGAACTATCATGGGCTCATTTTTGCAGGTCACCACAGCAAGATCCCTCACAGCTGTTTCATTAGAAATTTGCTTCTTTTTTTTCTCCCCCAAGAAAACGATACAGAAAGGTTCTCTACTATGTGGTTGTGATACAGAAGAACTACAGAGCATTCAGTGGTAGGAAGAAATTCCTGTGCCTGAAGAAAGCTGCCTTGGTCCTTCAGAAGCAGCGGCGAGGCCAGCTTGCTCGGCGTCTTTACAGGGAGCGACTGGAGGAGAAGCGGAGACAAGAGGAGGAAAGAAGAAAAGAGGAGGAGGAAAGGTGCAGTTTCTGTCTTACATCAGTCTCCTGCCTGTGCCGTACTAGGTGTTGGTCTGAAAGCCTTTATTTCAGGCTATTCTTGAACAAGTGATTCTAGAAACTTTTGCTGATTTTGCTAAAAGACGCATATAGCTATCATGGTAGTTTCATATTCACAAACATATTCGTGGTGATCTTATTTTTGGCTGTCTTTTCCAGGTGGCAGATGATCTCTGTAAGTTGAGCTACTGCCCTAGCAAAGGAATGTGATGAGCTTATGCTGGGCTTAATTGACTGACTTCTTTTCTTCACTCACTTTTAGGGAAAGACAAAGACAAGAAGCAGAGCGTCTTGCCCAGCAGGTAAATGATATTCTTAATGCTTTCAGCCGCCCTGTTTATTTGAGTATCTCAGTCCAGCAATTAAAAAAATAAAAGGTACCTGTTGCATTAAAACTAAACTAATTACAGGAGCTGGCAGACAAAGCCCACAGGAAACTCAATATAGTTGTTTGCATGGAAATTTCTTTCGCCTGATGCTTCATTTAATTTCCGGCAAAGTTTGAATTTTCTGCACATACTTGGACTTCCTCTGCTCAGCTATCTCTGAGTGAATGTAATCATGCTTTAATTTTTTTCCTTTTCTTTCCTTTTCATTTCTTGCTGATATGAAGATAGGGCTCCTATTAAATGAATGAGCATGGTGGAGTATAGTGCTTTAGAAATAAATTTTTAAAAAGAATCTTGCATTTAGGGGCCTAATTTATTTTGTTTCATTTTATTTTTATGCAGGCTGAAGAAGAGAGAAAGAAGCAGGAACTGGCTGCCATTCAGAAAGCCCAGAAGGAGGCAGAGCTGAAGCAGGAGGTGGAGAAGCAGAAAGAAAGCAGGCAGGTGGAAGAAATCCTGCGTCTGGAAAAAGAAATCGAAGACCTGCAGCGTGTGAAGAAGCAGCAGGAGCTGTCCTTGACAGAGGCTTCATTACAGAGGCTGCAGCAGCGTCGAGATGAGGAACTCCGGCGGCTTGAGGATGAAGCATGTCGAGCAGCCCAGGAGTTCCTGGAATCTCTGAACTTTGATGAGATTGACGAATGTGTCCGAAACATTGAGAGGTCTCTCTCTGTGGGCAGTGGGTATCCTGCTGAGCTGGCTGAACAGACTGGAAATGCCTGCAGTGAAAAGCCCAATTTTAACTTCAGCCAGCCATATCCTGAGGAGGAGGTAGATGAGGGCTTTGAAGCTGATGATGATGCATTTAAGGATTCACCCAACCCCAGTGAGCACGGCCATTCTGATCAAAGGACCAGTGGCATCAGAACAAGTGATGATTCCTCAGAAGAGGATCCTTATATGAATGATACCGTGGTGCCAACAATTCCTGCTGCTAGCGACACCATGGTCATTCCTCCTGCCCATGACACAGTGAGTCTCCACAACTCTTCAAGTGGCGAATCCACGTACTGCATGCCAGAAAATGTATCCTGCAGACCCCCAAATTCTGTGGAACTTATTTCTCCCGACGGAGACTATGATTACGACCAAGACGATTACGAAGATGGTGCTATCACTTCTGGCAGCAGCGTGACCTTCTCTAACTCGCACAGTAGCCAGTGGTCACCGGACTACCGGTGCTCAGTGGGGACATACAATAGCTCTGGAGCGTACCGGTTCAGCTCTGAGGGAGCTCAGTCTTCTGTAAGTAGTGTTGTTTTTAGTATCTAATAGTTGATAGGTGCTTTCTGATTATTCTTTTTCCCTGCTGTGCAGCTGTAGACTCACTGTAGCTGTTCTTAGAAAACGTTGTGTAGCATGCTTTGCTCAGAGTGCCTATGGATATAGTGGTCTGTTGCCATCTAGATGCCACTGGGGTGAGATGCATTTGAGTTCGAGGCAGCTCAGATGCTGTTTGCAGTCCTGGGCTTCTGCACAGATGTGCTTTTAACTGCTTTAATGCAGCGCTGTGTATTAATTTGTGAGGAGCTCAGTGCACACCAAAGTCCTCTGTGCATGAGTTTGGAGTTGGGGTACCAGGTAGCATGTTGGGGAATTGATTCAGGAAAACCAAATTTAGGTATGTGCAAGTTGCAAGAGTATTGAAGAATGAGATGCTTGCAGAAGTCCCTGACATGCCAGGTATATTTTGAGATTATTTGGAGAGTAAAGTTCACGCAATGGCAAATATTTAAATTATTGAGGCAGACACACATTCTGCAGAGCAATTTTTCAATGCTGTTTACTGAGTATACTGTGAGGTTTCCTTCTACAAATATTTTTGAAAGAATACGATTTCCTCTACCACTCACCAATGCTTCTGCAAGACTGATGGGGAAAGTGAAAAGGTATTTCAACAACACTGACTTGTTTAGAGGGAAAACTTTAACAATAGAATATCTACTACATTTGAGGCAGTGAGAAGCAGTCAAAGAGCTGTCGTGGATGTTGGGTTAAGTTGACAGTTCTTGCCTGAGAAAAAAACACTTTTAGCATCTCTGTTGAGGATGTGTGTCAGATACAGAACAGAAATTCTGACTTTCTCGGGTGAGAGTGGAGGAAAGCTAGTACCATAGCTTGTGCAATGTTTCTTTTTCAATACTTCTGTAAGCTGTTCCCCACAGCACTTCAGTGATGGGGGCAGGTAGCACAAGGTAGCATACCCTGACCATACTGTTGCAAAGGGATAACTTTCCTGAGCATCTACAAAGCTTTTTCACAGATTTGTTGTGTAATCAAACAGCTCAAGCTGCTACTTATTATGATGTACTCCTTCCTTGGTTAGCTGGGTGAAAACCAATGAGGAATCATGTCCTTCCAATACATGATAAAATGTTTTAGCTAGAGTCTTCTAAACCAACTTGTTCTAAACTTTCCTGAGAGATTATGACCTTTCTTTCCTTTCTTGTGTAGTTTGAAGACAGCGAAGAAGATTTTGACTCCAGGTTTGATACAGATGATGAACTTTCCTATCGGAGGGATTCAGTCTATAGCTGTGTCAGCCTGCCCTACTTTCACAGTTTTCTGTACATGAAAGGTACTGAATGAATCGGAATTTGCTAAATAGACAAAATATCCAGAAGTATTTATTGTATATTACACTCCAGTTCCTGTAGAGTTAAGCTATTTCTTATTTTTCAAAGTGTGATGGAACAGTGACTTTATTTAATTTGAGCTGTTCTCAAGTTAAGTTACTTGCAGTGGCTTACATCTAGCAGTGTCTTTCCCTCTCCAAAATATCAATATTTTGGGCTGCCTCTGTTTCATCTTACATCTTTGCTGGCTTGCAAACAATGAAATATTCAGTCTAAATACAGAAAAATAAATCAAAGAATCAAATTGTACCAAATTTTGAGGAAAGCTGATTCTTGCTTTCAAAACCTTGTAACACAGACAGCATTCTACATTGCAGACCAATTTTACTGACCTTAGTCGAATTTCACTTTGGATCTGGAAGACATGAAGAAGGTTACATGTAGCAAAGGGGTGGGAGAGACATTGAAAGAATATACACAGGAGTTCTCTGGTTAAAGTTCTTGGATTTACCTTCTGATGATTGAAAGTAAATTATAATCTGGCTGAATCCTTGTATGATTTCATCACTGTAATATACCTTATTTTCGTGGAATAGGAACAGTCATGAGTGTACACACCACAGTGTTTGTGTGAAAAATAATGCAATCCACAGTAGCGTGGCTTTTACTTTCTGACATAGCTAGCAGTCAGTTTTTGTGGGATGACAAGAGCATATTGTTTGGTTAAGGTTTTTATGACTGTGATGTAACTCCAGTGCAAGGTGCATTTCCTACTCTGTGGCCACACTTTGGTGTGACTGAGCTCACACTGGTGAATTTCCTACTCTAAACACAGCTTTGTTGGGTTTTGTGGTTTTGAGTTAAACATTGTTACCTCCTGATAAACTGGAGAGAGGAAAGAGTTTAACACTAAAATTTTTTTAGATTATCACTGAAACACATTGAAAATTGTCTTAAAGATCAGATTCTCATGTGCAGCAAGACTTTTCAGTAATTCATTATTATAGGTATGTTATGTATTTGTACATGCAATTATATATACGTTAAATATATTTTTGTAATACAGAGACTTGCTACAGTTTATAATTTAAGGGTGTTTAGATTGACAACAATATTGGTGGCCATAAGGATATGCAAAAAGGAGGTTTTGTGGCTTACAGCAGAGACTCAGTTTAACTGCAGTGTTGTTGGTCAGCACCTTCCAGTTTTGATGGGGTCACAGCTTCTATTTTATAATACAGTTGTTTGTTTTAACTGCATATAAACCCACATTTGTCTCTCTTGCCAGGTGGCTTAATCAACACATGGAAGCGACGCTGGTGTGTCCTGAAGGATGAGACCTTCCTGTGGTTTCGTTCTAAGCAGGAAGCACTTAAGCAGGGTTGGCTTCACAAAAAGGGGGGTGGATCATCTACGCTTTCCAGAAGGAACTGGAAGAAAAGGTGGTTTGTTCTCAGACAGTCCAGGTTGATGTACTTTGAAAATGACAGTGAAGAAAAGCTAAAGGGTGCCATGGATGTCCGAACTGCCAAGTAGGTTTATATGGCTTTTTGTTAGCCATGGTTCCTTCTGAGTAGTACTTGGGGCTCAGTCTGGGAAGACATTGAGTGGCCTGCCTACAAATTGTGTGAATGCAAGCATGAGTGTGTGTGGTGAAGTTAGTGAAAGCAAGTGTCCTTAGTTGGCTTTCTCTTAAGTCTAGAGAGTGCTCCAGAGCTAAGCCAGTGCCAAATACTTCAGAAAACTGCTGCTGTAATGAACCCATCTATGCTTTCTCCCAGACTAGAGGCCCTACTTAGTCTGTAATGATTCCCAAGGCAATTTGGGGCACGTTGCCAAGTCTGTAGCTGCAGGCAAACCCAGCATGAAGACAGTGGAATTAATAGGCCCCGATTATATTGAAGTTCGCATGGGTCAAAGCTGAATCTTCTGTATGTATTTAGATTTTTTTTCATGCTTTAAATAATTGTGGTAGTGTAGAAAAGTCTTTAAAATGCACATATTCATTAAAAAACAAAATTACTAAACCTAATAACTTATGTCTTGTTAACTGAAGTTCCTTATGCCTAAGAATTTTACGCTTCCTGAAGCATGCATAAAAAAAGTTTTCTACTGGATGGTATTTTTCCTTCTAAACAGTCTAGGATTATCTACCTAATTTAAAAATTAGAATGTGCTAACATTAGTAGTCTCATTTCTCTATAAAGTGTACCTAAGCTTTCATCCAAAGCAGAGAAAAACAGAAATGGTTTGTAACACTCAGTTCTACTCTGTGCCTTGTAATCTACAACTACCCAATTTATTTTGTTACTTTAAGAGAGCTTAAACTAAATTGCAATCTCAGATTAATCTTTTCTTTGGCAGCCCTGGCTTGAGCCTGATTTCAAGTTGGACAGAAAATGGTTTCAGTGAGAATCCTGACTTGCTCTTGAAAAACCCATGGGCTGTTGCCTGTCAAGTAACTCTCTGAATAGAAGCCAAAGATCCTACCATTTTTTTTTTTTGTTAAAACTGGATTTGACTCTGTTTCATGTACCATAGCATTTATTTAGCATATTTTTCTAATATATTCAATCAGTCATTCTTTTCTGTCATTGTTACCTCATTGCTTCATTGGCTGTGCCCTGTAGAAGTTCTTTGCTGCATGCACCTTTAAAATTGTCAGACAAATGTTACTGAACCTGGTTTGAACTGTAGGTTCAATCAATGACTATTTGTGTATAAACTAGGTAAAAGAAAGGATACATGTATTTAAAGAGCTAAGTATTTCTTGTTTCATAGAAAATAAGAGCTTTTCTAGAGAATGTTAATATTTACTGAATGCATTCCTAACCTATAATGCAACTCACATATTTCACCACTCTCTACTAGGGACCCTGTTCAGTTTTTAAAATCTCAGGCTGATTCACTTAAAACACAGAACAGGGAGGTATTCTGTTGGACACTGTTACTGGGAGGGAAGGAATCCAAAAGAAAGAAAACAATACAGAATTACAGCTTTTTCTTTTGATAGCGGATATATTGTTCTCATGAGTCTGATAAGCAGAGCTTGCATATATTGTTTATAGGACAGAGATTTATGAGAATGGTATAGCTGATAAGGAAATACAGCCAGTTAAGGAAATAATAAGCTTCAGACATACAGAAAAACAGCAAAAAGAAAATTAAGTTTATTTCTTAAGCTACAGGAAAATCTAATGGAAGACTTTAATTATTGCTTAAAATCTTCACAGTTGTTTTTATATCAATACTTAGATTTCCAAGCTAAAAATTAGAAAAATGTAATTTTTCAGCAGATGTGTGCTTAGCTTTGTCTGGAAGTCATGTTTGGAATTGTCTTTATGCTGACTCACAACCACACAGAATCACTAATCCAAGTTTTGTTTGCTTTTAGTTTTCAATCTTCAAGAGCTTTCTTTTTACCACTCCAAAAAACACTTGATTATGCAGTCAGTTCAAAAATATATCCATTTCTCAACTCAGTTATCTTTGCCTCTCTTGAGGTTTGATAATGCTTTGCTTTTTCCTTTAAAAATGATTTTCTTTAATTCTTGGTAAAATGATAACAGAATAGTCGATTTGGTATAGTGACATTCATAGTAGTTTGAATATTTGTACTGTGTAGGCAGAAAACACACCTGTAGTTCGGTGAACTAATACTCTGATAAATCATGTTGTGGGTCTTGCAAATGAACCTGATGAAGATTGACTGCTCTTGTTTTAAGTATCAGTAGTTTGGGATCTTCTCAGCAGAACAGAATTTTTTCAAAATGCTGACAATCCGTAATGCTCAATCTTGGTGTTTTCCTTTTTTTCAGAGAGATTGTTGATAATACAGGCAAAGAAAATGGTATTGATCTAATAATGAGTGATAGGACCTACCACTTAATTGCTGAATCTCCTGAGGATGCAAGGTACGAAAATCATCAGGCCTATCTTCTTTTCCTTTTCTTTTCCTTTTTAACCTCTATGCCATTCTGACTTCGGCTTGTCACTAATTTGTTTGACCACTGTCACAAAATATTCAGGCTGTGTTAAACATGTTGCATTTAACATAGTTTTTGAAAGGCCTGCTGAGGAGAAAACCTTGTGGCAGACGATTACTGGGAAGAGTCAGATTGCCAGTGAAAATTTGCCTAGAATTTGGCTGTTAGCCATGTGTTAGTTGCAACTTTCTGAAATATGGTTTGTCTCTAGAGAGACAGTCGTTAGCCACTGATGCTTGGCTTGTGGATCACCCTGTTTAGTTTAGGATTATGTGTTTAGCTGCATCAATCAAATCAATATTTGAGACCCTGTAGTCTGCCTGAAATGAAGCACTTTATTCTTAAGGGTGGGATCTATTTGTTGAAGCAGAGCCTAAAACTTTTTCAGATAGAAGTTGTAATGCAATCACTGTATTTTAGAGCAAAAGCATATTCATGTCAGAGGAGTGTGTAAGAGAATACTTCCCTTTCTGCATATTTGAAAGGGTCTTGCTTTTGTTGCTAAAGGATCCATATCTAACCGTAGGGGGAGGCAGGTAGGTGAGGAGCCAGTCTGACTTGTCAGATCAGTTGTAGAGCATCTTTAAAAAAAAAATCCCTGTGCTACAGTTCATGTAAGATAATAATATGCTTGCCTATAAAAATCAAGCATTTAAATAAAATTAACTTAGTAATCAGAGCTTATTACCCATTGCCTTGCTACCCCAAGGCCAGAATACAGGACTCCTTTGTCAACATCATTTGAGCTACTTTGCTCAGAAGCCTCAAAAGTTGTTTCATATTCTGTTCTTTGTAAAGGTAGAACACCTTCCTATATCACAGGACCCTGAATACAGATGTAGATGTAGCAATGCAAAATCTTTCCTCATTTTTTCAGGCATCCCTAAAGTTATCCTTGAAATAACTTAGGAGCTTTCTAGCTGGTACTGTTAAGATTCTTGTGAGAGGTAAGCATATTTTAAAACCGAGGCTTAGCTACAGTCTCTTCTACCAGACTTGTGTACATGCTATAGGGACCAATAAGCAATTATCAGCACACAGACTTGTCTGTTGCCATGCATTTCCTTCATTTCTTTCTTAAAGATGGAGGAGGAGACACTACACACTCATTGTGTCTAGTACGAATAACAAACCATCCAGATTAAATTACCTTTTACCAATGTATTTCATGTTTCTTTTTTCTCACTCATCCCAGAGACTTAATGAGGGAGATGTGTAAGGATTTGCAGACAGGCTTAAGTCAAAGCCTTGTTAACAAAGCATTGTGAAAAGTGAAGTATGAATCATTGGGCTGTGTCTGGTCTGCATCTGCTATTGAAAAAATATTTTGTACCTGGGCTAGATCGGCTTCTGGGGTTGCTTTTTATTCAAATGAAGGAAAAACCTAAGAAAAACATGGCCCAGGCCCCCAAAAGACAAATTGCTATTTTTGATCATGGTAATGTATGTGAAGAAAGAAGTAATGCTTCAGTGGGCAGTGATTGCTGAGGGTTAGTTCTTTTCAAATCCCTAGCCTTTTTCCCTTTTTCTGTGTTCTGGGACTCAGCTGAAAGACAAAGGAGGTCCTGAGAGGGAAGAAAGCAAAAGTAAAGTCTGCCTTTGTCTTTTGCAAAGTGCCATGATTCATTCAATTTTCATTGTTTGCACAAAGATTAAATGAAACCAGGAAAACTCTGAATTCTTCTTTAAAATCCATCCCTAAATTATCACTAAATGTGCATACAGAGCTATGAAGTCTTTTTTTTGTATTGAAATAGAAGTTTCACATTTGAATACATTTGCAATTCCTGGGCCTCGAAAAGGAAAGCTGAATTTAATTTGTGGGAATTTTTTGGTAGATGAGGCTTAGTTTTCTTCAGTTTCTTTACTTTCTTCAGCTGGTGATTCCTCCTCTCTAGATGGTAGCTTCCCTCCATTTTTAGTGGCACTACCTTACATCCAGCAAAGTGTTAAGCACAATCTCTCTGTGGGTGTCTCTGAGTCTTAAAAAAAGAATCAGATCTAAATGTGTCCTCATCTGCTTTATGGTCTGGCACTCTCAGTCTTTGTTTTTCTTCATTGCTTGCACTGTTTCTAATTAAAAGCGTAAGCTGATGAAGAGGATTTAGGATATGGCAGCAATGGTACTGTTTGACAGCCTAGACAGTTTTTCTCCAGCTATTTTAGCAGTTCAGTTTCCAGAAATCTACATTTTGGGGAACAGTTGGCTTCTGAATGCTGGAGTTGAGCTAGGCATAAATTCTGTGACTAAAAGCAATTGCAGAAAAGATAACTTCATGTTTAAGTCCAGTAGTTTTGCATGTTTCTCAAACCTGTGGTGGCGGAGGAGCCTCTGCAGGAAAGTGAGGAGTCTGTTTTAAAGGCTGGGCTTTTGAGCCCTTTGAAAACTTGGCCCCAGGTGGTTTTCATTAGAATGACAAATTCATATCTCAAAGAATGGCATTCAGGAACCTGTTGAACAGGCCAAGCTCTGCTGTCAGATTTCAGTGGGATTGCTTAGAGCAGTTGAGCTTTATCATATACAAGTGCCAGAAGGATAGAGGTTTCCCAGAAGCAGAAGGTGTGGTTGAAATTAAATCCATCTGCAATTGCTGCTCAGGACTAGGGGCTGAAGCACTGGAAACCTCTCTGCCACTTTTCCTGTTGTGGATATATACAGTGCCACTGGAGTGGCACAGATTTGCTCATGCTTCCAGCAGCTGGATCTTCCTGTGCTCCACAGAGAACAAAAACTGTAGAGGTATTTGCTTGGAGGTTTTATTCTTTTATCCCTCTCAGTTGTGCTTCTACAGAGAACTCAATGGACTTCTTTGCAGAAGTATCACTGTAAGAAATTACTACCAGTCACGCTATCAGTGCAGCACAGTTTATAATCTGAAGGTTGGGATTCCCATTAAAGGCTTTGTGTGTAGCTAGTAATGTATTTTATTCCAGATGAAACACGTGGAATGTGTTATAAAGACTCTGCAAGCACTCAGATGTTTCGGTGTGCTCACAGCAGTTTTTCAGAGATGCTGCTTAATGTACAAGGTACTTGTTGTCAGTAAGAAGTGACACAACCTTGGATGGGAGATCTGGAGGGCCTTGCTTGCACCCAGTGTTACTTGAACTGACATAAAGCTGTGCTGCTTTTCTGCCTGTTGACAAAAGGAATCTTAAGCAATTTCAAAAACCTGCAGAACCTGCTAGATCTCTGCAGAACAAAGGTGACAGGAGGCTTGTGCAGAGCCAAAATTTTACTTACACTGCTGCCTTTCTCTCCCCAGCCAGTGGTTCAGTGTACTGAGTCAAGTCCATGCGTCCACAGAGCAGGAGATCCGGGAGATGCATGATGAGCAGGCAAATCCACAGAATGCTGTGGTAAGTCTAAATCTGAAGAACTTTTCAAACGAAATATTTTTAGGAAACAGGGGCACTGTGGTGGCCACAGCTTCGGAGAGTCACAACCTACTTTGTTTAAATGTGGTGGTAGCTGTGACACTGGCTAGAGCGTCCACGTCCTTGGTCCTGTAGATGTACAAGGAGAGAGTATGGCTTTTGATTCCTCTCCCATCATTCACCTTGATGAAAAATGACTGTTGGTTTTGGAAGTTGTTTTTTCTGGTCCACTTTCCTATCATATCACAGTGCATGCTTGATTTTGAAATTTTGCAAAGATACTGTTAATGAGTAAATTGAAAACCCAAGAGTTAAAAATCTGAGATTTCTCTGATCGTGCATTTATCATTCTGTACAACATACATTGGTAATTAATGGAATACACTTGGAACCTAGTATCAAGAAAAGGAAAACAAAATCTTCTGCTTAATGGCTTTAGAAGCTTGTTTTGAGAGGATGCTGTTCATATTGGGATGGCAGTTTTCAGTGAAAAATTCAAGCATATTGGGAAGCATAGAAAAGAGCAGTTTTTGAGCTGCCTCCATCCTAACTACAAATAATCTTTTACTGGATCTGTTCATCCCATTTTCTTAGTTTTCCTCTCAGCAGTTTTAATGGTTAAGAGAATCTGATGCCCAAACCTGCAGTTCAGTTTGCTTGATCAAAGCTGCTGCTTCTTTCACGTGTCTCTCAGAAGAATACTGTGAGTAATGTAATAGTGAATGTCTTCCTCATTTTCTGGTTGGATATTTGTTTATAGGGTACACTCGATGTAGGACTAATTGATTCTGTCTGTGCTGCTGACAATCCAGATAGGTAAGTCAGAACCATGCCTTCTTTTTCTCCTTTTTCTAGCCAAAATCAGACACATTATGCTTTAGTCTCTATATTCTACTGGCCAACCATGTATTAAAATGATTCATTATTGCCTCCCTTTTCGTAGTACTAGATACCACATGTTAAAAGATGGAATAGGAATGCTGGTACATTTTGTGGGGGCTTCAGTAACTTCCATGACACTGCTTCATACCTGAACTCTTCAGCTCCTAGAGTGATCCAAAACTGGAAGACTAAATATTTCTTTCATTTATACAAGTAATGCTCCTGAAAAAAAAAAAACAGTTGATTTTTGAGTTCTTTAGTAATGTAGTAGATAGAAAAATTAATTTTAAAATTTTTTTCTGTTCTCATTCATGAATGTTGGATTCTTCAGGGATGAAAATTATTTCCCCAGAATAAAAATGTCTTGTAACAAAGACAGTGCAGCGTAAAACCAGCAAAAATGTCAGGATACTACTAATGATGTTTTGGGAAATAAAAAGTAATCTGGGTTCAGACTATGACTGGTTTATAAGGTTACTGGATGTGAGGTATTATTTGAACTGTAGGACTCACTCCAGTTTCTCCTCATTGTGTACGTGTGTAAAGCAGCTGGTTTTAAGTTAATGCTTTGTCCTTGGCCTGCCAAAACACTGATACCAGAAGTAACAGTGAATTTACAAGCTCACATTTCATACAATACAACACAATTGTCCACAGCTTTCACAATTTTAAGTTAGCATTTCTCCTGCATTAAGCTAATGCAACAAGTTAAGCATTTCTCTTGTATGCATTTTCCACATGGATTTCTTAGTCTTGTGGGGGGATTTTATGTTTTGTTTTGGGGGTTTGCTCCAGGATGAAAAAATTAATGGTAAAGGGTTAAAGCAAGCGTTGTAGGCTGAGGAACCTGCCTGTCTGATCCAAAGAGCCATCAGCACACTTCACTTGGGCTAGTTCTTCATGCTTCAGTGAATCCTGGTGTAGGATTGGGTAAAAGCCAGACTCTCATTAAAAATAGATTGTATTCTCTGTGAATTGGGTTGCACTGCATTAAAAATAAAAGAATCCATGTTCACATGCTGCTTTACTATAGACCTTTGTATACTGTAGTTTGTTTTAGCTAATGTAGCTACTGAAGCAGACACTCTAAATAGACCTGACACTGAAACAGTTCTGATTCACATCCAAAGCTGTTAAAGATTGGAAGTTTTTCTCACCCCAGATTTATTTTGAGATATGACAAGTTGTAATTTAATGTAAATTTTCTCACCATTCCTAGCCCTCGCGTTTTGGTGTGAATGTAACATAACTGAGTCTTTTCAAATGCTTAATACTTTTCTTTAGGTGATAAATAATTAATGCATTAGAGTTGGACAGTATTTGTCTGAATAGAAAATGCAAATAATGAACAGTTTTTATAGTTATGGGGAGTGAGATAAACAGTATGTATGTTGATTATAAAGGCTGTTTCAATTGTCATTTATTTTCATAGACCCAATTCATTTGTGATCATCACTGCCAATCGTGTTCTCCACTGTAATGCTGACACTCCTGAAGAGATGCATCACTGGATAACCCTGCTCCAGAGGTCAAAGGGGGACACTAGAGTGGAAGGACAAGAATTCATTGTGAGGGGTAAGAACTGAGTGGGGCAGTAAAAAGTAAATAACATCCATTATGCTTTGAAGAGATTTTTCCCACAATACAATGTGGATAATATGCCAGCATGGTTAGTGTTGCAGCCTTATCTTTGTGTGGTGGAGTTTACTCACAAATTAATACAGCTGAAGCTATATTCTTGCTGTGCCATGTAAGAAAACACTGTAATGATGACAAAAGTGTTTTTGTAAGATGACAGAGTAATTCTTCTAGTCAAACATCAAAATTTAAAAGTTTTCATATTAATTTTATCTTTATAATTTCATTGTTTGAGAATTTTACTTGATGTTGTTTAATATGTGAGCTTATCAATTCACACAATGTTTTTGTTGTTGTTGAAAGTATACAACCAGCTTTTAGCAACCTACTTTTGTCCAACTCTATTCAAGAAAAAGAAGTGTGATTCAGATTGTGTCCTTCACAGGATGGCTACACAAGGAAGTAAAGAACAACCCAAAGATGTCCTCATTAAAACTAAAGAAGCGTTGGTTTGTTTTGACGCACAACTCTTTGGACTACTACAAGAGTTCGGAGAAAAATGCTTTGAAATTGGGTACCCTGGTCCTGAACAGCCTCTGCTCAGTAGTCCCACCTGATGAAAAAATCTTCAAAGAAACAGGTAATTTTTTGCTCTTGTTCAAGTATGCCTTCTGTCCTTGTAGCTAGTAATGCAAGAAACTATGCATAAAAATATTTTAAATGGATTATTATGGGTGCAGTTCCATGAACAGATGGGGTTCCCAAGTCAGCGAGGTGTTCTACAGGGAATTACTGGGTGAAAAACAAAGGCAATGTGTAGAGGAGTAAAATTTGCTCTCACCAGCATTCAAATTATCACAGACTGACACTGCTGCCAAGTTAATGTGAACACTTATTGCTTACACATCAAAGACCTGGGGAAAGACATGGGTAGCACTCTCCTCGTACCTTATTTTATGTGCTGAGGAACTCTGAGGGCCAACATTGGTGGAGCAGGTATAGGGAGATCCAGAATAAGAGTCCAGTTTGTGGTAACCTACATATTACACCTGAGTCAGCTCCACTGTGCACTTTTAAAACTGGTTTTCAACTCGGAAGCGTCTGTTTGCAAATGAGAAGCGACTGTTGACAGTCCTGTATTATCTCATTGGGGTCACTGACACTTCAAAGAGGCTTTCACTAGTGAAAGATGAAACACGTTTCCTTTTATTCAATCTGTTTCATAAAAAGGCCTATACAATGATGCAGAGAGAGAATTTGAACTGAAATGCTCTTCCTATCATAGTTTCCACTCCATTGGTGTAAAATTAATGACAGATAAGGTAGTCTGTGCTTTGTACCTGTTTGTGCATGTGCCATGGACTGTGAAAGACTTCTGAGTAAAATGCAAGTCTGTCTCAGATTTTCCTGCTACAGACAGGACTGGAGAAGTAGGGCCCACAGGCTACAAGGAGCTAACAATATTCTACAGTATTAACAGTGTTGTCTTACAGTCATTTTTACTAAGATTACTGGGTAAAACAGGAGGCTGCATGATGCATAGTTGTAGTGTGAGGCTACTCCTAGGCTTCTTTAAAGTAGAAAATCTTTAATACCACAGTATCTGTATTACGATACTTAATAACTCGTACAACTTCAGTTCCTGAAAGACTGCCAGCATGATCCAGGATGTAGCAGTGGGTGTCTGCTGGGCTGCAGCTTGCATGATGACCAATTTTGCTGTTGTGCCAGGTTACTGGAATGTGACCGTGTACGGACGCAAACACTGTTACCGACTCTATACGAAGTTGCTTAATGAGGCAACCCGCTGGTCAAGTGCCATCCAGAACGTGATTGACACAAAGGCACCCATTGATACTCCAACTCAGCAGCTTATTCAGGATATTAAGGTAGGCACAAGCAGGATGGCGTGGGGTGAGAAAGAACGGTTGCTTAAATCTTTATTTTGGCTTTGCCATATTGGGTAATAAAGCAGAAAATTACGTCTTAATTACACGGTGACATGGACTAAAATTGTGAAACCTGAATGTATTTTCTGACCTGATAAAGGAATTTCTGTCTAAACAGTAGAAGAGCAAACTTTGAAGTGCAGCTTGGAGGGCAAGGGGGATAACTTTTTTCCATTAAAACAGTAACAAGTTTTACTGGTTTGTGTAACTTGATGGACGTGTCTACACCTGGCAGTAGGGCACAGTGTGCAGGTTCATGAGTTAGCAGATGTGTTTGGCTCTGTCCACAGTGAGCAGCACACCAGGATGTGGACTAGACAGCTCTTCTGATTTTTTTTTTTTTTGTCATTGTGGTTCTTTTCTTTTTTTATGATAGCATGGGCTAAGCACCTCATATCTCTCTGTGTGATGAGAAAAATATTCAATTAACGCTTACTGTTTTATGATCTCATTGGAGACAGTGCATGCACAGCCAGGGAATGTCCTTCTGGAGCTTTTTGCTAATGTGCATTTATGAGAGAGGATGATGATTCTCACAAGAGACCAAAGAAACAGGCAAGAGGGGAGAACTGCTACTGACCTTTTCCCTTAGATTGCCACCTCTTCTCTCATGGAAAAGACATATTAAGCCCTTGGTTCCAAGACTATGAATGCTATTCTTCAGAGCAGGAGAAATATATGTAAGTTCAGGACTGCTGTAAGACAGTGGTCACACATCTGTCAAACTTGGCCTAAGAAGAAGAGTAAGAGCAGTATTTGGATGTCAGAGTGGGTGCATGAGGTTTGCAGCAGCACTTTTTCTGGACTATTTTGTTTGGTAGCTCCTGCAGTTCCTAACTGAAAGGCCAATTAGTCATGCTGGAGAAGTACTTCTAAATAAAACTTGAATACAGGTGTCATAATTCCCATTATGAATTACTGGAGTAAAAATAAAGATAAAATGAAAACACACTTCAAAAATTGTTATGATACTTCATACTATTTATGATTTTGGTGTCCTGCAGCTCTGCTGAAGTTTGTTTTTTATGGCACAGATAAAACAAGCCCATCCAAGGCCTGAGGTCAGCCGGTACTAAGCATTCATAGCCCACAGCATGCCATGGCAGCCACAGCACCCACAAGTGCATTTAGCACCAAATAGNAGCCCACAGCATGCCATGGCAGCCACATTTAGCTGTGCATTTAGCACCAAATAATGTTGGTAACACCGATTGCTCTGTTTTTTACAACCAACCTTAGGGCACAAAGCATTGCATTATTCTTAAAGCTGGAACCCAAATCCTGGTTTTTTTTCTTACCCAAATAGGAAAATTGCCTGAATGCTGATGTGGTTGAACAGATTTATAAGAGGAATCCTATTCTCCGTTACACTCATCATCCATTGCACTCACCATTACTGCCACTGCCATATGGAGACATCAATCTAAACTGTAAGTTTTCCAATCATACAACCACTTTTCCATATGAAAGACTAAACCAGAGGATGGAATTTTTAAGTCTACAGTGAATTAATGGTAGGCAAAATATATATTTATAATGCAAACAGACAAGTTTCCCCATGCTTTTTTGAGAATAGCAGTTTGCCTAGCACAGAGCCATGGGCTTGTGGTGTTCCTTCAAGAGTGTTACAGGAGGGAAGGTTGCTATTGCTTTCAGCCACACAGCTAAGAAGACTGAGTTTGAAAAGTCTTGCACTGAAATAAGCAACTAAACCTGATTCATTCAGTCTCCTTGAATCATATTCTCCTCCTCCAGCTTTTGTTGCTTCCTACACCATGTGGGAAACTGCAGCAGCCATAGCTTCCAATTAACAGATGTACATTTTATCAGATGTGATAGGAATCCTTATTTATGGGAAATAAAATTTATGAGTGTACATGGTTTTAAAAAGTAATGCATCATTTAGTCCTGAAATGAATGTGATCATCTCTTTTAATAGTCTTGATTCAAGCACTAATTTAGAAGTCTCTTTTGAATGAATGGTTCAGAGCTACTGATGATTGTGAACTTGGTGTCCTTAAAAAGGATTTGGTTAACTTAGTTTGCAACTGCATATTAAACAAGATATTAGTCAGACCACAAGTTTCATCCTTGGGAGGAGGGTGAGAAGTTAATATGGAGTGTGATATGGCACTTCAGCAGTGTGACTTGCTCTTGAAGAAAGACTCTCCATCACGAAAAATGATCAATCAAGATACACCTTTTCAGTTATTAAATTTGGAACAAGTCTCAATAGCAAAATAGCTCATAAAATGAGTTTACATCATACATTTGAAATGGAAAATACAGTTTCTAATATCCTGCATAACAAGGGTCACAGAGTAGCATTAAGCAATTTCCACATTAAGCCCAAGTACTTTTTCTTTCATATCTCAGTGTAAGTGCATTTCTCCTAATACTTCTTTTGTAGTGCTGAAAGACAAAGGCTACACAACTCTGCAGGATGAAGCCATCAAGATATTTAATTCTTTACAGCAGCTGGAGTCTATGTCTGATCCCATCCCTATAATCCAAGGTATCCTCCAAACAGGACATGATTTACGACCTCTCCGAGATGAGCTCTACTGTCAGCTCATCAAGCAAACCAATAAAGTGCCTAACCCTGGGAGCGTGGGGAATCTCTATAGCTGGCAAATACTCACCTGCATGAGTTGCACATTTCTGCCCAGTCGCAGCATCCTCAAATATCTCAAGTTTCATCTCAAAAGGTGAGAACCTTTGAACTACTAAAGCATCACAACTTGTAACACTGTTTAGATACCTAGAAGTGAGACTTGAAGATGTATTCTCTTAGCAAACTGGCTATGCCAAATAGTGAATCTAAAAAGAAAATGTTTTAGGAAAAGTGTGTATGAGTTGGTCTGGATGGAATTACACTCATTTGAAGAATCAAGCAAAATGCCACAAAGTTGAATGCACAGTTGGTTAATGCTGGCAAAAGGGGCACTTCTTGTAACTGTATAAACTTAAATGACTTGCAGCCTATACCCCAATTCCCAACTGTCCAAAGCAACCTGTTAAAAATTCTTCATCCTGCTTACCTTAATTTTATGAGGTATGCATCATGCACATAAAAGAACAGTATCATATTTGAGGTACAAACTTATGATTGCAAATCTAATTTTAAAGTATTACTGAATGTTAAATAACAATAAATCATTGTTGACAGTTCAGCATTAAGCAGAATGTGGAGTTCCTCTTGCTGTGATGCAATGGAAGAATGCAGTGTGTCATTAGGAAAGTTAGTCCACCAACAAACTCCATAATTTAAAAGCTTTGTCTGTACTTGGAGCATGTCAATTAAATAGTGTACTGGATACAGAAATAGTCCCAAGGGAAAAAAATTCTCAAATAAGCAAGCTTCACAGATTGGCAGCTTAAGGTAATAAGCTTTGTCTCACAGGGTTCGTGACCAGTTTCCAGGAACTGAAATGGAGAAATACGCACTTTTTACTTACGAATCTCTGAAGAAAACCAAATGCAGAGAGTTTGTGCCATCGCGGGATGAAATAGAAGCACTGATTGGCAGGCAGGAGATGACATCCACAGTTTATTGCCATGGTGGGGGCTCCTGTAAGATTACCATCAACTCACACACTACAGCTGGAGAGGTGAGAAGTGGTGACAAAATGTCTTTGGAACAAAATCAGTGTGCCCCTTTACGTGCCAGTCCCAGGCAGCAGTAGCGTTACACTTTGGAAACACTGGGGCTTTCTCTGCCAGTCTCTCCATTCTTGGAAGGAAAGCCTTACAGTGCTGTCCCTCCCCACAGTATGTTCTGGAGAAGTCCCTGCTATAAAAACTGTCTTTGTGCTGCAGAGGATTACCCAACTATAGTTCCTTCTTACAGGAAGAATTACAGGAAAGACTAAGCAATTAGTTAGAGGGCATCATTGGAGTAACTTTAGTAGAGATTTTTGATGTATGAGAGCCAAGCTGCTTCCTAAAACTGGAAGATTCTTGCTGAGTTGGGAAAAATACAGGTGTTATACCTGGCCAGGAGATAGCACATACATATTCTGAAAGAATAAGAATTACAGTGGAATTTGACAACAATTAATAAGTCTGATGAGGACAAGTTAATAACATTTTTAGCCTAATGTGAAACCTAGCTCTGATTTTTTTCTAAGTATCTGTCTTACTCTGTGGTAGTGTTTTTCCATGCTATGGTTTTTTCATGTGCTGTTTTTCATTAGGTGGTTGAAAAGTTAATTCGTGGCTTGGCCATGGAGGATAGCAGAAATATGTTTGCTTTGTTTGAATACAACGGAACTACCGATAAAGCAATTGAAAGCAGAACCATTGTAGCTGATGTCTTGGCAAAGTTTGAAAAGTGAGTGTACCTCTCCTTCTCTCTTCACTCTAATAAGTAGCAATTAAATAAATTTCCAATGTCAATAATGCTGAATTTTCTCTTTCACTTGCCTGTTTGTGGTGGTGCAGCTGAATTCCACATGTGACATTTCTGGAACAAAAGGATTTTTTTTTTTTTTTTTCTTTAAAAGACTTAATAGCCACCTATCCACTTGTGTTGGTTTTCCTCTGTCCTGACACCAGGAGAGTAATACTTCTCATCACTATTTCCACATTTTCTTTTCCACTACTACAAATTTTTCCACCATTACTGGCGTTGTTGCTGTGACAACTGACCTCCAGGCAGTCACTGCCATTCCGACTGTTATCTAAGTTCACATGGAAGTCACCACAATACAGTTCACAACATTTCTCTTAGCAGTAAAATTGAAACCACCCATAGCACGGTAGTAAGAAAGTGTAATACAAGCCTAAATACCTGTTTATCATCCTTATGTTGTATGCATGGCAATCAGCTCCTTTTATCCACAAAGAAAGGGGGAAGAAATGAATGTTTTAAGTGTTTTGCAGTTATGTTTTATAACAGGACTTATAATGTTGCTTTATAAACACCTGAGTTATCTAAAAATCAAAGTTTATTAAGAGAATATGAGTTAAAAAGTGTTGACAACTAAGTCAGTATTTTTAAGTCCTTGATTTTGCTGTAGGCTCAAAATACACAGACACACATAAAGCAAAATTCAGCTGATACCTTGCTTAGATTCCACAAGTGGCAATTTAGAAAATAGTTTGATTTCACAGATCTGATCTCTCTCCCTCTTTACACAACCATGTAGGCTTGCTGCCACTGCTGAAGTTGGGGAGATGCACTGGAAGTTCTACTTCAAGCTCTACTGCTTCCTGGACACCGAAAACGTCCCAAAAGATAGCGTGGAATTTGCCTTTATGTTTGAGCAGGTAAAGGACAAAGGTTCTGTTTTGAGGCACTTTTAAGAGGAGGAAAAAAAGCAAGAGATCTAGGCAGCACAGAGAGAGTTTGGATATTGCTTCTGTTCAACTAAATGCACTACTACTTAAGCATCAAGAGCAAAGGAAGCAGTTCAGTGGTCAAAATAGGCATATCCTGACATAAGTGAAGCACATATGATTTCTCTGGTGTTATGTTTCTGACTTCTCCATTACCTGTCAATTGCTTTCTGTACAGTGGTAGAAAAATGGATCTAAGCTGCATAAAAAAGAATAATACTTGCTTTTAATTTTCCTCTTCTTAAACCATTTTCTGAAGAAATTGTAAGAAATAATGTGAAAAAAGTATAACTGGCAACAAATTAATTAGTAAGAGACTCATGCTGGCAACTGTACAGAATTAATTGAGCAATAGCCTTTTATCTTTTCAAAAACAGATCATTTCATAGGTACCATAGTATAATCAGTCCAGTCTCAGCAGTAACTGTAAGACATCTATGATGAACAGAAATCCACTTAATGGACATGCTGAGCTCAGAATGAGGCTACATTGCAAAACATAAAATAAGTTAAATTGATTTATAATGAAAATTAAATGCATCAGCAGCTGGATTGCTGTTATATCAATCCCTGTAGTTACTCAGAAACTCACTGATGGCATTTATTATTGTTGATTGACCTTCTCCTGTTCTACTGTACTGCAAATGACTAAAAATTCTTCCAGCAGTCAGCTTCTTTCAGGTGGGCACTAGACACAGATAAAGATTTCTGTATAAGGTTAAGATTTCTGTTTTCTGGCTCTTTGCAATGCCAAGACACTGACATTCTGTTGGTGAGCAAGACTTGATGTGATCAAGAACTGATGTACCTTGATTTTCATGCATATGAAGGGTTTTCCCCTTCTACATCTTCCCTGTAATGGAGTATTTCTTCCTTGTTCAGTTTAGGTTTTAAGGCACGCTATTACATCACAAGTCTACCAAAAGTCTCTTTCCAGAGCAGAGCCTACTGCTGTAGCTCGGTCCAGAACTGCTTATTGTTGGCTGAAGGATCTGGGCAATAGGTTGCCTTAGAAACACGGCCATTCTGTCTGTCTATCTGTCTGTTGTTACCTCTAGAGGAGTCATCCTGTGCCTCTCTTTGGGATGCAGTTCAAGCAGCAAGAAGAAAATCTATGAGAACTCTGCATCCAATCTGCTACGTTACATTATTGGCTTAAGAGGCAGATTCAGGCGGTTTTCTGTATGAGCAGCTACAACAAGCACATTTGCTGAAGCAGATTGTTTTCACGCAGCATTCTGTGCTGACTAGTGTTTAGCCAAATACTTTATGCCTTGCCAAAACCAGTAGTATTTGTTATAAAGCATGGCATTCAATCCCTACCAGCAATATTACAGCAATACCTTGAAGAGGTAACATTACATTCCAACATCAATTCTGTTCTATTTTTTCTAATTATCTGCTTTTGATGTCAGTCATCAACTTTTCTCAGACAATTATGAAAATTCCCTTTTGTCATCAGTTTTAATTCTGCAGTCTCCATTATTTTAAAGTCTCAATCCTTTAATAATCATAAGGCGCTGAAGAAAATATTTTAGTTCTTCTTCCTCATTAAAATATTGTCCTTCCATTTCTAAAACACAGCTCTTTCTTCTGGATGTGTACAATCTCAAGTAAACCATTTTGCGTGTTTAAAGGCACATTTTGTACACCCAAATGAACTAGGTGTTACTTAGCTATGAATTATCTCTGTGTGTTTACTAAACTTGCAATTCCTGGATCTCCAGACACGATGTGTGTTTGTTTCCTCTACTACTGTCATATGAAAGAAAACACCTACCTGCTGCACATTTCCACAGGTTTGAATGAGGATGCAGAGAGCTGGGATTTTGAAGAGTCTTCTTGGTTCAGAATCTCATCCCTGATGCTACAGAGCACTGTAATATGTAGACATTGTACTAACTTGATTTGCGATCCATTGAAGATTTATTGTTTCCCCTCAGTAAAATTACAAAGCTGTCCTAGTGCTTGGCTTGTTTGGCTGGAAACATCAGTTTTCACAGCTGGATTATTGATAGCACTAAGCAAAACGAGAGACCCGTTTCTTCCTAATGCCCTTGAAATAGAGCTTCTCCTCAATCAGATGTTTAGATCTTGTTTTCTCCCCTTTACATTTTATTTTCCTTTTTCATAGTTCAGTTACTCTTAGATACGGGAGTTCACTAAAAGCTGTCCTAGTAAAAGTAATTCCCATTTAGCAGGTTCCTCAGTTGCCTTGCAGTTCTTCTAGGTAAACCCAGTCTTATCCAGCTTAAATTTGCCAAGAGATTTACCCCATTTGATTTATTTAACGGATCGTTTATTTCAGGTCTTGAGTTTGCCTGAGAGTAAATCTACTCCCCTTGTTTCTCATATTTCTTTCAAAGGCTGCTTTATAAAAAGCTACCTTTTTTCCCCTTGGCAGGCTCACGAAGCAGTGATTAAAGGACATTATCCTGCTCCAGAGGAAACCCTCCAGGTCCTTGCAGCTTTGCGTCTTCAGTACCTACAGGGAGATTACACTGTGCACAACACCATACCAGAACTGGAGGAAGTCTATCCCTTGCAAAAGCTGAAGTCTAGGATTACACAGTCTACCAAAACATTTACTGCATCAGAGAAGGCTGAGAAGAAACGAGCCAGCTTTCTTGAAGGAACACTGCGGAGGAGTTTCCGCAGTGGCTCTGTCAGCAAACAGAAGGTTGAGGAGGATCAGATGTTAGACATGTGGGTCAAAGAGGAAATCTCAGCTTCCAGGACTAGTATTATTGACAAATGGAAAAAACTCCAGAGGATGAATCAGGAGCAGGCCATGGCAAAGTACATGGCTTTGATTAAGGAATGGCCTGGCTATGGTTCAACACTCTTTGACGTAGAGGTAAGACCATATGAACGTTTAAACTACAGCTTACGCTGTATAGGTGATGATTTCATTCCAGAGCAGTGAAACCATAAATACAGTATCACAATGCTCAGAGAGCTGGTGTAATAATCTTTGAGCTATTAAAAGCCTACTCCCTTTAGCAAGCACTGTAGCTATTTAAATCCACTAGTTAACCATAAAATAGAGGGACAGAATACTGTCCTGACAGGTTGTAAACAAGTATACGAAGTGTAAAAGGCTACATTCAAAGAGGGACCAGCAATAAGCACTTTTTAACAAATGCTTACAGACAAGAACACCAACAGTAAGTGTTGTGTGGCTCCTGCTGTTCCCCTTGCTGTTAATTTACGTTTTTTTCTCTAGTGTAAAGAAGGGGGATTCCCACAGGAGTTGTGGCTTGGAGTCAGCGCTGATGCAGTTTCTGTCTACAAGCGTGGGGAAGGAAGGCCTCTGGAGGTGTTCCAGTATGAACATATCTTGTCATTTGGTGCTCCGCTTGCCAACACCTACAAGATTGTGGTGGATGAAAGAGAACTGCTTTTTGAAACTAGTGAGGTAAGAGCAAGGTAGTTTTGTTATGTTGGTCTTCCTGTTCTGATAGCCAGGCCACTTAGTAATTCAAGTAATGGCTGCAAATGTTAGAGATTTATTCAAGATCCCTGTAAAGCTAAAGAGAAGACAGAATGACATGGATAGAAGTGCTGAGTATTTTTATTTGTTTACCTGCAAAAGGGTTTTGTTGAAAGCTTGACAGTTTTATATTGTTAGTGTCCAAAGACATTCATTCACATACTGTTACCTTACTAAGAACTGTGATCTTCATGCTCTTGGCAGGTGGTTGACATTGCAAAGCTGATGAAAGCTTACATCAGTATGATCGTGAAAAAACGCTACAGCACCTCTCGATCCGTGAGTAGTCATGGAAGTCAGGGCAGCTCCAGGTGAAAACAAAACCAGTTCTACTGTGCCCTAAAGAGAATATATCGCTCCTTGGCCTCAGAACGACCTGGGGACATTGATCACCTTTGTTGACAAGCTAACCAAGAACCAGAGTTTCAACGGAAAATATCTTCAAACAAAGTTTTAGAGAGACCACAGTGGGGGCAGGGGAAAATCAGCTGAAATAGTCACATACTAGAACTGCTGGCTCATTCAAAACTTTCCAAAGCATCATTACCTTCAGTTGATGTAACAAATGCCTTATGACTTGATCCGCTGCAATACAAGCAGTGATAAGTGCCTTACAATATTAAGCCTAACTTGTATTGTCCTAAAATTGCTGATAAAAGTCAAGAGGATTTCCTTTGTCCTTACAGAACACTGAAAACAAAGTTATAGTCATCCATTCTGCACTAATCTACTGGCCTGTAAACAGGTGGGAAGGGGGGGAAGAAGAGCAAGGTATATTTTTTTGGAGCGCTGCTGGCAGCCTTCCTGATGGACGCCAACACTTTGTTTCCCCTAGCTTCCATGGATGTGCACATTGTGCATGCGTATTTGAGGTGTCAGTAAAATTTGACAAATTTTATTCTGTATTTCACAAGTCTTTTAAAGCAAAGGGAATAAGTATGTGCAATGGTGTAAACAGTCTTTCTGTACATTTTAATAGTTCAGAGTTATAGTTGTTACAGTTGTATGGTTACTTTACAAGCAGTTTTATTAACAATTCCAAAATTTTCATGCATTGATTTTACTATTGCAAATATGTATTACCATATAAGTAGCAGAAGTCTGCATTCTGTATCTGCTGTATGATAAAGAGAGATGTAGCTGAGAATATTTATAGACTACCCTAATATGGAAATACAGTTATCAGTTCAATTCTCCATAATGTCAGCTTAAGTTTTGAATATTAATTTTTTCTTTGAAAGACATCACTGTTTTATACTTCTGGCTGGACTCTTCAACCCAGACTGACTGCCAAAGGCCAGAGCCCTTCAGAGATGACTAGAGAACGCAACATTATACAATGCAACTGCTTTAATACAGAGTTCTCTATTTTACCTGGTTGCCTGATGAAGGTTCTTGACAGTACCCTGTAAATAAATTGGGGAATATCAGCTAATAATAATTTGATTTTGGACTTCTATTTTTGTACAGAAATACTGTAATATAAGGCAAAACTTTGTTCAAAGGTATCTTTTTGTCCACAGCAAAAAAAAAAGAAACCTGAAAAACCTTACTGTTGTTAAAAACCTCAGCCTTTAAGGAATCATGCCTACTTACTGGGGAAAAAAAGTCCAGCAATAAAAGAAAATATATGTAATGTGCTCTGTTTGTATTTCATACCAAGTCGGACTTGCAACAAAACCCTAATTTCATCTGTCTTCTCAGGAGTCAAGCCTACAGCATAGGCTACATACACACGTGTGTGTGTGTGTGCTTTTGCTTGGAAAGGTGCATGTGCTGCATGTTGTTCTGGGGCAGAGGCCCTTGTCCATGCAATATGTCTTTATATGACACAGAGGGAACAACTGCTGAGAAATTCCATGCCACAGGGAATGTGTAAGTAAAGCTTTCACTATTTATGTAGCCCTGATGAAAGATAACTTTTTTTTGTTAGCGAGCCACATCATGGCAGTGCAGCATGCACTGCCCTCATAGTGTACATAGCCTTTGTAGACTACAAGGCTGGCTCTGAGAAATCCTCCACCCTCTTCCCACTGCCAGATACTTTCTGTCACTCCATCTGTGACACCACTCCTCAGTCCCTAAAGGCTTGCTAAATCACACTAATTTCATATCCCCACCCTCCCAGAAAAGGTGAACTTAAGGAAGTTAAGGAAGGTGAATTTAAGGAAGACAAGAAGAATTAAAGAAACTATAACTTCAGTATGTATAGTTAACACACACAGAGAGTATCTGAGACTGACTTTTTTTTTTCCCCCGATATGCAATGTTTAGAAAGAATTTAGCTGCTCCTAGGAAGGCATCCTTGGAACGACACAGTTTATACATTTCAGCCAGCACAGCAAAAAAGTTCAATTTTGCCTATGTGTAAAACATGCTCAGAGAAGTCCCTGCACATCATCATAATCAGTAATTGGTACAAAAACCCTGGTGACAGTCTTGTACAGGGTCACAGTCTTGAGAAGCAGACACCACTACCTGATTCATTTGCCTCCTGACTGATCTCTGGATGCTCTCAACCATTAGGAGGGATGTTTGCTCTTGGTCAGTACACAGAAGTGCCTGTCACTACATCACTGTAATTAAGAGCTTCTCTTCATTCATGCCGAGTCTATCAACCTGCCATGCAAATCTTAGTCCAATAACTGTTACTGAGGCAAAGAAGAAAAAAAGATAATTGTTGATACTGAACAGAAAGAACGCGCAGATTATCAAAATAAATACAACAAAATAGACACACCTGGGTTTGGAAGTGAGAATACCTGGCCGTGCACTTGGAGCTGGCCCCAATTGTGGTACTGCCACTCATTCCCCTCTGGAAGATCTGCCACCCCCAGGCGGCTACACCAACTCCGTCAAAAACCCTCTGGGAGCATACACTGGGTTTTCACACCCTTGGACTGCACCTGGTGGAATACAGCCACTCCGAGGAGAGCCCAGGAGCCAGCCAGGCACCCTGCAAGAGCACAGGGCTGGGCAGAAACCATGCAGTCAGGCCTGGGAACAGCGTCAGCTGCAATGGAAATAAAATTGTATAGCTTCATCTTAGTATGTCCTTAAATCATAAAATTGCAGAATGGTTTGGGTTGGAAGGGACCTGAAAGAACATCTAGTTCCAATCCCCTTGCTATGGGCAGGGACACCTTCCACTAGACCAGGTTGCTCAGAGCTCCATCCAGTCTGGCCTTGAACACCTCCAGGGATGGGGCATCCACAGCTTCTCTGGGCAAGCTGTTCCAGTGCCTCACCACCCTCACAGTAGAGAATTTCTAATATCTAATCTAAACCTGCCCTCTCTCAGTTTGAAGCGATTCCCCCTTGTTCTATCATTTCACGGCCTTATAAAAACTCCTACTCCAGCTCTCTTGTAGTCCCGTTTAGGTACTGGAGCCTCCCTGGAGCCTTTACCAGGTGGAAAAACCCCAACTCTCCCAGCCTGTGCTCATAAAAGAAGTGTTCTATCCCTCTAATCATCTTTGTGGCCCTCCTCTGGACTTAGCTGGCCATGCCTCAATTCCTCCTACATCTTCAGGCTTCTGCCTAGCACTTTCCCTGTGCCTCATAATACAATACATCCATTTGTCAGGGTGCCGGAATTCTTAATAAACTTAATTACAGAAGCTATGCAGAGGAAATTGCTTCACCCCAGAAGTGTTGCATCAGAAAGCTGGGTTTCAAGCCCCACGTTTCTGAGGCATTACACGTACTCACAGGTCTGCACCAGCACAAATGCCCAACACAGGCCAGTCATGCTGGCCCAAGTCCATTTTACAGAGACATGGCCAGAACAGTGTCAGCTTTTTCAATGCTGACAGACTATTTCTCACAGCGCATGCACTCCACATCATTTACGACTCTGTGAAGTAATTACAAAAGTGTACCAACCACATATGACAGCACTGTTCTGACTAAAACTGATTCTTTGTGGAGCCCAGCCCTTGAAAGTCACTGCATTTCACTCCACAACCTCCCATATCATCACAACAGACACGAGGCCTTTGGTGCAATACAAGAAGTCTCCGTGCCACAGCAGCCCTGAGAAGCCAGCAGAAGAGGGCAGCAGCGATCCAAGGAAGTGAATTGTACAACGAGTGGTTCCACCTGTAGTATGCATTTACCCGGTCTTTATCAAGAAGTTGGGGTAGGAGAAGGAACAGGGAGAGAGTCTTCTCATAATTCTTGCTCTCCGCCTGTCACAAAAAACTGTCTCAGGTCGCTCAAAGAATCACCAGCTGAAAGGTACCAGCAAAAGCAGGTTTAATATTAAAGTGAAAGTGTGACAAAATTCGTTTAAAGGTTTGCCGTACTACTTACTATATGGTTGAAGCACACAGAGGAAAATTGGACTAAAATATGAAATCAATCAATCTAAACCTAAAATCAACCCGAAATAATCTACATGGAGGCTGGGGATGGAAAAAGGGTAAGAATGAGAAAGGGTGAGGATTAAAAGGAATGAGGGAGACCTACCCATTGAGTCACAAGGTTCAGAGTGGACCCCTTTGCCAAATCTAGCCTCAGACATGACCAGTGCTTTAGGCCTAAAGCTTTAAACAGCACTTAAACTTAAAAGTACTTAAATGATAGCCTAATTTAAACAATTTAACAAAAGATTCTGCAGAACTTACTACAGGCATGGCAGTAACTCACAGGCCTAACTTACTAATCTAACATATTTAAGAATCTAAGAGACCAATATTCACAGTACATTTCCAGTATTTCCCTATCCATGCTACCACAATCAGATGTCTAGGTACAGTGCCAGTACCCAGTTTTCTGTAGCTAGGCATTTCTTAGCCCCTCCTCGTTAGAAACTTCTCAGTTTACTAAACCTAACATTGCACCCATTTGTCCTTTCCATAGATTGCCCCAATGAGTTTCTACCTTTTACCCTCAAATGAAATTACCACTTTAGTACTGACCCTTGCCAAATCACATATACATAATCTGCCCTCATCTAGCCTTTGCTGTGGAGACCACTGTTTGTAGCACTCTCCCTGGAAGCAGCTGGGGGTGCAGTTCTGGCTACTTAGCAAACATTCTCCATGCTCACCTGCTGTCAGTTTTCCATGTCCCACACTTCTTCCCACTTCAAAAATCTTGATCTCTTGAACGACAGCTTCTAAACCAAGCACAATGCCAAACATCAACTCCTGACAGATCACTCACGTAGCTGCATCTAAAAAGTAAATTCATAAAGTCAATAATCAAATGCATCTTATTCCTTTCCCCAATATTTAAAGGCATCATACAGTTTTACAACAATACTAATGTTTTTACTTAGATCACTCTCTACCAATAAAGCCAAAATGTCCAAACTTGCTGATTCACAGTGATTATGATTCTTCCTTGCCAATGACAACTCCTGTATGAGCTTACCTGTTTCATAAATTCCAAACAATTACTAGATTCAAAAATGTTGCTGGCCTGCTTGGCCTGATCTCAGGCAAAGTTGACTTGAAGAGTGGAGCTAAACCAATAAAGTCATTATCGACTCTCCACCACATATAATCAAACAGGTAATGCCATCTAAGAGATTACAGTAATTAGGTCCAAAATTAGATCCATGAAAATCAATTATTCTTACTGATCTTTTACATGGCATGATTATATAGACAAGAAGATCAACATAGTTTGGTGTTAAACACCTGTAAATTGTTGCATAAATATTTTATGAGATTGCTGTTCAGTACTATTTCTGGGCTAAAAACACTTGTTTTAAGTGGCTTAACTGGCTTTAACAATAGCTGTTGAGCCATACATTTTCTTCTTTAAACTCCCTTGTCCCAAGTCCTAAACAGTTACATCAGAAATACTATTCTTTCTAATAAATCGAGACATATAAATGTTTATAATTGCTAAAATAAGTGTACATAGTTGCTATGTTAGCTCGATTCTATAAAACATGGATTCAGAAAAGAACAACACTGCATTTGAGCATGGAATATTTACTACTGTCCTTGCACACTTTTACCAAACAAAAAGGAATATCTGATGTGGGAGATATGAGAGCTTCCTGATCATGATCTCTATTACAGAAAATATAAAATCGAAGCATTATTCTTCCATGCATTACTTCATTGTTGAGTTCTGCTCTTAAAGCTTTGAGTTCATGGGCATTAAGAAGCATGACCTCTAGCAGTGAGGAAAAAAAATCCCAAATACTAACATTTCTGAATAAGAAGCAGCATCAACACTCATATATTGTTTGTCGCTTGTGTTAAATTTTTCATCTTATACCACCTGGTATGATGCACCTTGTATGGGGTTTGCACAGCAAGGTTCTGGTAGTGGCGGGGGGAAGAAGGAGGGGCACTACAGGGTTGGCTTCTGTGAAAAGCTGCCAGAAGCTTTCTCTATGTCTGCAGAGCCAATGCCTGCCACCTCCAAGACAGACCAGATGCTGGCCAAAGCCAAACACATCCGTGATGGTGATACCACCTCTGGGATAAGATATTTAAGAAGGGGAAAAAACCTGCTGTGCAACAGCAGGTGGGAGACAGGAAGGAGAACATGTGGGAGAAACAACACTGCTGGCACCAAGGTCAGTGAAGAAGGAAGAGAGGACGTGCTCCAGTCACTGCAGCAGAGATTCCCTTGCAGCCCGTGATGCAGCCCATGGTGCCCATGGAGGTCCGTGGCAAAGCAGAGATCCACCTGCAGCCAACGGAGGGCCCCATGCTGCAGCAGGTGGGTACCCAAATAAAGCTGTGACCTTATGGGAAGCCCACACTAGAGCAGCTTTAGTGGCAGGACTTGTGACCCCACAGGGACCCACACTGAAGCAGTCTGTTTCTGAAGGACTGAAGCACATGGAAGGGACCCTATGCTGGAGCTGGGGAAGAGTGTGAGGAGTCCTCCCCCTGCGGAGAAAGGAGCAGCAGAGACGTGATGAACTCACTGCAGCCCCCATTCCCTGTTCCCCTGCACCACTGTGGGGAGGAGAAGGATGAGAAGCCAGGTGTAAAGTTAAGCCTGGGAAGAAGGGAGGCATGGGGGGAAGGTGTTTGGAAGGTGTTTGGAAGGCTGTTTTAAGATTTGGTTTTATTTCTCATTATTTGATTGGTAATGAAACTGATTTCCCAGCATTGAGTCTGTTTTGCCTATGACGGTAACTGGTGAGTGATCTCTCCCTGTCCTTATCTTGGCTGCTGAGCCTTTCTTTATATTTTCTCTCCTCTGCCCAGTTAAGGAGGGGAGTTATGGAGTGGCTGTGTGGGCATCTGGCACACAGCCATGGTCAAGCTACCACACAGTTTTAGCTTACAAGGTCAGTCAGGTCCCATGTATTCCAACTGCCCAACAGATAAATATTTCAGTGGAACACAAGAGCATTTTGAAATGCACAGACTTGTACATAAAATACTTTAAAGACGTGTCACAGTCCTAATTGTATTTTGCATATCACAGGACAACACTTAATGTGCTCCTGCTCCATAGTTAAATATTATGATATATTACAGTTAAATAAAGGAACAAAGAGCTTGGGATGTAGTTTCAAACATATTCCTCAGTAGAGACCTTAGGGATGCAGCAAAGGTAAGAGGGTGTGCATCAAAGGAGAAAACTGTTTGCCAGTTATAATTGGAAAGTTATTCTACACTTAAATGCTAACTAGAAAAGATATCAGAGTTTAGTGAAAAGATGCAGGAGAAATTACACAAAAGCATGCATGAAGCTCCAGGACAAAATAGGATTAACTAAAAGTGCATGGTATGTATGTTACCTATGACACCAGTCTTTAAAGAGTTTTAAGGGATCTAGGCAACTAAAGACTTTTAATGTTAACTATTCAATACTATAATAAAGCATCTAATTAGTGGACATCAGAAGAAATATTATCTATTGGGCAGAGGCAGCATAGGTTCTGATTAATAAAGCTCTGCCCAGAAGTCTGCTGAAGTTCTTCGACAGATCTCTGAATGAGGGCAGTCTGGTTTACCTGGATTTCAAATAGGGTTTTGGCAAAATTCATCACCTAAGGCTTAAAAGAAGCTATGTATCCACATAAGAAGTCCTGATGTGGAGAAATAATTGTCTAGAAGATAGGAACAGACAGTAACGGCAAACAATCCGTTCCAAACAAAGGAAGGAGGTCATTCCTGAGGTTCAGGAGAGGCTCTAAGATCTTCAACCTATTGAACAGTGAACTGGAAAAATGATGAAGAGCAAGCTTAGAGTTTAGTGATGACATCAAGTTACTCAGGAAAGTCAGGATAAGGGCAGACTAAAAAAACCTGCATGACTTTATGAAACTGAATAATTGTCCAATGAAATGGCAAATAAATTCCAAATAGATCATGTGAGGCAGGTGAGGGGAGGGGGGAGGCCCAATACCAGAATGAGCTGTATGGCAGGCTCTGAAGTGAACATTAGCATTTAGGGAGAAAATGGTGACATTTCATTAGTTACAGAAAAAAAAAGAAAAAAAAAAAAGAAAGCAGTCTTTAGAAAATTATTACAAAAGCAAATCACAGCACAGTGTTATGAAACTATTCAAATCTATGATCTGTTCCTACTTCAAACAAATGCAGAGATGATGTGACTAGAACCACATAAGGAAGTTATTTCTTGCTGAGAAATTTTCTTATTTCAGTTATGGAACTGAAAAAAATTCAGGAAAAGGGAAGATGGATGTTCAAAGTCATACCTTATTAAGAGTGACTAAGACACAATCCTTCAGCCTCAAAGCAAAGACAAGTTAGAAAGTGCCATGGGGATGACTGGACACAGAGTCAATAATTGTGCACTAATTATGGGTCATTACTAGGACAAGGGAAGCAATTCTTCCCCTCCTTCTACCATTTGTGAGACCACATATGGAATACTTTGTCCAGTTTGGGACAACCCAAGACAAGACAGACGCTGACATACTGGAAGGAGTCCAGAGGACCCCTGGAAGGTCAGTGGCGCACAGCTGATGACATAGAAGGAAAGGCTGGGAGAGCCAGTTTTGCTCATTCTGCTGGAGGACAAAGGCTAACAGGGATCAAGTTGCAGAGTACCTGATGTGTGGTCATAGAATGGATGGGGACAGAGCCCTCCCCTACGAGGTGCAGAACTAAATTAGAGGAAATGGGTGAAACAAGAAATTTTGAATCAATAATAAGAAAATATTCTTCACAATGAATGTGGCCAAATGTACAAATAGGTTGCCCAGAGTGCATTGCAGAATCTCCAGCCCTCAGAGGTGTTCAGAGCTAATCTGGGCATAACACAGAGCAACATGTCACAGCCAAGTAAGAGGGGTGCTGAATGTGTATGTGGGGAGAAAGGTCAGACCCAATGTCTTAAAGGCATTCATTCCAAACTAACCTAGTCTGTGATCCTGTGATGAAATGAAGCTAATGGAAAACAAGCTTAAACAGAAAAGAAAAAGGAGGGAAAGTCATTCCATTTTGAGCTGGAATCCTCAACTGAATTCAATAGTTACCCTATGGTGACATCAGCATTTTCAAACATATTTCAGAAGCATTAGAATGCTTTGATATTTATAAGATCCTTTGAAACAAACATTTACAAAGCTTTCTCCTTGGTTTTCATCCATCATTTACACTGTAGTCCCTGGCACCAGACCCGCAGTCCCTAACCTAATTGTGTGCATTACAGCTCACACATGCAACTGTGCACTGGTTGCTAGTTTCAGTTTTTCCCTTCCCAAACTCAAACTGCACACAAACCCTTTAAACCCTGGCAGGCAAAACATCAAAGTACAGGAAGATCAAAGCCAGCCAACCTATTTACTACTATTTTTTTCTGAAAAAGACATCTAAACTTTCAATGGCTGGGAATGAAGCATCCATTTCTTCTCTCACACTAATGTTTATACCAGTGTGCTTTCAGGAAAATCATTCATATAAACCAAGCCCAAGAAAAATCAACAGTGAAAGAAGAACTGACATCCATCAAGCATTCTTTTTTTCCATTAGCTAAATTACAAAACCTATTCTGGAAGAGCTCTTCACTAATTTCTGTTCATATCCTTCAGGGTATAGATCAGGAAAGCAGAGGCCAGCAATCTAGAGTGGATGCAAGTTTAATCAAAATCCAAAAGAGTTCCCATATCTGTAGTCTACCCTTTCCACTGAAACCTCACCTCACCCTCCCCTCCCAGATTCCATCCCCCTTTTTCTAAGGAGAGGGGGAATTTTTGAACTCCAGTGACTGAAGGGAGAGTCATAGAGAGTAAAAATTTGGGGCAGGGAGAACATACAATCATCCTCAAATGTTTGGAAACAGAAGTGAGATACTGGTGAGGGAGGATTGCCTCAAACCTGCCATGGTTATAATCCTTAGAGCAGTGGGATTAGGATTATAATCCTTAGGCAGTGGGCAATGGCAGTTGCCATTATCCTATGGTTGGTTAAACCCAAATTTTAACATTTTAACCCCCGTGTGCTTTCTGAGTCTAACTATCCCATGGTCACTTTAAAAGTCCATGATGAACATCTGAGTCTTTTCCAGGCTTACCTAATAACTGTTTGGAGTTAGCTAGATTTGGATGATGGATAGGACCGCCCACATTACTGAAATAACTGAATGCTAGCAAGGGAAAGCAATTCGCCGCTGGCTAAACTGGGAATGGTTTTTGCAAGTTATGGGCAGCGTTCACTAGAGCAGCAGCCTGGCATCCTGCAGTGACCTGAAAAAAGGGTAAGTGTAGGAGAAAATCCCTTGTTTGTGCCCATCTCTCTACCTCCCTTTCCTTGCAAGAAGACTGTTTTTACTCCTGTGGACTGTTAAGATTCCCAGCTAAGAGTCCCTTTACTCCCACTCTCAAAAGCAGGGAAGCAAACAACTACTGCTCAGCCTAGGAAAGCATCAGATGCCCAAGTGACAGTGGGAGGAGTGCTCAGAAACTGTGGGCAGCTGCTTGCACACATAGGAGACAGCTGCCTGCTTTCCAGCACAGGGACAACACCCTGTTTTGATGAAGTCTTTTTAGAACAAATTTTTATTCATCAGCACAAAACTGAAGCAAGAGAAAGGAAGTGTTTCTCCAGCCTTGCTGCAACTACTTCTCTTTCTTTTCCACATGTGTTTTGGGTTACTAGAGGAGCCTGTCTCTTTCCTTTCGCTCTCTCAGACTTCCACAGACAACACTTAATCACATTTTAGCTGGGCTTATTATTCAGGTAGGTCTGCCTGACTCCGGGTTCTTAGACATAAGAGCATAGAAGTGTAACTAATTAGCATAAAGCTAAAATGTCCTTTAGAAGAATGTTAATTGTTTATGTAGAATAACATTCTGTAAGTTTCCTCTCAGGTGCAACTCATATGCTATAAAGCACATGTGGAATAAGAAAAATAGAGTAGCTCTTTTCCAAGGCTATTTGGTGAAAACACACAGTAGACTTGCAATCCACAGTCAACGTTACAACTTAATGTTGTAATTTTATTTTGTCTTCTTTTGCCTCAGGGAAAAAAAAAAGACACGTTGACCTCCAAATGAGTATGACTCCTTTTCCCATTAAAAAAACATTCTAACGGGGAGTAACTCAAGCTAGAAACAGATGTCAACTTCCAATCCAAAATTATTCTTCTTGCTCTTGTAGTAAAAATTACTTTATTTTACACACTTTATCCTGTGAAACACCTTCAACAATTCCAATTTTTGGCTCTGCTTATTCAGCAACAGATGCTCAAGTGACAATTCTCACCAGGCATGCTCCCCAGAATTCAGCTTCCCAGCAGTCTCATAGCTATTACGCACATCATCAGCTTGAATGTAGTGCCACGCTTCCATCCGAAGCCTGGGGCTGGCCAGATAGGCAGTAGTGCAGATAACAGGACAGCATGGTATAGATTTTGAGTATGTTTCTTGGATATTTAAGATGCAGATGAAAGCCATCAAATTCCCATAGGCTTCTTTGTGGTCTTAGAAGCTCCCAGCATTACGACAATNAGAATTTCTCCCTAATGACTAACTTAAATTTCCCCTCTTTCAACTTGAACCCATTACCCCTTGTCCTGTCACTGTAGTTCCTGACAAAGAGCCCCTCTCCAGCTTCCCTGTAGGCTCCCTTCAGATACTGGAAGTTTGCTATGAGATCTGCACACCATCTCCTCTTAGCCAGGCTGAACAGCCACAACTTCCTCAGCCTGTCTTCGTAGGGCAGGTGCTCCAGCCCTCTTATTAACTTGGTGGCCCTCCTCTGGATGTGCTGCAACTGCTGCTTGGCTGTGGCGTATATACACGCGGAGGAGATGAAGGACAAGTCTCACCGGTAACACTTTCCGGCGGGCTTCACCCTCCCATATCTAGAAAGCAGCGGGGTTGCCCAGCTTTCCCCCAGCAGGGAACCGGAACGCCCATCCCGGTGTCTCCTGCAGCTCGGGGAGAGCTCCCGCCCGGG
>VZRV01001705.1:70601-135733 GCA_013398115.1 Falcunculus frontatus | reverse complement strand
GCCTGGGCGGCTTCATCTGCGCCAACCTGCTCTTCTGGTGAGCCAGCCGGGCCGGGGTGGGCGCTGGGGCCGGGGTCGGGACCGCCCCCCGGGATGGGAAAGCCCCCGCCTGGGCCGCGCCGCCCCGCCCGGCACGGGCGTCTCCTTCCCCGCCCCGCGCTTCCCTCGGCCCCCGGGAGGAGCGTTCGCCCCCCTGCCCTCCTCTCCCGACCGCCCTTCGCGGGGACCTGACCCGCGCCCCCAGTCCTCCATGCGAAGGAAGGTCCTGCTTTTCGCTTCACCTGCGCCACGGCATTCCCTGCCCCCAGCCGCCGCTCCAGGGCTGGCCATGGCCCTCGAGCTGAGTGCATCTGCTTGGTCGGGTTCTTCCGCCCTCGATGTCCGCCCCAGCCCCACACACACACACGTTCTGCCCCCATTTCCCACAGCATGATGTGTGATGATGATGATGAAGAGGAGGAGTCTCAGATGGAAGCTGAGCAGGGCGGCTGCAGGACACCCCGCCGAGAACTCGCATTTGTCACAGCCGAGATGAGCCGCGGGCCCTCATTTCTGTGCAGAGTTTTGAAACCTGCTGAAATCAGGCCCCGAGCCCATCGGTAATGCTGTGCTGATGCCCTGGTCCAGTACTTTGGAGTTCACTTTGGGTATATGCACTTTTCCAAATTGCTGGCCTACTTAGTGGAGTCTTTGTGAAGTGGAGACAGCCAGAATGTTACTGCAGTGCACCAGTTCTCTTTTTGGACTAAGCTTTTTGTAGTCACAGTTTTGTCGAATAAACCCCAGAGATTAACATAGGGATGTGTTCATTGTTGTGTTTGTCATATCTCTCCTGATAATTTCTGTAGGAAAAAACTTGTCTTTCTCTGTGAAACTTCTTCAGGGCTTTCCCCTGATCTTTGGTTTTGTCAATGCCCGTGTTTTTTGCTTTCTGATCTAGAATGTTACTGTATGCCTGCTTGATCTTGTAGAGCAATTTATAAATTAGTGCTCTGTCTAATAATACTGCAGAGACTCTTAAGACTGAATAGCATTTCCTTTCCTGTGGCTACAACTGCCTTCTTTCCTCTTAAGCAAATAAGAGGTAAACAAGCAGTGTGGTGGATTAATAGCAAACTCTTGGTTCTCTATAACCCTAACAGTGTGGTATTTAAACATGAGATCCAAGACATAGAAAGAAAACTTTCTGAAGCTTTGCGCTGCACAAGAAAATCTCTGCAAATATTTTCAAAAACATTTTATCCGCTTTGATGCCAGGAGCAGTGTGTGCATGATGTCTGATTCAGGTTGACTTTTATTATCTGTCTTGCTCTTAGGTATCCATGGTAAATCCTTTCATCGAGAAAGTTACATGGTTTTGCTCTAATTTTCTGCATACTTCAGGGGTCACCTGTTCTTTCAGCCATTTGGAAGAGTCGTAACGCTTTCTGTTTCTTTTCATCGTGGCTCTGATAAAATTTTCAGGGACAACATCTAGCAGAATTCATTTCCATGTCTCAAGGAGTAGTAGCTGCTGGGCAACCTGTTGGCTATTATTTTGCCAAATTTGATCAAAAGCAAAGTATAAACTGCCTGCATTATTCAATGCCTGTAGGAAGTCTCTTTTGGTAGTCTTACTGGCAACTTGCTATGTGACCAGTATTTGAAGTTATTTTATCAAAATTCATAGTTTACTCTACCTTATTACTTTCAAGATGAGTCAGAATAACAAAAGGCAGGGCATGGATTGCTCATTTTGGGGGTATTATGCCTCAGAAGGAAGATCGCTATCCTAGTGCCAGGCAGCTCTGAGAGGTGTAGACGAGCTAGGAAGTGCGTAGAAGCAGAAATGATGACCAGTAAACTTCTGTGGTTTGAGAACGTCGGGAAAAATCTCATTAGCAAACCCATGAAATCTGACACTTTGAAAATTAAACAGTCATTTAAATCTAAGGTCACATTTCCCTGCTTTGGTGTTGGCATAGTGAGTGTTTGCAGCACAGTGTGTTTGCTGCTTCTCCTTTTCTTGTTTGAGATCCAGCTGGTCAGCCTGGTTTGTGATGACTCAGACAGTCGCTACTGCTTAGGACTGGCAACAAGTGTCCACCCCTGCTGCTTGTGAAGTCTCTTCTAACAGGGCTTCGTGCTGGCTGGAGCCTGTAGGTAGAAGGAACATTTCTTAGTTGCCATTTCACGTGCCTCCTCTTTCTTTGTTGTGTGCCTACAAGTATCCCTGCCCCATAGGGGGACTCCCAGTGCATACGGCCTCTAATCAGGATTTCTCGGAGCTGAGAAGTCTGTATTGCTGGATGGGAGACTTCTCCACTATAGCAGCAACAACGTTGGTGGAAGAGGGAGGAAGGGGAGGTGAGGTTTAATTTTACAGTTTTCTGAATTTTGGAAAAGAAACACCAGTTCTTCCTCCCAGCCATTTGATTTTGTTTGGACTGTTTTCCTCATGGTTAGTTCAGTTCTTGTATTTACAGCCATCAAAATACTTCATGTGTAAAGCGTTGCAGTTGGAGCTGCTGAGAGTGAACTGTTTCTCTGGTGTCACAGGTTTTTTGGGTTTTTTAAAATATATTCCATTGTAGTCTCTTTTGTGTTAAAAATCTCTTAACCATTGTACTGTATATAAATGCATTTTTGATGGTTACTACTAAAGTACTGTTCTTGTAAGTACATGAAGTTTAGTAACTTAATTTCATTCTGATTTCCATTATTTTTTTAATATTCAGAGCAAATTATTGTGGTCTTTAACGAGAGAATAGTAAAAGTAGACACAAATCTGGCTACAGGAAAAGCATTTTTCAGTTAACCACCTCCATTATTTATTCACCATCAACAGCTTGAAGCCTCTTGCCCCAGATGAACCCAACTGAAAATCTTTAAAATGAACGAGGGTTAAATATATATATTATTTTGCACCTAACCATCTGAAATATGATACAGATTCTTGTTTTGTATACAGTTTTCAGACCGAAGTCAAAATAACACAGGAAAACAAGGTTGTGTTTTTTCCCCTGTTTTATACCCATTGTACTGAAAAAGTGAGCGGTTGGCCCAAGAACAGAGAAACTCTGTAGTGGTGCCAGAAGTTCACTCCAGGTGTTCTAAGTGTTAGGCTGTTGACTGATAACTTTCAGTCTTGGGTTTAATCTTAGCCAAATATTAACATTCTAGATTTTTAAGCTAGCATTCTATCCTAATTATTATTCTCTGTGTGTATGGAATAGAGGGGATAGTGGCAGCTTGTTGTTCTCCCAATCTGTAATTTTAAATATTTCTACAAGGTCAGGAGGACAAGTTTATTTTCAGTAATTCTGTGCTGTTCCATATCTTTTGTAGTTTGCAGATTTTTATTTCAAATATGTATTTTCTATCTGCAGATAAATGTTTCAAACCTAAGTACATTAATATCTGCAAGGTCAACCCTATATACACCAGTTACATCTGTTCAGCAGTTGCCCAATTTTCTGATTTCCCTCGGATTTCTTGGGAAGGGAGGCAGCAGAAAGACTAAGATGTAATAGATCTTTTCCCTTTTCCTGTCTCCTTGTGGAACGAATTTATTGCATTACCCTATTTACTGTTCTCTTCACCAGCCCAAATCCACATTTTTCTTTGAGGATTTCAATATGCCTTCTGAGGCACCAATTTGCATGTTACTGCAGGTCTGTTTTTAACAATGTTACACGTGATGTTATTGTGCTGGCTCAACAAAGTAACTGACCAACTGTGTAAAGTACAAGCATCATTCCTTGATTTAGATAGGTGTGCAGGCCTAATTTACCATTAAAAATAGTCTTTCGTCACCATCCATACTCTTTATTTTTTGTTTGTTTGGTCTCAGTCCTAGTGAATATTTACGTTGTATGAGAGAAACGAGAGAACGCAGTATTGCTTTTATCTGAATTGGTCATGTGCATTGCATCAGGTAAAGACTGTGTTTTTTCCATACAGAAAATCTAATTGCTGTTTAAATGTTAGTAACAAAAACACATTCAGAGTTTAGAGGCTTGGTGTATTTTGTTTTTAAGTATCCAATTTTGTTTTAGGAGTTGTTAATGAAGTGTTTGTTTTGTTTTAAAGTATCCAGTTCACTTTAAGATTTGTTCTTAAAGTGTTTCTTACTTGAAATCTCTGCTTGGCAATGATAAAGTTTACCATGAAGTGATCTCAAAGTACTTTTTGTTCATTAATTTATTCTTTCAGTGTAAGAAAACAGTACTAAGCTAAGCATTTCTTCCACGTATTTGCCCACAACTTGTAAATGCTGCCACTACTATACCTCGATGGACAGCTTGCCTATAAAGCAAGATTCCTGCACATTTAGAGAGCAATGTGCATGTACAACGTATGCTTGCATTTTTATTCTTCGTTACAAGAAAGAAACTGACCTTTAAGACATGCAGCAGCCCATTGTTTATATGTTTGTGGACTGTACGTTTTTGTCCACTCTTGGTGCTGACTGTGGCTACTACTGGAAATGTAGCCTAGTGGAACTACTCAGGCAGGACATTCTTGGTGACAAAATGTAAAATTAAGTAAGAATTGGAATAAAAGAAATCTTTGAAATCAAAACATAAAGAAAAGTGCATGAAAATTAAGTGAGTTGGAGTACTGACATTCTCAGGCCAGTTTGTAGTATGCTGGTCTTCAGATCACGTAATTAAATTTGTAATATCTTCAGAGTCAGGATAACACATATGGATTTTTCCTTATAGCACCCAGATGCTAAATATGGTTTTGAATGTGGGAAATTTCAGTCTTTGCTGTCTTTGTTACAGGAAATCTTAAGGCTACATTCTTAGTTGTTTTGGGATTACTTTCCCGAAATCCAAAGTATCAGGATAGCACACAAGTGAACACTCCTGCCTCAAATTCTAATAATGGTTTGTCTCTGATCCCTTGAGTAGGAATAGTAGAGTAGGTTAGGTATTGACATTATTCTTTTTTAATGATAATACATTCATTATTGGAAAAGAGAAGAAAAAAATTCTGGCATAGGCAGTTTTGAAATTCACGATGCATTCACATGAATGGGTTTCTTATATGTTTGCTAGTTTGTTTCTTCTAGTCTGATAGTCCTAACTTATTTAATTTGCTGCCTTTTGCTAAGTCTTTGTAACTTATTGGTATTGAGATTTATTTTATTACACCCACCTATAGTACAGTAAATTGTTGATATTTCTTCAAGCTTAAAAAAATGTTTGTGGTTTGTTGTTTTTTGCTTCCTAGAAGGTGATACTCCAAAATACTCTTCCTCAAATTAAGCTAAAATTCCAACATCAGCACGAGTTGTGATATAATTTTAAGGTCTACTTGTTTTCACTCAGGCAGTTTTAGGTTTATGTTCACTTTTCCAATATGAATTATGAAAACTTTTGAAGGCTTTAGTGGTAAAAAAAGTGGAACAGTTAAATTCATTTGGTTTAGTTAGCAAAAATAATTAAAAGCCATTAACAGCTTTTTAGTGACAGTTTGCATACTTTTGGCCGAGAGATTAGTTTACAGGAATGAAAATTGACATTGTTTAAGAGCCAGATGGTGTTACATAAAAACCTGGACAGCTGACAGCATTTTTAAACCAGTAAGATGAAATCAGGATCAGTCAGAAAAGAAATCAAGTGGGGTACTTGAGGAAAAGCGAGCATTACTGAACAATTTAGGACCAAATCTAGGATGAGGGTTTTTTGGAAGATGGAAATCCAAAACAAAGGAGAATAGAGGGAATTGCAGCATGGCTTGTGTTTATTCTGTCTTGCTGAAACTTATGTATGCTGTGTCTAAAGCAGTTGTCTCAAGAGAGAAATTGTAATTTCTTCATGTATTGCCTCAAAATAATGAGACCTTTCAAATAGTAAGTAGAATTCTGAGAACAATGGACGTTTTAGGGGGATAGGCTATGCTCCATGGTAGATGTTACAGGACTAATGAGAGCATTAAAGAAAAGGAGATTTAGAGCAGCATGGTAGAGGTGCTACTGCTCAAACTGCTGGTACTGTATGAGAAAATGGGATTAAGATTTCTTCTGTACTTTGCCAGAGTACGGGTTAATTAAGGTCATCTGGGCATTTGTCTACAAAAACAAAGGAAGCAAGGTTATTTGATGTTATGTGTTTAAATCAAAATAATGTTAACTTCCATGGAAATATCATCCCCTGTTTTCAGTGATGAAAACAGTAGAATTTGATGTCATGGTAGACTCAGAAGGTGTGTAGTTTAGCTAATTTAAACTTTCTCCTTCTCAATTGTTTTTTATATGCATGTCTGAGTGCAACAGGTTGCAGTAAATCTGATCCAAAAGCCACAAATATTGAAACATGAAACTGCTGCATTCCTCAAGAGGTTTCCTTGCAAACAGTATGAGATAATTTTGCGGTGTGACATTATTAACTTAATCCTCTTTCCCAGACCACCAATATACTTCCAAATGTACCAGTTTATAAGCACATTTATATTTGGTAATTAAATGCAAAACATTGTAACTATTTTTCTAATTTTTCTTTCATAGTGACTTATATTTTGTTTTATTTAGACTTATTTTTAAATTTAAGAGCTGCTCTCTTTGGGTAGAGAAAATACACAATTTGAATTCCTATCCTATGTGTTAACTGAAGTTAGCATTGTCCAGCCGTCTTTGCTTTTGCCCTGAAACCTGTGCACAGACCTTCCAGAGAACTACCCCTTCTACTGATGGCTGTCAAAGTAACAGTAGTTTAAATTTCTGGGAGTCTGTTTCTTAGGACAAGAGATTTATTTATTATTCAAAAATCTTTTTTCCTAGTAAGTTCTAGAAGGTTTTCTAAAGAAAAACTGGTTTGATCCGTGCTTTCTGGCTGAACAAATACGATCCTAATCTTTTCAATGAAACCTGACAAATAAGCTCTTTGAATAAAAGGTTGATGGCTGAGTTCTTTTTGTCTTCACAAAGAAAGAATTTTTTTAAAAAATGATGCAAGTTTTAGAATAATAAGCATGCCTTTTCTGCTTGAGGGGGTTTTTAAAATTATTTGTTTATTTTTTTGTACCTGGTGATAGAATTTTTAGATTTTTGTTTGCTATCCAATGGAACACTCTTTGCTACTTAGGTTACAAATCAACTGCTTTTCAGTACCTCATTTTACTCTGCTTGAAATATCTGATACCTAAGTTTTTGGATGGAACTCTTATTTAGAGAAAAACTTGAAGCGAAAGACAGTGCTTCTTTCTAAATTATGTCTTTACAGAAGCTTACATTTTTCTCCAATAAATTGGATGTGATCTAAAACATTTTTAATGTACATGTTTTTAAGAAGCGTTCTATTACAGCATTTCACAGGTTTTCAGCTTAACAGATATACAGCTTTCTAAGTTCAAGCTTCCAGGCACCCATAGTGGTGCTGTGCATACTAGGAATTTTAATTAACATAAGATACAGAGTAAATGCTTTTGAAATTATTTCATTAAACAAATTATGCTTTTTGGAGGGGTGAGGAGGTTTTTTAGACAGAATTTAAGACTTTGTTCCTTCTAAAAATTTTGACAGCACATATACAGATGTGGTTTTGTACATGTAATTCCCTCTCTTCAGCACAGAATCTTCTGTACCACAGTTTTCGTGTATTTTTCAGACATGCAGATTCACAGTTAAATACCATATAAATATAATAATATTGTACCAAATTCTGTTCTATAAATAGATTCTACCAAAAAAGCGTGCATAACTTATTCTGCCTTAAGTGAAAATCTACACTTTTTGTGTAGGAATGGGGGAGGGAATTTTGTACTGTGGTTCTTGAACAGGTATCTAAATATTTTGGCTCAGACTAGGTGTCTTGGTTTTAGCTGGGATGTAATTAATTTTCTCCCTGGTACAGTGGTGCAGTGCCGTGTTTTGGATTCAGTATGAGAACAATGTTGAGAACACACAGATATTTTAGTTGTTGCTGAGCAGTGTTTACCTAAGTCAAGGACTTTCCAGATTTCAATGCTGTGCCAGCCAGCAGGTGCACAAGAAGCCAGGAGGGAGCACAGCAAGGACAGCTGACCCAAACTGGCCAAAGGGATATTCCATACCCCAGCGTGTCATGTCCACAGTACACAACCTGGGAGGAGTTGGCCAGGAGCTGCCATCACTGATCGGATTGGGCTGAGCATTGGTCAGTGGGTGATAAGCAGTGGTATTGTGCATCACTGGTCTTCCTTGGATTTTATTCCTCTCTCTTTTTGTTGTATCACATTTCATTTATTATTATTGTTACTCTTACTAACTTTATTTCAGTTATTAAACTGTTTTTAAGCCCCAGCTTTTACTTCTTTCCATTCTCCATCCCATCTCACCAGGGCAGGAGAAAAGTGAGCAACCTTAATTGCCAGCTAGCATAGTACCACAACACCAAGATGTATTAAAGGAACCATAGGAAAAATACTGGATTATTGAGTTCTGGACTTCCATTGTTTTGAATACTCGAGTCTTGGATTTCTGTATTTGTAGATACTGCGTTTTGATATTTACAGAGGCTTAGTATGAAAATAATTTATATAGAAGAGCAACTCACATAAAAGTTGTAAATTTAATAGACATAAAAAGCAGGATTTGCAAACCTGATTTGGGATGGTTTTTCGGTTAGGAGAGTCGAAGTGTTAAATTACCTGTGAATAAAATAGAGTTGAATATATATTTTTCCTTCTTGATTCACAGGAGGGCAAACAAAGTGATTGACCCAGTGATCAGTAAGGGCACAAGCTTTCTGATACTACCTTTACCATGTATTTCAAAAATGTTGTTCAGGCAGTGCACTGCATGCTGTAATTAGAAGAAAACAAGCCCTCTTCCCCTTCCTCAGACCTCTTGCTTGAGACAGTCATCAGAATTTATTGCAACCAGACAGGTGTTGATCGCTCCAGCAGTAAGCATGGAAGAATGGTCTACATTCAGCTCCAAGCAGGAAACAGTTACCACCAGGAACCAGTTATTACCACATCTTTTCCTTACCCAAATGCCTTCACTGTAGATGTTTGTATGAAACGGTGTTGGGTGGCCCCATGTAAGATCAAAGTACCTTTGAAATGAGCAGTTCGATATTCTCAAAATGCTCTAGAAATACTTCTTCTCTACAGGGGAGAGCCATTCTCTATGTGGTTTATGTCATTTGCCACATTTGCTTACCAGTGTCTGATTGGAAGAAGACCAATTCTATGGAAAACTCTGGCTGAAAGGTGTCGGTAGATTTTCACCTTAGCATTTTACGAGGAAACAGTTATATACCAGCCTGCGCTCTTTAGAACTCCATAGAACTAGTCTGAAGAGTCTGTGCTCTGGTTTTAAGATGTAAATATGAGTTTGTGGAACACAGAACTGAAGTCCACAAATCACTCATGCAGCCAATAAATGTGTCATACAAACTGATGGTGAAGCAAAGCTCCATGCTCACATCTGTGTTATTGACAGTTTTCATTTATTTATGTGATTATCTCTGGAATTCATCTAAGGATAGATGGTTATTAAAAATGTACCTGCTAAGGCTTTCCAGAAATAACTAGCACTGGCTGCTGATAGTCTAAATAATTTAATTTTGATTAAATGTTTTTTTATGTTTTGTGTTTACAAAGTGCAACTTATTCATAGTTCTAGAATGTGTTGTAAAAAAACCCGAAATCTTAACAGCTGAAATTAAATAAGCAAATTGATTTATTTAGTATTTAAAACAATTTGGTAGGTCTGTGCCTTCCCTGTATCTCACGATACAATTAAAAATAGCTTTTTTCGTGCCCTATAAGTTTTTATTATGTTTACTGACTGCGATATTGTATGATATTGTTAACCTTCAAAATTTCTTAGCTGGCTCGTGCCACTTGGGTGACTTTATACAATCCAGTTTGTGCAGTTAATTGTCGCAGGTGCTCTGCACTGTGAGATAGCTGCTTTTTGATACAACATATTGACAGTGTTAACATCCCATACTATAAAGAGCTGGAGAAAAGACAAGAAGGAGAAGGTACCTTAGGCTACTTTTCTATCTTTAGGTTCATCATCATGCAGTTGAAGAATGTCTTCTTTCAGTTGTGGATGTTGTAAAGTTTTGATTGTGTGATTTAGAATCATTTCAGTCCAACTGTAGTATAACCAGGCTCAGAAACAGAACCTGTTGTGTCTCTAAGTTCTAAGGTCAGCATCTTACGAAAAAATATTTGCCAGCCACTTCTAATAGACTAAAATAGTCACAGAATAAAGATATCATTCGGGTTGGTAGGGGCTTCATGAGGTCTCTAGTATGATTTGCAGCTCAAAATAAGGTCAGTACTTAATTCAGATCAAATTGCTCAGGGTTTTGTCTTCACAGCCGTCAAGGTTGGAAATTTCACAGCCTCTGTGGACAACCACTGCTTAATTATCCATCGATATCGCTCTTATTTCATTTCACAAAAATGGTTTCTCAATCTTCTACAGTGCAATTAAGTAGCAGGCTTGGTTCCATCACATTTACATTCTTCCTACATAGAAGAACATAGGTTGGAAGGACAACAGGAGGTCAGCTAGTCTGACTTGCTCAAATCAGCTCCAGTTGGAACACATTGCTCAGGTTCTTACACAATTAAGCTTTTGAAAGTCCTACTCCATAGTGGTCTGCCACTCGCTTAGCACCTCCAGTAGCTCTTTCACTTGAGTGCCCTGGACCAGAGGACATCCTTCACAGTGAGGCCACCATTACCATTATGCAGGGGAGAGGCATTTCTTGCAGCCTCAAATCCAGGTGGCCGTATTCCACCCCTGGGGCTGTGTCTGAATGAGGGCTGTTCCTATGCAGGTAGTGCCTGTTTCAGCCAGTGACAGGGACTGAGTCCTGGGTGCCTTATGACTGGTTTTTTTTGGGAGTCCTGCACTGCCTACAGCAGAATTTCTTGTCCCCTTATTGTGCAAGCTGTCCTGTTAACTGCTGAAGTAGTTATCTGGAATGCGTAATTCTATACATTGTTTTAACCTTTGCTTTCTTAAACCACCCCCCACCAAAAAAATTCACAAAATACTGCGGAATTGGGGAACAAATCTTGGTTATGTCTCTAGTAATGGTCTTTATTTCCACACTACTTTTAGCAGAAATTAAACAATTTAAACTTCAGTCTGTTTTGTTTATTGCTTAAAAAAGACAGTATGTTGAGTAAGCTTCTCTTTCATAGTATTCTTCTACGAAACAGAAGGAGTGCAGTATATGAAGACGTCATTCTGGAGCCTTTCATTTTTGTCAGATATATGTGTGTTAGAAATGCTTAAGACTAAAGTCTGGTTTTTTTCTTAAAAAAGGGAAAAAATGCCCTAACTTTTATTAATAAGCAAAAGTACCACAGAAACTGTTAGTCTGGTTGCTATGCATCATGTTGATAATTCCTAGAAGAATTTTGAATCCTGACAGTGGTAGCATAATAAGTGGTTTTCAGATCCCAGCATGTTGAACTAACCTTTTGATAAGCTTATGATAGATATATGCCAAAAAGGTACAAGGAGACCTTATCGGCTTTTCACCAGGAAGGGCTTCAAGGACACAGATCTCTGACATATGGCTCGCAAACACTTTTTCTAATCTGTATTGCTCTGGCACCTGAGGGCTGACACAAGCTGGCTGTGAATGAATTCACAAGGGATGGTCTTTATTGCAAACATCACAGTCTAGGTAAAGAGCTAATAATGTTAAGGCAGGGGAAGTTCAGTCAGAACAATTCAGAGCTCTCCGAATAAGTGAAGAGTCCTTGTTTGGTGACTACATTAGCTTCTTCAACTAGATTACAGTTTTTTTCCTGAAACATTGGAGCAGAGAGACTGCAGTGTCAAGAAAGTGGAATGACATGTCTTGGAAGCATCTTTCAGAGAGGATGCTACCTTGTTAATCCCTGTTTGCTAATCCTAGTCTGCATTAGTGCAATTGTTTTTAACAGCAGGTGACAGCTGTGATTGCAGTGAAACTAGCAGTATGGTTTAGTTGTGACCATAAAGTAGGTCAAACGTGTTCTGTGCATTCTTTGAAAGGTAGACTGAGCCTTCTTAGTAAGCATATGATCTTACCCTGAAAATCTAGTAAGATGTGTATGTGTATGTACACACATGCATGCACTCGTGGATAAATTCTGGTATTGCTGTATGTGTTTGAGACCATCAAAGACTGGCCAAAGGTAATTGCTAAGTCAGGGCATTCTGTGTGATTCTATAAACATTCATGCACAAGCACCATGGAGACCCTATAGAACAGACATGGTATTAAGCCTAAACAATTTAAAGGTCTGCATTTGTTATAAACTTCTGCTGCCTAGAAGTTGGATGAAAAATTCTTGACTTGATTTTTCTATACAGCATCACACCTCTCCCCCCCAAATCTTTGTTTTAGTAGGCTAAACAAAGTCTTACATGCAGTTGAACTTAAGCCTTAAACACAATCAAATATTTTAATGCTGAATAATATTACGAAGAACAATAGTAGGACAACATGATGTAAAACTGTTACAAGTTTTGATTTCTTGAGCTATGATTGGGCAGTTTTGAGAGAGGTTGCCTTGTAACCATTTTTTTCACCACTTCTCTGTTGGTTTTCCTAAGCTGGCTGAAGTATACGAAGGTGCTGATTTTATATATTTATTTTATAGAATAGTCTTATAATTCAAATTCTCTACAGATATGAAAACTCTTTATATTTGGATAAAACCTTCAGCATGAGCTTATGTGTTTGTATTGGAATTAATATCCTGGTCTGCTCAGGGTGATTGAGTATTAAGGGTTTGTGTTAAATGTGAAAATAAGTGGCATGGACATTTTCTTTAATGCAGTCTTTCTTTTTGAGGTTTTCAAGGAATACTGGAGCAGTTTGCTACAACAGCAGTGTGTCCTGAGTTTGTGAGAAATATTGTGAAGTCAATTTTCTTCCTCAAAAATCCAAGTGTGCTCAAAGGATGCCTCTTGGCTTCCTGCAGTGGCCATGTTTGCTCCTCTTTTTCACTCCCCTTCCCTTCTTTTCTTGCAGAAAAGCTCTGCAGCAGCAACTTATTGGGTGGCCATTTGCCCTGTTTTCAAATCTGAGAGGCTTCTTGGAAACATGCCAGCTTTATATGATTTTGTTTCTGTTGGTATTCTCATTTGATCCAGTGACTTGGACAGTGGCTTCTTTCTGGTTTTGGCTAACCTCAACTTCTTTAAGTTAATTGCATTTACTTTGAAAAAGATACTAATTTGTTTACTATTTCTATTCAGAGCTCTGATTTGAAGTGCTTGAAACAAGCTATTAAAATACTTTAACTTTTTTAATTTATTTAATTGAATTTTAATTCTTTTTTACTTCACACCCTTTTTTTGTGAGTTAGGATATTTGCCAGTAAAACAGATAGAAGAGCTAATCTCCAAACACACCTGGATAGCAAAGTCAGCAGTGCATGAGATTATAATTCATACTTTCTGAGTCTAGGTCTGTTTGACTTGACTAGACATGTTCTAAAAAATTATGTAATTAAAAACAAAATTCATGAAAACTTGTTATGAAGAAAAAGTTTTAGTGTTATGCTGTGATATAGATTTACCTCGTCTTTGTGTTTGAAAGAATGATTTGTATAAAAATCTTGCTTAAACATAGGTTCTGTAGAAAAGACAAGAAAATTTTTAACCTTTTTTTTGTGCATTGTGCCAACACAATTAATTTCAATGAAACCACAGTTAATTTAAAAGTAGCATTTTCTATGCAATACTGAAAATATTTTCTTTATTTTTTCTGTGTGTAAATAAAAATATGGACAAAAATCTACTACAAACTCAGTGTTTAATCTTTGTATCTTTAAATGTCATGCTTGGAGCTCTCAATATTTGCTTCCCATGGAAAGGTTGTGGGGAGGAACTGAATTCAATTAGTTAATCTATTTCTCCCTACTTATTTTCAGTATTAGTAGCAGCTGTCAGTTTTTGCATGCTTTCAATTAGTTTAAAAGTATTCAACATTTATTTCTTCTTAACATTCTAGGTTTGTTGCATTGACCCCTTGGAGAGTGTATCATCTAACTTCCCTTATAATACTTGGAGTGTTAATTCTTCAGATAATGAAGGATTTGGTATTCTCAAAGATAAAAGGTAAGGCTACTCATAGAGTTCCGTGCTTAAACACCTGCAATTTGGAGCATGCTGATTCATTTCTAAAGCCAGGTCAATATTATGATTATTGTAAAAGTATCAGCTAATTTTAGAGAGCGATAGTAGATCTGTGATGGTCTGTTGCCATTTTCAATGAAGTTTTGCTGTATTTTATAGGAAGGGCATTAGGAGGTTTGTTTGAGCAATTAGATGAGTGTAATTGTTATGAGTGGACAGACATTCTTGTTTCTTAACTGCTAGGTCTGAAAATGCATTCTTTTCTAAAATACCAAGTTTTCCTAAACATTTATACTTCTTCTGACATTAATCATGTAATTCTTGGAAATTTTGGGACATCCAGTATAAACTGGTGAAATTTGTAAATAGGTAAATTACCTATCTTAGCACAGTTGAAATAAGAAGTGAGCAGTATTTTCCCTTTACTTTGTGTAGCATTTAGTTTCCAGTGTGTATAAACTCTTATATGATTACAACCAATTTTGAAAGGGATTTTGAGTTTTTTGGCTGGTCAGGTGTTTTGGATTTTTTTTTTTCAATTCCTGTCCTGTACTTCATTACCATCTTGAAAATTCTTTGACAAAATGCTCGTCATAAGTTTTTAATTTTTGTTGCCGTGAAGATTTTTTTTTCAAGATTCTTATTTTGCCTTTTGCTTATTGTTAAATCCCATGCAAAGTGTTTGAAAAACCATCTGAACATGGCGCAAAAGCAGGAAATAGGTGACAGAGAAGCATGGTATTCCTCTTTGATGTACTAACACATCATTTCTGACTGCCAAAGCCCATTGTTCCCTGCTAAGTTACAGCAGGTATTTGCTACCTTTTCTGAAGTATGATTTACTGTCATTCCCTTTTCTGGGAGTCTTGGTTACCATTCTGTTTCCTGCTTGAGTATTACAAGCCCAGAGGCCCACTTACAAAGCTAAGCAGAATTTGATTTTTTAAGCTCCGTGCTGTATAAATCACCACAAACACTGAGTGCTGCCTTGCAAGCTGGAAGGCAATGATTTAGGTAAATTCATTCATACCTATAATTAGTATTTTTGTAGTGACCAAATCCAAGATGTATCACTCTCGTGTCTGTGTGATTATTTAACCTCATTTTAGAGATGAAGCTAGGAAGACATCTGTTTCCCAGCTTATAGAATAATTATTTACTGTAGTAAACTCATTTATTTTGCTATTTCTTTTGATGCCATTGTCGACAGAGTACAAGAAAAATCAGGCTCTTGAAGTAATACTGTAGATGTCCTGTGGTAATGAATTGAGATCAATGAAGTGCCACTCCAAAAAGCAGAAAAAATTCTTCCCAGTATTACGTGTGTGTGTAGCTGCTTCACGCTTCCAGCCAGCCACTAGATGGCAAGACTATTACAGATTCATGAGGAATGTAGAGTGGTTGTCAGTATATAGACATAAAGGGTATGTTGATGTAAACGCTAAGTTGATTATTGTTTTCATGACATCCTTCCATGTGGAAATGTAGCCATAGAAGATCCATATTTTTTCCATTTATTAATTTAATTTAAATTAGATGTTAAGTTTACAGAAAGCAATTCAAGAACTATTGTTATAAGGTAATATAGCTTTCCTGTTTGATACAGAGAATTCCTTGGTCATTTTGTCCCAATTCTGAACATGTTCTATGAATAAAAAATAAAAATTCTTTCTGTTTTAATGCACTGTGTTTCATATTACATTCCTACAATTTCAGGTGCACAGCTTTGGAGGACCATCACTGGCAAGTAGGTATATTATTTTTAATGCATGGCTATTTATTACCTTATTTTTTATAGTTGGCCTGGATTTTTTTTTTTAACTGTTTTCCCTCTAATAAATTGCTGAATTATTTTGATCTTAGGGTATTTTCTAAGTTTATTACTGCTTGTTCATAATTTTTAATAAATTATTTTTTCTTCTGATTTGAGTTAAAGTATATAACATATACTTTAATATAACTGTATTTAATATATATATTAAAGTATATAACATATTTTGTAACATATCAGAATACTTCTAGAAAGGCTTTTTCTTACACTGGGATTATCATGCTTTGTGTTTTCTGGGAATTAGCGTTTTCTTTGAAAAGCAGAATAGTGCTGTGTTGGTCAAGGAGGTAACTTTCAGAACTTCATTGTACCAGTGCTGCTGCCTAGAAGTAGATAAGCTTGCTGGGGTTTCCCTTTAAGTCAACCCAAGAAACTGATCATTTTAATTGCAAATAAATATTAGTTGATATCCATATGAATAGAAATTAATAATTCTGAAGTCTGTTGACTTGCCATTAACCTGTTTTAGGCAAATATTTATATCATGTTAGTATAGAGTATATAATTTATTTAATTTGTTGGCAGTTGTCCTGGTTCCAGCCAAGACAACCCTGGTTCCAAGGGATAATTTCTGCAGTAGCCAGAAGGGGCATGGCCTGGACCCAGAGGTTATTCTCTACCACCTCCCCTCATTTTCCAGGGATGGGGGAAGGAGTCCCATCCGGGTTTCATGGTGTGGCTGCGTGGTTGGGTGTATTCGGGGGTTTACACATGGCGAGCTCTCCCACGTGAATTGTTCACCCCCCATGTACGCTCTGATATTGCTGCTGTTCCTGTCTGTTGTTCTTTCTCACTGCTGTTTCCCATAAATCGTTCTTCTTTCAATCTGTGATCTTTATCTTTTGTGTCTCAAATTCTCCTGGCCAGCCCTCCACAGGGGAAGGGGTGATGGGGGAGCGAGCGAGCAGTGTATGGTTTGGAGTGTTTCACTGGGAACCCTGAATTGGGAAACACCATTCCTTAACCACAGTAGCCGTATAATCAATGTCTAAATGATTTGCAGACAATCCATTTTCAGAATAAAAGGTTGCATATTTAAGGCATTATTCTTCTAAACAGACCACCAGGATTTATTATATATCTGACATAATTTGAAAACAGATCCATTAGTACACTATTGTATTATAACCTGACACTGAAGAAACAGTAATGCAGAGTTGAAAAAGGGAAGATGCAGGGTTTTGTTCTCTGTCTGGAGATAGACACCGGTGTCATGGCAATTACAGAAAACAGTTCAGATGTACAGCTCCTGTTCAGTTTCATACCTCTAAACTTCCACAGATATGAAATCTCTTCAGACTTTCCTATAAACATGAAATGGAGCTATATGGAAATAATGACAGTTTAGTTCATGAACTGAGCAGAGTAAAATGCTTCTTTTACCATAGCTAGAGCTACTTAATGTATCTGTGTAGAGCAGCAGTGTTTCAAAAATTTTAACTGGGAAGCCATGGCTGTGACACAGTAGATGAATGTGATTTATGTTTCACTTCTTCCTCCTGTCCTTTTTGAGAGAAATTTACATAAAATTTACTGTCTTTTGTGGTTTTGAATCTGATGTTACCTATCTGTTTACATTCGAGAAGAGGAAGGCAAAGAAAATCAAATTGCTTGTGAAGTGAAAGGAAACACAGGTTTTTAAATGCCTTTTGTTTCCATGAAAAATAATTCTGTAGTCTGATACAATTTTTTTTTTTTCTTACTCCCCTGTTTTTCAGGTCCCCAAAGCAGAACAGTTGATTTTAATGAAAAGACTATAAATAGCAGTTTAAATATCTTGGATTCAGGTTTTCAGAATCCTGGACTTGATTTGCTGTTCTGTGGGGAGACAATGCAGAGAGTGGAAAAGAGAATTTGATGAGCTCATCATAGCTCATGCCCTTGGGTAATATAATGTAAGCATTGTTTGTGTCCATCTAGCCCAGTATCTGCTCTCTGAAGGGATCTAGCCAGGAGAAACATGACCTTGAGTAGTGTATTAAAGCAGGACAAGCTTGCAAGGTGCTTCTCCTGGTGTACATCCCTGCAGCTTCCTGTTGAACCTTCCCTCCACCCCTACCCCAAGCTGTTCTACGTGGACAATCCGTGAATTTGTCTCATTGCTTTTGTTCTTACAAACTTCTGCTGTTGGCAACACCCTGTAGCACAGAGACCCACAGCTGAACCACATGCTTTGTGAACAGTCTTCTGTTTGTTTACTGCTATATAAAACTTTCGTAAGCTCTTCCTACCTATTTTGTTGTTGGAAGAAATTCTGAGCTATCGCTCTCTATTAGTATTCTCAAGCAAGCTGTGTGACTTTATAAACTTCTGTCCTGTCCTGTTCAGTTCAGGACTGCTTAGTTGTTCCTAAAATAGAAGTTCTCTGACTTTTGATGTCTTCATTGCGCTTTTTTGTGTTTTTCTTCCATTTCTGTTCTCCTTTTTGTTGGGGGGACAGAATTATAAACAGCATTCAGCATTCAAGGAGATCCTTGAACTATACATTGGCCCTCTCTTCTTTTCATGATAAATCCCAACACGTAATTGGTGTTCTTTTTAACCTTTACTGAGCTCTGAGATGATGTTTTCATGGATATATAATCACTTCAAGGTAATGTCCTGAGTAGTAAAGATCAGCTTAAAGTCCGTGTGACGGTAAGAGTTTTTGGCTTTTTTTCTCTGTGAATTTCTTCACATTTCATCTGCCTTTTTGCAAGAAATCATGGGATACTTGATTAAAGTTCTGCTGCAAGTTCCTTGCAACCGGTCTCTGTCTTTACCAGAATAATTCCTCTTCTATCCCACGGCTTCTCAGGCTCCATAAAAGCATTTGATGAGAGACCTTGTTGAAAGCCTTCTCAGAAATCCCGGTGAACCTTTATGGACATCAGTGTTCATCTGATGGTTCACTTTTTGAAAGGACAGAAGGTTTGTGTTATGATGTCCTTTACAGCTTACATTAGGACAGGCATGCATGTCCTTTGTTAGTTTTCCTGACAGTTTACACAGAGCAGAGATGAGTGTTTAGTGGTTTGCAGTTCTCTGGCTCTTGCGTACCTTCCCTAAAAATAGATATTGCTTTAGACACTTCACAGTCCTCTGCCTTAAAGCAGCTTTAAGAGATGCTGTTTAACATAAATGAAATTTCAACTGTTGCACCCAACCTTTCATTTACAGCTTTTATAAGTTCACATAAAGACTTTGCATTTGTTTGTACTGTGGGTGGATGTTTGGGTTTTTCTTTTTCTGAATGCTACTACAAATGTGCCTGTCGATTTTGTCTAAATTGAAAGAACTGTTGTAAGATGTTGAGGCTGGATGCCTAGTTCCTTTTTCATTTTACTCAAAATTGGATATGAAAAGCTGTTTTCATGTTATTATATAAGCAAAACATGCCAAGTGTATCCCCATATCCAGCAGAGAATCACCTGCTCTTAAATAACACACAGAGAAAAAATTTAGTAGATCTGTGATCTTTTCAGTGAGAGACAACACCTATTCTAATAAATATTTATCCTAATAAATTAAATGTGTGCATGATTTGTCTTTGGCATCATGGCCCTACAGCCCTGCATCTGTAGTAGGTAACTGCCTTAAGGTCCATGCAGAATGGCTGTGTGCAGGCAGGAAAGGAGCTCTGCTCTGTGCCAACTTTGTAACTACTTTGGATTGTTTTGGCAAGTGCTAGTTGGCATGTGCCAAAAATGTGCTAAGAGCTATTTTAATGGTTTAACTGCAGAACTGACCGATTCTAGTGCCTGACAGAATTTCCACACACAGTTTGGTTTATCAAAACACATATAGATAGAATGTAACAAAAACGATCTGAACAGACTCGTTTCCTCCCCTACCTTTTTGTAATGTGATTCTGGTTTTGAAAATTAATGTCAGTCACTATCACAGTAGGATGTTTCATAAATGGTGGCACAGATTTTTGATGAGTTTTATAGTGAAATGGGAAACTTTTGGTAGTTGGAGGGTGAATGACTGATTATGACTGTTCTGAAACTTGCATTTTTTCAACATTCACGTGCATTGTGTATTTCTTCTGCTGCACATACACTCCAAGTATCAGAGATCGAAGTACTGCAATGAAAATGCTGTTAATTTGTGGCACTTGTTTTTGGTCCTCCTTCATCTTTGTTGAGCACTGCTGCCTAGTCAGAGCAAGCATAGCCTCACTTCTTTTTCATTGCCATAAATGCAGAATGCTTGTTGTCTCACATGTAAAATGTGTCTGTATAAGAAGACCTATGATTTTATTTCTAATGGAGTAATTTAGTACTATTTTAAGTGTAAAATTTTCAAACTGAAGCAAGATAAGCTGAACCTTCCTCAGGGAAGGTACCACTGTAGCACTTTTTTTCCTGAATCTGGTTCTGTTTCTGAGGAACTGCTGTACTGATGTCATGCCTTTTTTAAAAATGGATGACAGCTGTTAACAGAGCACTGGAAAAGGTCACTTGTTAAATTACTCTTCTTCATTATAAAGCTGTTTTATTTCTTCCTATCCTAGTGAGAGTTCTTTGAAACCTGACACTTCTCTAGTTAGTAGATGTATTAGAATATGCACAGGAATTGTGGCATGCCTTCATTTCTTGAGTGGTCAAACTTAAGAAGGTCAAATTAATATTAACACAAAATCATTCTTTCATAGCAAGCCTAAAAAAACCTAGTTGCAGCCTGAGAAGGGACTAAGCAACAGTCCTTTAGAATGGCTATCAGAGAGTGACTGAAGAGAATAAGCCAGAAAGAAAGGAGTTAATGCTGTGAAGACCAGCAGCTCTGCATAGCTCGTTTTCAGTCCCCTGTTATGTTTTATCATTTTCTCAAATCAAAGCTACTGACTTCTGGGAAGAGCCCTGCCTGACCAGTCATGGTGTTAAGCTCCCTACTGCACTAGTGGCTGCATCAGCCACACAGACTGCAGTAGGTGTGTAGTGCTTACTATATTATTATACACCGAATGCTTTGGATACAATTCTTTAGGCTATGAAAATAAATCCTGAAAGGGTTCTCCTGACCTTGTAGTTTGAAAGAAAGAGGTTTTTTATTCCCGAAGGAGGTAGACTGGCATGTTGTCCTCTGCTGCCAAGAGGAGGGAAAAATAAGGAAGTGCAGCACCATGAACAGCATGTCTCATCCACTGCTGCTCATATGATCAGATCAATGGAGATTTAGACTTCTGTAAGAAGGAACACTAACATTACAAGAGAAAAAGGACACGCCTTGGTCAAGCTTTTAACTGGTAGCTGTCTTTATTGAAGCACTTTAGGACTTGATGTTGAAAACCCTGGGCTAATATTGAAACGCTCTGGAAGCTCAGTAGTTAGCCAAGCGGGATATTTCTGAAATAACAGCCTTCACTGATAGAAGGTTACAAACAGAACACAAAGGTTATTTTCCAAGCCCAGGATATTCCTCTTCCTCATCACCTTCCTCCTCCAGTCTCTTCTTTGTGAATTCCTTTTAAGAGAGTTATCTGTGGTGATACTTGTGGACTCCCAGAGCCATCAAAGTTGCTGCCCACTTCCAGGTGAGTGTTACTGTTTGGTAGGTAACAACATCCATTACTGGCTCCGCTGTTGTGACAGATCAGCTTCAAATTCAGGTCATAGCTTTTCCAGACGTGAATTCATCTTTTGAGCTACGCTGATTTCATATTTGCATCAGCCCAGCTCATAGACATTTGTATGTATTACAATGGTCAGTGTGTTCTGAAGAACAATATTCTGGGCTAGCACCATTCAGAGCTTGACAGACTTCATGTAATGTATGCCTATTGGGCTGTTTTCCAAGAAGAAGAAAAAATTATCTTTTGAATCTAATCATAACTCCATAATGCACTTGTGCAAAATTATTCCTAATATGTCACTGAGAGCAATGAAAAAATTCTTCATGTTGTCCCTAAAAATAAATGAGACAGTTGCCCCTTTCATCTAATTACCATGCTTTGTTTATTATGTCAGAGGCTTTACATACCTCTGATTTGCATATGTTTTGCCTGCTGGGTTTGCTTAAGACAATCTGCCAGTCATGTGCCTAAATATTTCTGACGTAGTCTGCTTAGTCTTATGATCAGTGGAGAAGGATTTGAAATACTTAATGAGATATATATCCTGATCTATCTTTTCCCAAACAAATGCCTGTAGGCTGGTCAGGTATATTGTGCCTTAATGGTGACGGTTTCCCTTGAATATATACAGGAAGCCTTGGGTGGTGAGACAAGAGAGAGCATTTACAACCCTTTTGTCATTTTTCCCTGTTCATCTGAAGGCCTGTCTGTTTTAGGGATGCTATTGACTGCTGCTTGTGGCTACAATAAGAACCTGACTCTTGCCACAACACGCAGGAATACCAATCCACAGCAGTAACAACTGCAGGGCACTGGGACTAGATTTATGTACCTCTTTGTATATGTAAAGTTTCTCTGAAATGAGTCTCAGGCACAGTATGATCGTGTATTCAGATCACTCTTGAGACACCAAGGATATGCTGTTTCTCTGTATCCCAAAATAAAAGTCCTGTCCTTCAGGGTGTTGCAAAGAGATTTCTTTGCAGATGAGTGGATTAGGAAATAAGAGGTCTTTTTCCATTAGGAATTCCAACGAGATTATGGCTGTAGCAGAAGTGTTTTCTGTTTTACACTTGCTAATCCATTTCCTTGATGTTATAGATAGGAACAAAGGTAATGTCAGCCAAGGCCAGTCATGTGGGCCAGTCAGTACCAAAACACGGCGCCATCATTTCCAGTTTCTGTTGCGCAGTCTCTTTGTCTTGTTTTGGTCATCAGCTGAGATCCATTCCTCACACGGCCATACACAACTGCATGAAATCTCATAACAGACTGAAGAAAATACTTCCTGTGGACCTACAGCAAGGCAGAGAGCAGGATATAGTCTAACAGATAAATAGATACAAATAGGCTCCAGAGAGCAAATATTTGCTGAGTTATTTCAATGTAATCTGAAGGCATCTAGTGTACTCAAAAGCTTCCAGCCTTGGTATTTCATAGTGGTTGCTGTTCTGTTCATTTTGGCCCATATAGTCATATGAACTTGTGTTGAAAGATATATATGGCTGAATAACATACCTCAAACAATTCTGCTTTAAAATATGGTTCCCCCAAATGTTCTTAATATATTAAAGCAGTTGCAGTCCTTCAGGAAGTGGATGAATACTTGTGGAAAGCAAATGGAAATTGAGTTTTATTTGCAGCTTAAACCTGTACTTTTTCAGTAGCCACTGTACTGTTCAAATACCAGATTGTAATTGTCCTTTGTTTTATGTAATGTGTTGCCACAACTCAGGCAGCAATATGCATGATGGGGTCTTTTCTAAAGGCACTTTATACATAAATGATCAAACCTTCTGCATATTGCAGAAAAAATTGTCTACATTGTAAAAACCTATCTATGCTTCTATTTTTGTTTGTTTGTTTGTTTTTGAATTGCATGTCCTTATTCCTGCTTTCTGGCTACTTATTTCCCAGTTGTTAGCTACTGACTCAAGTAATGTATTCTGCTGGGTTTGGGTTTTTTTATATTGATAAATGATAAAATCAGCATTCCGGTAAAGTGTTTTGTATTCATTTTCTTACAGGCGCAAAACCCAGTACTTCAGTAGAAATGGTGTAACTTTTGCTAAAGTGTCACACTTTTGCTATTTCATACATTTACCTATATAATTTCAGGAAAAGGTTAGGGGTTGGTAGGTTGTCTTTTGTTTAAGGGGAGGGGAAATGATGAAGGTGGCACAGCCTTTGTAGGTGTCATATATCTCACTGGTAGAAACAGTTGGCTTGTTTGGTTCATTATTTTTCTTATATTTGCCAGAAATAATATGTAGTGCATATAGTCAATTTCATCTCACATAGAGTAGTTTGCAAACTTTTGAAATCTGGCCTACTCTCTGTGGTTCTCTAGTAATTTGGTTATAGCTCAATTCTGTCTAAGCCATCACAAGGCGTTTTCCTCTCTTCCTTGTCCCCAGAAGGTCAAGTCACCTTTCATTACAGAGGGTGCACGGAAGAGATGAGGAGAAAATGTTGGAATCATCCCATTTCTTTACAATTACCAAACAAATATTGCATTCCTCTTTCTGTAAGTCTTACTTGTCTTCTGTGCCTATTAATTATATATAAAGGTTAAACATTATCTTGTGTGCAAGAAGAGCAGCTTCTGAAGAAGTCAGGGCAGAAACAAAGGACCAGCAGAATTGTACTGGGGCTGCTTTAACTGTTTTTATACAAGGATATATTCTAACCCAGTGATGTTTTCAGAAACTGTCAGCATTTGTGTGTGAGTACCCCTGTATTGCTCTGAGCATGATGCTCAAACTGAGCAATAAACACTTATCAGGATCGTGTAAAAGAGATGACTTGTGCTGTATATGGTAAATATCTTGTAAATGAATCTCAGGCATAGGGGATTTTTCTCTAAGATTTTTAAATAACTCTAGTACAAACAGTCTTCTCCTCAACTGCACTGCTTGTTTAATAAGTTATTTCCCATGTTGCGTTTATGCACTTGGCTTTTCAAATATAGTATGTCCCTGATGAGTTTGGGTAGTTGATTTTGTGCCATTTCCCAGTCTGAGCTCCACTTCGAACCCTGATTCTGTCCTTTGCAGTGTCTGCCACTCCTCCTGGGGTATTACAACTCACTCATCTGAAGGATTAAGGCAAATACTGAATGAAAATGCTAAGGACGTACCAGTCTCATATAACAAGGCATTTCTAATACCCTGCCCTTTGCCCTTTGGTATAGCTTTTCAATTAAGTGTGAAATTATGGGGATTGCATATATGTGGTATTTTTGCAGTTTGCTTTTAAGTGTTGCATAGCAGAATTTCAAAGCATTGTATCAGTTGAGGTGTATGCTTTCATCTTTTCTTCAGGACAGGCTGTGTACTTTTTAAAAAGAAATATTCCTTCTTTTTACTTTTTTGGATACTGAATAATCCTCTTTGATTGCTTTAACAGATTCTTAGCTGTGTTACTAACTTGCTCAGTATCTTTCCAATATCCAAGTGAGAGCAGCTGATCTGAAATTGCTTGGATAGCACTATTTTTTCTAGTTTTACTTCATAAACTGTAACTCCTAGAGAAATGTATTACTCCAGTTATTTGTCCCACAATGCTGTCATTTCCTCTACCCCCCTGACTAGTTGTAATCAAAATTATTCAGAATTATTTTAAACTTTCCGTTCTATTTAGAGAGCTCTGAAAGCATTCCATATTTTTTATGTTGGGGTTGCAGTACTGAGATACTAAGGAATCATTGAGAAGACTGCTGATGTGTACCTCTGGGAAATTTTCTTCTTCTCTTCTCGTAACAGAAGTGTTCTTACACAAATATTTAATTTAAATTTTAAGAAACAAAAGAGCACCTCACATAGTCTGATTTGACAGTTGTTTTTTGGTCTTTCTGATCTCACAGATTATTTCAGTAATAATTTCTAAGCATACTTTTGAAAGCTTTTGTCTGTGTGTTATGTTTGTATCTCCTCAGGGATAAACAAATATTATTCCTTTATTAAGCCAGAAAGAGTAATTTCATGAAAGAACTCAAGGCAATTTTATGTGGAGGCTTCAAAAGATCCTTATACCTAGCATTGTGGTTGGACCTGATGATCTTAAAAGCCTTTTCCAACCTAAATGATTCTGTGATTTTACCAGTTTGCCTCCATGCTGGAAAAAAAGTTCATCTGGGTACTGTAAGATGTGTATTTTTGCTACACTTAAATAAATGAAGCTTGAAATACTTCTTCTTAAATTTTTTTAATGCTTTGTTCAAGTGAAGTCACTGCATCCATGATTAAATATGTGAAGTAAATACCTGACATAAATGCAGTCTGTGAAAACTGCAGGGTGTGCTGCATCCTGTGCACAAGTGGCTCAGTAATTCATTTCCTTTGTTACACATTAGTAAAAATTAAATGCTACACTCAGTTGGAAAGTGTGGTGATAGTCTGTGGTGATGGGAGAGTGGAAATACAGCCTTTGTTGGTAATTTTTTGTTTAAACATAAGGCATTTTTTCTTCAGTGATTTTCAACATAAAGTAAAGCTAGCTCTATTTCTATGTTTGATATTTTGAAGTATGGAGCTGCAGTCACCATTCAGTTCTTTGTGAGAGTTTTGCTTCTGGATCCACTTTGTCTGAAACGCAGTTCTGTTAAATGTCTGTGAGCACAGGCAGGTGGATTTTCCCACTGTGAACAACCTAAGAGCTGCTAATTCTGAGCTGACCCAGTTCTGCTACGCTCACTGGCATGTCATGTGCCACCCGTATTGTCATCACTGGGGAAAAAATGCAACCTCCCAATGCTGCCTGCCATCATCTCAGCTGTCACACGTCCTTTTTTTGTCACTGTGTTTATTGTAACGGTAGAATGTTTATTTTGATCATAGCGCTAACCAAACTTTAAGTAGAAGATACGTAGAATTGAAGGTATTTGGGTTTTTTTTTTTTAGTTCAGCTTGTTTCTAGCACTTAGAAAAAAAAAAAAAAAAGAAGTTCTGAAAGCTGATGGAGTTGAAAGGAAAGTTATAAAGCAAATTAAAAAAATTGCACAGAGGAGGTGAGTGGAGCAATGAACCAGGGATTCACAAGGAGAAAATCGCTAAAACAGTGTTACTCTGAAGCTCTCCCATGCCACTTGTCCTTTTCTCAATTTTGCACTTTCTCAGATAAAAGTGCTTAGATCTACTCTTCCCATCTTAGACAAGAGCAAGTATAGCAGGTGCTGCATTTGAATTTGCACACTTGTACAGTGTGGTTGCCTGCTGTTTGCCAGTTTTCCCAGCTTTCAGCAAGGGAGTTTGGAGGTGTCCTTCACTTTTTAATACTTTCATTCTTATTGATACAGAAATATTGAATCCAGTATTTTTTTACCAACTGAGCTAAAGCTTTAAAAATCTTAATTACAGGGAAGACAAACCATACTCTCATCTGTGTTGAGATGTGGGCCACACTTTGGTCATACAATGAAAGCTACAAGCTTCTCTTAAAATACTTGCCTATCCCATCTTCATGAGTTGACTTCTTAAGTCTGTGAACATCTCTGTAGAGAAAATCTGTCTGGAAAACTGCAGAGGAATTGTACTGGTACCATCCATCTCAGATTACTTTTTCTGTCTTCAGGGACCCCTTGTGAAGCAAGTAATTAATCTTGTTGTGGAGTACAACACTCCCACAGAGAGTATCAAATTAATTAAAAGGGGTAATACTTGGTTACCTCCTGAATCTAATGAAATGTTGTTTTCTGTCTGTTCTTGAGGAGGTCAGCTTTTTCATGCTAACCATAGCATCTGTTATTCTTTCCCTATTTATTTTTCAAAGCTGCTTGGAAATTGTCAATACTGGCAGGCACGCTTACATATTGTCAGTTCTGAATATTACTGCACTTTCAGTATAAATCCTTTGCTTTGGGTTTTGTTTTTGTTTTCTTTTTTTTTTTTTTTTTTACTTTCTATTTACAAATTGTTTATTATAAATAGAATACTTCAGCAGCAGGGTGTAGAAGGGTACACTGTTAATTTGGCTGCCAGCCTAAACTGCATTACAGGAAAACCTGTCCAGGGAGGTGATTGACGGGTATTTTGTCAATAAGAAAGTGAAACTTGGAATTGAGTGTATGAGGTAGAAAGTGACAAAGACCCCTCATATCTTAAATAAAGATCCTTCCAATAGAAGGATCCAAGAGGCTTGGACATAATCTTACAAAATGTCAGCCAAAAAGTAATGTCATGTACTTCAACTCATGTGTTGAACCTACTAGGTTCAAGTTACAAGAACTGCCTCTTGAAGGGTGGCAACAGCCTTCCCAGCTGGCTCAGACAGGGAAAGGAGATAACTTGGATTCAGTCACATCATTGTGAACAGAACAACCGGTCACTGCCTCTGTCAGGTCTCACCCTGAATATTTATCCCTAGTCCATAAAGGTTTATGAACAAGTATTCCATATTTTGGGATTTTCTAATTTTTGGTGGGAATACATGTGTCTTGCAATGTGTAGTTGTGGCTATGCAGAAGTAGCTTCCTATCAATTCAGTAGAGCTGACACTAAGTTACTGATTGGAGTGCAATCTTTAATTCCTTATTTTCAAGTGGAGATACTGTATTCCAAGGCTTTGCACACAGCACAAACTCGAAAAAGTCAGTTCCTTGTAAAGAACATCTGTTTTCTAGGGCAATTTTCTGAGTTAGCAAGACTATCTTCTGGTTCAAAGACTTCAAAGAGCTTAGGCAGACATAGTAAGATGTCTAGACAGTCAGACCTTAGCTGCACATTGTTGCAAGTTTGAATTTGTTAACAAGCAATAGTACTTTTTTTAGAGTACCAAGGTACCAAGCCCTGCTAAGGAGAACAGAAACCTGACATAGAGTTGAAACATCCTTTTTCTAACTCTTTGTAGGTTTACACCATAAAATAAATGTAACTACTGCCTAATCTGGAAGCAGACTCTGATTGCCACAGAGCTGTTTGCCTGCCTCAGAGATTTGTTCTGCTTGCAAATGTAATACTGTTATTTTTCACCTTTTTTATATATTTTAAAATGTTCATTATTCTAGAATTAGGTGAGTTGCATCAAATTAGTGCCTAAACTAGCAGAATATCATTGCAACAAGTACCAGACATACCATAAGTAAAGGTGGTCATCCATTTCTGATGAGTGTAAGGGTCTGAATGGAATGACAGACCTCAAATTGCTCATCAGGAGAGAAATTCACAAAGCTGACGTTTTCAAAGGGTAGAGAGTAAATTTAAGTGAAAAGAGTAATGTTAAAATGGTCATGTCCTGTGCGCTATGTTTGTTCCATTGCACATGTAATATTTTTGCCATCGGTGTTTTTATTCTATTCTTACCACTTTCCATTTTAACAGTTGAACAACTGTGAGAGATAACTTGCAATCCTGAAGTCATTTGACTTGTCATCTTAAAGGGTATTTATAAACTATAGCATTCAGGGAGCCCCCAGTGTTACCTTAAATAGAGAGACTCCTTTTAGGACTAAGAAGAAAATGGGACTATTTCATTTTGGAATGGCTTTTCTTAAGTGTAAGTCTAATGATGGTTGATTAAAAACTCCATAAAAATGGGTAGCAAGATTAACCATATCCTGTATTTTTATATTATCACTAAAGACTGCGTGAAAAGCAAATGGCTTATGCTAAACATGTGAAAAAGATGTTTTTCTCCTGCAACTACAAGTAGCTTTTATCCTCTTTTAATATTGGTCTATATTAACTGTTTCCTGTAGGCAGAAATGCTGCTTTTGCTATTTTATTTTTTTGAGAAGAGTAGGGTTTGTTCTGCACAAACAAACAAAAAAAAAGTGCTGGTCTCCCAGCAGCCTACTGACCTAATTTCTGTCTAGTTTTCAAATTCTAAACAATTTATAAAGGATAATGGAAATCTGAGGGTAATAAGAAAAAAAAGAAAAAGAAGCAAGCAATTTTGATTAATTTGAGAACTTGATAAAAGAAGCAAGAAATATTTGTGATCAATGAAAAAAGGTATTTAGAAATAAACACAAGTTATTGACATGGAAGGAAGAGGACATCCCTGCTTAGAATCTTTGGAATGGTGATAGTCAAAAGAAAGAGCAGATGTAGAGTAGTCAGGTACTTTCTATGGTTGCCAGGTTTTGACCTTTAATTGCATCTGGTTTGCCAAATGCAAGCATTAGATTACAAAATGCATGACGGAAATTATTTATAGGGGGCACACGAACATATAGTTGTAGTTGGGTTTGGTTTTTTTTAATGCTGCAGACGTCTGGGTGCTTGTAACATGTGAGGGTGTGCTTCCCAGCCCAACATCTGATTAGTCACTAATTTAGTAAGGAATGTCCTGGCACAGTTTTGTTGAAGCATGTGATCCTATCAGCAGAATGACATTATATTCTTTTAGGTGTTTCAACATACAGTTGAGTAAAACAGCTCAGCTGTTTTGAAACAAACTTAGTGGTATTCCTTCCAAGTCTTCTTTTCTTCCCTTATTTCTTATTGACAGAAGAGACGTCACATGTTTACTTACTAAAATGTTTCATGCCTTAAACATTTTTGAAATTAATATTCCAAATGTTTTAGAGTCTAAATAACACTGAAGATCAATTCTAGACAGCTATAAGTATTTTATTTTTACACTGAGGGAAACAGAAAATAACATGCTCATATTCTGTGTGTTGTGCAAGTTTCCACACTCAATGAATACAGATGATGAGACATATTAAGGTGACTGGTTAAATTAAAATTTTCAGAGATAAATATTTGCTGTAGCACAAAGCCATGAACCCAAGTGCACCTGTATGTTATGGCCCCAGCACCAGATGACACACACTTCCTTTCCCTAGCTTAGATTTTCCCTAGCTTCTCTTTCAGAAGTTCAGCCTTTTTTTACTGAGTGCTTGGATTAGTAGTATGATTAATAGATCACTGATGTAGTTGTGGCCATTGAGGTTACTGTAGGTCAGTTCATAGCGAGAGGTAATGCTTAAGAGAATTTCACAGTGAATATAAAAATATCTGCTATTTGTGCTGGAATTATTTTAACAAATGTACTCATAAAGGATTTGAAAAGGCAGTGGATAGTGGGATGGCCAGATACCAAATTAGTCAAGAAAAGTAAGGCAAGGACCAACTATGAAGAATTTCAGAAGATCCTTACAGGATTCTTTCTCAGTAAAATAGCATCTGAAATTCAGTGTAGGTAACTGTGAAGTTATGCAGAAATACCATTACTAAAGTCACATGTAAAATAATAGTGTCTGAAGGTGACTGTAACCACTCATGAATAAGATGTGGTCTCACAAAACCAGCATTGATCAACAGACTCTACTGTTAAGTGTCAGTAAAAAAGACATGCAGGGAAAAAGCAATGACAGTCAAAGCCACTCTCATAAATCTATTGTATGTCAAAATCCTGAATACTGTGTGTGTGGGTCTGATCTGCTACCTTCCAGAAAAAGGTACAGGAGAAAAAAAATCCAGAGCACAGCAACAAGGTAGATCAAATATACAGAATTATTTCCTTATAAAGAACAAGTAAATGAGGTAGGACTTTTCAAAGAGAAAAGGAGTAATTAAAGAGAAATACAATAGAGGTCACTCAAAATACTACCAAGAACATGCCTTCTCTCTCATGCTTTTGGAATGAGGAGGCATCAAAATAGCAGGCAGCAAGCTGAAGAAAAATAAAAGTATGTACTAAGTTTCAGAAATCCCTGGCACATGATTGTTGTAAATATTAGAACTATAGATGGATTTTAAATATAAATTACAGGACAGTTTTTTAAAGAAAATTAATTGAAGGCTCTTAAATAAAAAATCACCACCTCTGGCTTTGAAAGTCCCCAAGCTGCAGATTGTTGGAAACTCTGTTGTATTTTATGGAGCTATCATGATGTATTTTCCCATATTTTTGTTCTGTTGTTTAGGTATCCCCAGGTATTCAGTTTTGGCAAGCATTAAAGACAGGACACAGGGCTAGATGGGCCCGTGGCAGACCCAGCCTGACTGGTCTTGTTCATACAAGCACTGACTTTTTATTCAGTTAAGTGACACAGTAAGACTGAAATAAATGTATCTATTTATATCTGCATTTGTATATAGATTGTATATAAATGTTAAAGTCTGAGAAATCTGAGAAGGGCACGTGAGATAGGCCTTGCTCAATTTTAGATGGAGTGTCTGTTGCTACCAGGACATTCCAAGGAAGTTGCAAGGTCAGTGTGTACCTTAACATCACGCTTTTATGCATTTAGGCATGAGATCAGAGTAATATAATTAATCAGAGCAATAATATCTGAGGTTTGCATGTCTGATCTTTAAAAATATACTGTTTAAAACATGTGCAGCTTGCCTTAGAACACAAACTGAGATGTGTCTGAACAATTACTGTACAAAATTCTCGTGTCAAGGCTGCACAGGAACAAACTCTTTCCATTGTGTTCACCATGAGCAGACAATTTTCTTAGAACATGTAACTTGACAACTTCTGTCCTAACTGGTTAGCTGAATCATATATTTTTTAATATAATCAAAGTCTCAAAGTATGGGAATTCAGCTGGAAACTCAATACAATATGACAAGAAACAGAAATAGAAGTTTCTGAAAACAACACATAAGCAGAAATTTCTGTTAAAGTTTCAAGTACTTTGCTCAGACTCCTTCTGGATGTACCTTGGAAGGTACTTATTTCTTCAATCAGTAATCAAACTAAAAACATACTGAAGAGGCTTTTTTTTGGTAAAGAATAATTTTAGCAGATGGAAATTAGTCTTTTGGGGATTTCTTAGTCGCTGAAAGGAGGTGAAAAGTACTACAGGTTACCTGAAAAGCAGTTGATAAATTATATATTTAAAGTGCTCTGACTATTTCCCAAATAAATTATTTTGGAGGTTGGAGGTTTTTTGTGGGTTTGTTTTGTTTTGGATTTGGGGTTTTTCTTTCTGGTTTGTTTGTTGGGTTTTTTAACAAGAAAAACCCACCTCATTGAACTAAAGTAAAAGTCTGAGTAGAGAGTTATTTTTTCCACCCTTCTACTTCCCTTCTCTACAGGAACATCCATAGGAACATCCAGGGAGTTGGGCTCAATGATCTTTATTCAAGATTCTAAAGGAAACAGCAAAAGCTGTGATAAAATATTGTGCATTTTACAGCTTTATATAGATATGTATGTATTTATATATAAGTAACTTCTAAATGGAAGGCTTAATTTTTCAGTCTTCTAGCAGCAGATTGTACTTTTAAAATATATTTCCTACAGCTTAACAAAAAGGATTCTTTATAAATCTTTTGATGTCTATAAAAAAATGAAGGAAATTGAAGTTTTAGTGATGATTGGAGTGGCTGTTGTGCTGTGCAATACAAATGGTCTATACATGTGTTCTAAACCACCTTATGAGATGGATTGAATTTGAATAAAAATGAATAGTAAAAAGGTAGGGAATGGCAAATTTGTCTTTGGGACAAAAGCCTAGCTAACTGAAGTTAGTTTTGTCTCCCCAGCAGTTCTGCCAGCCCCTCAGCAGAATGTCGTGTGTCCTGTCATCCTCTCCAGGCAGGGTGAAGGTTATCAGGTGCTCTGCACTTCTGGCTGAGTGTTCTGGCAGCGCTCGCCTGGCCAGCTTAGGGGATTCCTCTCAGTCACAACTCAACAGGTGCCCTTGCTGACAAACGGGTTAAGCTGCAGGTCTTCCTTGATCATCATCCCTCATCTGAACCCTTCTTGACTTGTACTAGCCCAGGAGCCATTTGACTGTAATTTTTGGGGGGTAGGTGTGGTTGCAGGAGAGCGCCGAGTTCTCTCTTGCAGTCTTGGCTGCCCTTTTGCCTTTGCTGTGGAGCTGTGTGGTGTTGCATTTAAATTTACTCCCACTGATTTAAATTTGCAGATGTTTCACAGAGGGCTGGATATTAAAAGAGCAGAATGGTTGGGTTTGACAAGTATTCACTTTAGAGAAACTCTATGAAGGAATTGGTTTACCCAGTCACTTCAGGATAAAGTTAGTTTTGTTTTAATCAGTGCACTCAGAATTAACCATCTTACCCAGCTTGTAATTGTGTTTGTGTATGAACTGCCATCACGTGAAACATATTGTTGCTTTGTAGAACGTATTTCTTTCTTCAGCTTCTCATTATTACCGATCTTACCCTTACATGTTGTCACAAGTGATACTATGTAGAACTATTTTCTTGAAGTTTTGATGTTAGCATTTAAGAATTTTATGTCTGCTTTCTCTCTCCAGCTGGTAGAGCTATAATGTGAGGTCAAAATGTAATATGAACTGTGGTGACAGGTTCCTGTATTTTTTTTAACCAGCTGGTTGATCAGCATACACAAATACATGCCTTCTAAACTGGCATGCACTCTAACATTTTCTCCTTGATTTAAGTTTGTAAATACTTTAAACTTTGTTTATATAAATATTTACGTTACTGTTTTTCTTATAATATATCAGATTTGCTAATTTGCTGTCACAAGTGTTGGAATTGGAAAGTACTGACAGGTAGCATAGAGATTACCAGTTGCTCCATCACATGAAAATATGGCCTTGAAACTGAGTCATGTTGGTGACAATTTAATAATCTTTTCTTTTGTCGCAGCTGCACAGTTTTATAAACTACAACACTGAGACTGAATAAAGACAATTCTAATGAAAAAAGCTCTTTTCAAAGGGAGAGAATATGATTGTAATTTTACCATTAGACACGTTAAACACTGGAGAGTTCATCTCTTGTCACACAGTAAGCAAATGAATAGATACGTTGATAAGTTGATAAATCAGCAGTCATTTAGTCATCTGTCTCACTTTCACTCTACAGGCATTGAAAAAGGCTGTGGACCCTAAGGAATCAAAATGAATCATACCTACTATGAAAACATTTGGCTAGCAGTTCTGAATATTAATCAAAACTTTGGCTCTTTGTCCTGGGACATAAGAATAGGGTTGGTGTCAGTGAAAATGGTGGATGATATATAACTGTGTGCTGTGCTTACATTATAATGGACTTGAAGTCCTGCACTTATTAATCCTTAAGCTTCTAAAGTCTAATTCAGAACTGGTGACCTGTACTTGGATCTAGTTATGGCTTACAGCTGCACTAATCCCTCTCAGGAGAGATTTTCTTACATTGCACCAAAGAATAAATTACATGATGAGGTGGAAGACTGGCTCCTATCCTCATGTTCATAGGATGATTGCAGCATTGAAGTAATGGTGGGTCATCTAAGCAAACTGTGAGCATACCAGCAAAATCTTTTAGACATAGGTGCTCTCAATATGTGGTCTGAGTATCTTGCTGTATGGTCTGCCTTTCGTATACTTCATCTTTTTGTCAGTAGGAAGAGAAACCAGTTGCTGGGAAGAAACAGATTCAGATTGCTACAAACCAAGAGACAGGGAGATGGGCAGGTTTCAGAATCTTGAGTAGCAAGTGTGCCTAGGGAAAAAAAAAAAGGCATTTTAATGTGACTTGAGTCAATTACAGATCGTGAGATGAACTAGTACATAAGTACCTTTGTAGAAATGTAGTATTAAAAAATCAAATCATCTCATGAAACAATATGCAAAAGGTTTCTTGAAATTTTTGAAAAAATATTTTGTTCTCTTTAGAAATGGTTCAGATCATTGCTAAGTGGGTTTGGGGTTTTTGTTTAGGGGTTTTTTTTTCCTCCAAATATTTGTTTCTTTTATAGCTGTTTAACAAGATTCCATGGCCAAAAAGTCACAGAGCAGTTGAGATTTTCACCCTTAGTGGTAAGATCTTCCTTCCTGTCTCCAGCTCCTCTCTGTTTGTCACACAAATCCAGCATGATCTGTCATATTTGTAAAGAGCAAGATTTGCTATCTTTGTGTTACTAAAATGTAATAATAAGCTTTTTAAACTGCAGTTGAAGTGTCTCTTACTTCCTTTAACTCCTCTTTCTGCTTGTGTTTGAAAGTTGGCAATACTGTCATGCAACATGGAGCACTATTATGCGTGCTTTGTGAGAATCACTAAAACCTCACAGCGACAATTCATTGTTGCTGATACAGATCAGGTTTTGGTGTCTGTTGATAGTCAGTTTGCTTTCATACTCAAGTTTTAATGATTCTCTAAAAATACATATTCATGTGCTTTGTTCTGCCCAGTGAATATTTCTTGCATGTGATATCTTGTTTAGCTTTTTGAATGTTGCACTACTTTTTTTGTCAAAACGGAATGCTGTTTGTTTGGGGTGTTTTTTCTGAATATGCAGCTTGTGATCCTAAAAATGTTTAACAATTAATTATTTCATCCAGGTACAAATAAGAATACTGCATAATATGCAGAATTCCATGAAGAGAGAAAAATTTTCCCGAGCCATTTTTTTGTTTGCTTTTATTGGTCTTCGACTGTTGAAAGATTTAATTTTTTTCTTTTTTTTTTTTTTTCCAATCCTGAACCTTGGTAGAGCTACGTACCAGACTATGTTTTGTGTATAATAGGTGTCTTCATCTTTTTTAGCACGCTGCTTACTGCTTGGGGTGGCACCTGGTATAATACCCCAGCAAAGAACTGAGCATGTTCAGCAGGTCCAGTTTGAGGATTTTTCATTTACGCCTGTATGAAAGGTTTTCTCTCTTTTAAAACCAGCCTCCTCTGTATATCTCACAGTCTATGGAGAGACCTCAAAGTTAAGTAGATATAATAAGCATTTTTAGTTTGAAGTCAGCTTCACATAGAAAGAATCAGGACAGGAAACATTCAGCAAATTTTGGTTGAAAATATGGGAAAATTTGGCATGCCCGTCAAATTGATGAAATATGGTAAAACACATACTTTCATATGTATATGCTTATAAATATTTAAATGTACACATGCCTGCACAGACACACAAATGTGATCAGTTTATTTAGTTTCCCATATTGAAAAAGAGGGGAAATAGTCCATTTGGGGGGGACTTCATGTATGTTATTAATATGATTTTTTTTCAATAGCATTAAAAGGCATTTCACATTACTTGTCATCCTAAACATGTTTTTGACAATGATGGTACTTTGTAAACCCATACTTTTGCTGAAAATAATACCAGTACAAACCATCTACCAAAAGTAAAATGCCAGACTTTTCCATTCATTCTGGAAATACAAACTAACCTAGATGTTCTTTTGAGAGTGTGATTGATATATATATATATATACAGATATATATATATATTATGGCAGTCGAGGGTTTTTAGGATGTCTTTAGTTTACAGGAGGGAGTTCATTATTTTTTCATTCACATTATTGGAAGTGAGACTCATTCATAGCTGAATAATTAGAACAGGGTTATACATTTGAAAGCACTGTGTTTCCTTTTAGGTGAGAAGGGACATAGAAGGCAGCAGTGGCTGTGAGTAGTTCTGCAGCTGGTTGTCCAGCTAAAGCATGCCACAGGCTGACTAATTAAAGTTTTTGAAAGCTTGCAGCCTGGGTGGGACACACCACCTACTTCCTAAAACCCTTGAGTATCATAAGTATCTGAGTGTGTACAACAGTGTATGTGACACTGTTTCCAATCCTTTTAGCTTTTCAGTGAGGCTGCTTCCTTGTTTCTGGCAAGACCACAGCTTTTGTTTCCCTTCTTTTTCTGAAGACTTCTGCAGTCCTTGGTGCCTGCCTGTAAAAGAAAAATTTTGCATAAATGTCTCTACTATTTTTGGAAAAGGCCACTTATTTGATAATTGTGGTACATGTTCAGTCCAAGTCTGTACTCGGCAAGAGCAAAACTGGTAAGGTTCCCTGATCAAGCAGTATGTCAGACTGGCATCTGATCTGCATGCCAGCACATCTTTTGGGGTGTCTTCATACCTGACAGTAAAGAGCTGTTACTCAACAGCTCTCAAGGAAGTTTTCAGAAAGGTCTAGAAGAGGTCAGCTTAGCTGAAAACAGGGAAATGGAGTGAAGCAGAAGTAAGAAGAATTTATTCTTAAAGTTGTCCAAATAACATAAAGAAGATCAGGTACTCTGGAAAGCTCTGTGTAAAAATGTGGTAATGACGGCCAACAGAACATGATGAACAACTTAGAAAAGAGGTCAAAATGTGTAAATAATAGTATGCTCTCACTGGGAATAACCATATTTCTGGTCTCTCCCACCTTAAATTGGTTATGGTAAACACAGGAAGAGTTTGCAAAAGAACAGTGAGGATGTTTGAGGACATGCAAGAGCTTACATGCATGAAACAGGTGAACAAAATAAGGCTTTTAAAGCTGAATGAGCTGACCAAGAGGAGGACATTGTAGATAGAATCTTTTTCCTCTTCATGACAAAACCAAGGGCTTCCTTGTTCCTTTCAGGAGTAATAGCACAAGGGAGAGGAATTCACTGTAAGGGGAGGGAAAATTTCAGTGAGAGAGACATGGCAAGGCTGGAATATAGCAGCTCAAACAAAGAAGTTGCTCAGAGGAGCACGGATTAGTCACGTGAGTTGAGGCCTCAAAAGTGGCAAGAAGGAACTTAGAAGGACAGAGAACAGTGACTCAAGTCCAGTGCAGTTAATGCAGTGCTTAGTTGCAAGCAAGCAAGGAAATAAGAATCGCCTTGGAAAATAACGTGGGTAGGAAAAGACTTTCCTTCTTCAGTTCTGTCATTTCTAGTCACTTTGAGTTTTCCATATTGGAAAAGTTCAGAACTAGTTTTTAGCAATGTTAAAAAATGGTAACCTCTTTTCTAAACAGCTTCATCTTTCGATTTTGCAGTCCCATCAAAAAAACCCCAAACTATAATTGTCTGCAAAAACAATAAATCACTGTGACAAGCTAAAGAGAGTTAACTGTCATCTGCCTGTTCCAGTATAAGAGTTCTTGGAAACCAGTTGAAGTGGCTAGATCAGAGCAAACAATATTGGGTGGGGGTTGGCTGGATTTTTGTTCCCAAACGGTATGCAGTTAAGCTGCAGATGTCCTTACCGCAAAATGTCATAGGTGTTATCATAGGATGGAAATTCACCCAGAGCTAAAAAATAGGTATCACTGCTGGCTCAAATCTCCACAAGTTGGAGTCCGGAGGACTATATGTAGAAAGCAGCAATGTATTTTTTCATTGCCTGTTCCTTGTGGACACAGTAGAAGATGCCAAAGCCCTTTGGCCTGATTCACTACAGTACTTTTGTTCACCTGCTGCTGTTCCACCCAAGTGCTCTTGGAGAGGTCATTCCATCTCACACAGCTGTGAAATAATCTGGAATCCAATCTGCTGGAAACCTCCAGATGGGCCAATACACATTCTATTTCCCTTGGATGCAGAAAAATTTAGAATGATCAAAAAAATGAGATGAATTTTCTAGATAGCCTTCTTTGTGATACCAAGCAAAATACTTCAGTGTGATTGCAGTTCCACTAATTATGCACTCATGCCGTTCTCAAGTATGATTTTCAAAAGTGAGGAGCTAGTCTTGGAGTATTGAAGTGTTTTATAAATGCTCTAATTCCAAGCTAACAGGTCCTTGACATTTTAGGTAGGTACTCATTTAGTAGACAGTTTTGAACCTAATCTTTTCAGGTCTTGCTTATGAATAAGTAAATAAGGTGATATTATCCTTCTTACCTCAGTGAGGGCTGGGAAGAGTTGTAAGGAATTGTAAAAGTAAACAGTTTTTCTACAGTAGCAATAAGCTCTGTGTACAGAGTGTGACAAAGAAATGAACAGTCCAAAGCTGCACTTGAAGAGTTTGGAATACATCAAGTTCTAAGACTGAAATACAGGGATAGACATGATACTGAATGCTTTTCAGCTTCTGAGTGTGATCATCAAATGCTTTAAAAAGGAATATTTTGTAAAAAGGCATTTTACATAGCAAATGTATATGGTTGTGTAAGAGTCTATTGCAGTGCATGGAAACTAAAGCAGCCCAAGTTGCACATGGGGTTCAATTTTGTTTGCTTTCATTTTTGATGCTCCATTTAAATTTTGAATGATGCTCCTACATGTTTGCAGATTTCAGTTTTTTCTTTTGCTTCTTTTCCTAATTAGAAGACATTACAACTTTGATCTAAAGATGAAACTGTTACATAGAATCATTTCATTAATTAAGATTTTTGAATTTAGCAGCTCTGTTGTTTCAGGGTAAGCTTGAAGAAATTCAGCTTTTAATTATTTCACCTATAACTATCAGAAGTAAGAAAAAAAGAAAAGGAAAGAAAAGATGATTACATTGCAATATGCCAGTATTGGTGACCATGGAAAGTCTCATTTGTAGGCGGGACACTTATTAATGCTTATTTATATATTGCATTGCATAACTCAGTCACAGGAGTTTACTCCCATTTTCTTATATCTTACTAGTCCTTTTGAAGAAATATTTACGAAAAAAAGAAGAAAGGGTAGAATCCTTTGTCGTTCTGAAAGTTACGCAGCTTTCCAGAAATTATGTATTACTCTCAATGCACCATATATAGCTTAGCAAATCAAAGATACGTGGCATACCTTTTTTTCAGCTTTGCTTTTTTTTTCAAATGTAGTTTTAACATGTGACATCCCCAGGACAATTCTTACTGTCTCATGCAGGACAGGCAGGTATAAATCTTGCTCGATTCCTTCCTAGAAAAAGAGATTTCTTATGTGAAGATCTCTGGATGTAACATGGATTTGAAAATATATTAAGAACAATAGGTCAACCTGTCCAGTGAACGAAGGAAGTCATGTGAAAGGAGCAGTGCTGAGCACTGTGCTGAACGACAGACATCCGGGATCCTTGGAGTCTTGGACTGCGTGACAAAGCTTCACCAGCGCAGATAAGGTTGCGGGGGTGTTGAAAATTAATAGAGACGTAGCTGGTGTAACTGGAGTGACAGAATCCTTGTCATGCATGCAGCAATAGGTGGAAAAGCCATAGGAGGAAATCCATATTCAATTCGCCTTCACAGAGGCAATCAAAGTATTTTGGCAGAAAGCCTCCTCCTGCCAGCATACTTTAGTTTTTGAGGACTCTGCCAGCACAGTGTTCTGGTATTCCTATTTAAGATTGCTTGTGGCAGATGAGCTTGGAATCAGAACTTAAAAGCAATGCAGTTAATCATTATTGAAAACTTGTCTTCCTATTCCTTATTTAAAAGAACTACTGGTTTTGTGGATTTTTTTTCATCTGTAAATTTTGTCATTGGAGAATAATTTGGCTTCTTCTGACAGCTTGTGACTGCCCCTTTGTAGGGAGGAAAAAAGGATTTTTTTTACAGTTAAGAGTAAACTCTTTGCTCTCATATTTTCAAGCATGTCACTTTATTAGAGTTATGTAGCATCTCATAATTTTCGTTGCTGCTTACACCTGAGAAAAATGGGAGATATTGAGGAAGATTTCCAGTGGAAGCAGAAAAATAAAATGTTCTAAGTGGATGGTGATTCTCCCTCACATGACCAGAAGGAAAACAAACTGTTTGGCTTTTGACTGTGCTTGCTACTAAACACTCTGTCATAGTGTGTGAGGTGAGTCACGACTTGTTTATTTATAGCCACGGCCAATCAAAGCCGACCGCTCTGAACTTCATTCAAGACCAGCAGCACTTAGGATGTCTTGTAAACATTTGCTCTCTGAGCAAGGAGCATTCTTCCCGGCAGTGAGCAGCACAGGTGCCTGGCTGGTGGCTCCTAAAACACAAAACAGACTAGAAGATCGTTGCCTGGATTATCTAGATTGGTAGAGAGAGAGAGAATTCCCTTTCACATCTGAAATGCCAGACAGTGAGGATCTGGGACAAGATGACAGGTACTGTACTTTGCTTGTGCTGGCCCTCCCGTGCAGTGCAGGAAGGACTGAGGCTTCATGTAATTAATCTGCGTGTGCTCCTGAGTGCTCGGCCTGAGATCAGTTTTCTCTGCCTTGTAACCAATCTTCTGCTTCTTGAGGGCTTTGCCTCTAATGCTAACCTTCTCAGGAGGGAAGTGTGAGTCCTAATGTCGGATTGAAGGTAAACAGAACAGCTCTGAGGTACTTGTTAAACTGAAGCAGAAGGAAAGGAAATACTGTGTGGTTTCTACCTGGTCACTTTTCCCTTCAAAGCCTCAAAATGTCAGGCATGGAAATAGTTTATTTGGAGCCATGCTACTGACAAAACCCTACCTCATTTCTGTGAGATAGGGTACTGTGTCCCTTTGAGGTATGCCTGTCTTTCTGAAGTTCAGCTTTTATTTTAATTAGCTGATATAACCAACAGCCAGGACAAAAAAAAAGTTATTAGATCCAAAACTTGGTAACAATTTAAAAAATAATATTTTCTCAAATATGATCCAGCACATTCCTATGAAATAAAAGCACTAATTAAATTTAGCCAAATAGTTTTTAAAATAGGTATTTGAAAAGTAGATGTAATTGATGTTTGGCTGTGACAGAGTTTATAATCTAGATTTCTTCAAGTCCACATGTTTTTTCTGTAGTCTTGATGCTAATCACAAGGTTGGCTCTAAAATGGTGTTCCTGAAATACATGATGTTGTAAAAAGAGTATTTCTAATGTATGTAGAAATAGATGCTTTTTTTTTTTTTTTTTTAGAAGTTAGCGAACAAAATGCCAGAATACAGAGGCAAACTTAAGAAATCAAGCAATTACAAGGATCAGGAGTGAGCACTTCATTATGGCTTTGGATTTGATTTCTTCTAGTTAAATGTCAATCTGAACATTTACGTGGATGTTTTTCCAGTATGTTTGTCAATGTGCTGTGAGATGAAATACAGGAGATAGTTCTGGTTGTCTGTTGCAGAGCAGCACATTCAAGCACTGCCCCCTAACTGGATGAGCGTGGGTGAAGGGATGCCCGGGGCATAACTGGGTCTCTGCAGGGGTGGGGTCACCTACGCATTTCCGTTTGGAGGGATATCTGGGTTGTGCCCTATATATATATGACATAGATTACAATTAATTGTAGTTGCAGGTAGCATTTTTTCTTCTCTTAAGGAAATGTTGACTCATTGCTGATAACCGCCAAAGTGTTAATTGCTATTATTTAACCAGTGATTAGGGAGGTTTCCACTTTGTTCAATTGTTTATTTTTCAAAAAAGAAAAACAGAAATATGTGTGACCCCTCAAAAAAAGTTTTCAGCTTTGTAATAATATCTCATTTATTTTGTTCACAATTCTTTCTCTGTAAAGGCTTGCAGCAAGCTTTGGCAGCTAAACAGAAGAAACGACGCCTAAGGCTCTAAGACCTCTTTTTCTATCAAATTTGGGGGCTTTTGTTTTTGTTTTGGAAGAAAAAGGATGAGTTTTTCTAAAGCAGTAACCTGGAAAAGCATAACAGAGCCTGCTCTGCCCATTTATCATTTTTGAAGCTACCATTAAATTAACTGACCCTGATGCTCATCCCTCATCCTTTTGTGTATTTGCTATTGAGCAAAAAGGTTTGAGAAAGTAGTTTAATCAAAAGGTTCCAATTTTTTTCCTGAAATTAATTTGCCTTTTTGTCTTGGTCATAACAAATAGGATGTAACTGGAGAACATTGCTGAAGAAGTGCTAATGAGGTTTGGGGGAGGTCAGAATATTTTGGTCCAAGTTAAACAAGAGGGAATAGAAGGAGGAGCTATGGGAGCTGTACAGGAGCAATTAATCTTAGAACTGCAAAAGAAGAAATTTTAATGTAAATGCACAGATAATGGTGTAATTTTAAGGACACACTGATCAAAGCTTCAGCTTGTATGTATTTAAAAAAGGAGAGCAATAGTATTTTTGTTGAAGATGCAGAATGAGCTTTGATCCCTGATTGGTTTAAGTGCACTGCCCTCCTTGTAGGCCCTTCTCAGATGCAAATACTTCTTACATCCTCTCTCCTCTCGAGTTCATGTCCTACTTCAGAAAGTATGTAATATTGTGTCACAAGTGTATTTCATGAACATTGTTACATCATAATTAAATACATGGCATTGGTCAATACTCTGTTAGTCATACTGTGAATTTAAATGAAAAATAAGTAAAGGAACGGATGCACAAATACATCTTAGTAAGGCTAGCCAAAAAGCTAAGAGTTGTGAAGCGCAGGTACCCCCTCGTATCTTCTGTTTTGTTTTAGCACATGATCATGGATGGTAACAGATGAAGAACCATGAGGAAATATGTGGCCACAGGTAGAGGATTGAAAACAATTTAGCATAAGGAGATATTTTCCCTCAGTAATTCTTTATCATCAGGTCTACTACAGGCTTGGTGTAACACAGTATAATTTTTTTTTTTTTAATTAACAATTTGTGAGGAATCGAATGATAGTCAAGAACGTATAAAAGATATTGTGAATATCGGTCCTGAAGTGGTGGAAGCACATGGCTTTAGGAACTCTCAGTAATGCATCAGAGTAATAAATGATAACCTCCCTGTACAAAATACATTAAAACCCACTGAAAAGAGACAAAATGAAGTTTTGCACAGAAAAAGTTACAGCCATCTTGTTAGGTAATACAGAAAGTAATTTTTAAAAAATATTCTTTGGCACTTGAAAATCCAATTTTCCTTTTTTTTTTTGTGCAGCTGCTCTGCACTTCAGGGAATACTCAGCTCATCTTTCCTAGCTGTTTGACTTTGAAAGGCCTTGAATTAGGAATATCCCAGCTGAAGAATGTGGAGGCCGTGAAGGAGGAAAATTAATTGATTTTGTGAAAAAGGACTAAAAGAGTTGTCTTTGCAAGAGAAAAATCTGAAAGAATTGCTTCCAGCTGGGCAGATCTGTTTAAAGTTCTGCAAATGGAACTTCATGGTCTTGCTGCTTAGTAAGGAGTTTCCTTACTTTTCTGAACAAAAATGTCCCTTTTGTGTAACCAGTGTCTGTTAACATGGGAACCTGGCCTGAAAGATCCCAGGCCTTGTACCATCTTGGTAAAAGGACAACAGCACGTAGTAAATAGCATTACAGTCTTTGCTAAACAGAAAGCAAGTCAATAATAGTATTTACATGGCACTGAGACACTCCATTTTCATGCAAAGAGATGTTTTTAAAAATCTACACTTAATGACGAAGTCATGAGTTTGGACTAATGGCACTTGACTGGCAGATCATGCTTTGAATGACCTGGAACTGCAGTAGTAGCTGGTGTTCTCCTCAGGGGAGCTGGGCGGGAGTAGTGCAGGTCAGAGGAAGGGTTTCCTGTGAGAGCTGGCCTACCAGTCTGCTCCCCAGGGTCTGTCAAGAGGAGTTCAACAATGAAATGCCCCAATTTAGTTGGAGCGTATTTTATTTGTTTTAGCAGGGCATTCAGCAAAAAGTGACATTTAATACTATCTGCTGTGTTGAGGAACTTGTATACTGGAATCACCTTCCAAAAAAGCTGGAATTAACCAGTTTGTGTTTGGTCAGCTAAAGAAATACAATGCAGCTCCTTATTAAGACTTCGTAAGATGACTGACAAAGAGAAGAGATGAACAGAAGAGAATAGAAGAGATGAACACATGCCCTCCAGAATAAAATCTTGTTAGTAATGGGTCATTTTCTTTTTTTTAAGCAATCTGTTGGACAAGATGAATTCCCCTATCTCTTTGCAGAGCACTTTAGTGTATTTTTATAAGAATAGGTTTGCTTTCATTTTCAGAAAACTTTGTTCTTGACTAGTAATATAAGCAAAAAAAACTACCTTCATTTATAGGATTGATATTGTTTAGCAGGACACCAGTGATAAAATGTTCCCCTGTCAGCTGAAGAGAAGAAATACAATTATGGCTTTAGTTTAACACACTGTGCAAGGAGTATATAGAGTCAGCAATGAAAGGTTGCTTATAGGATGTTTTGTTGAAAGTCATGTGGCCTGACCAGTCTGCTATGCAGTCCACTGAAAAAGGCATATCCAGCCTCAACAAATGCTCATGATTTAAACATACTTCTTATACAGTAATATTTAAAAAAAAAAAAATCATCTTGGTCAGGAAATAAAAGGGGGCATGTATATTACTGAAAGCTGTGAAACAAGATCTTGTTTCAGCTTTTTATTCCACACCTTCCCTTGGAAAAAAAAGCAAAACAGGAACAGCAAATTGGACAGATCCACTGTTAATAAAAACCACAAAATTGAAGTGTCAGATGAAGATAGGCAAGGCCAGGAAGAAAGCACTTTAAAAGTTTGAGAAGCAATGTTGCATAGTATTAATTCATTTCATTTTTATAAACAATGTTTTTGAACTACTGGTGGTATGATAATTAAAGGAGATTTTTGGATTGGGAAATGTTAGCTACTCTTTAAAGCTGATAGCTGCATTCTGCAGCTTCAATTTAAAAACAAGATCTGTCTGTATAGCTTAGAGATTCCAAGGGTGCCAAAGTCTCAGCATTGAAGGGATGGTCAAATGTGATCAGCTAAAGGATGTTAGCCACAGTACTACATGTTAGTGAGCCTAAATCTGTGCAGCACCTCTGGATTCGCAATGGGAAATAAGGTGCATATGGATATCTACAAGCTGTAGAGATTTCTGTTAGAAAAGCTTTGTAATATTTGTAGCAAAAATGTTGAAGGCGAAGATTCTCCCCGAAGTCTAAGAATGGAGTGTATTTGTGGATGCTTCCTGTTTTTGCTTTTGCTTCCAGTGACACAGCATCCTTTTGCGGAAGTCTTTGAAGCAAGGAGGATTTTACATGGTGTCCCAGTGATTCATTTAAATAGCAGGTCTTGTTGACTTGGTCATGGCCACATGACACAAATATAATTATTTTAGTATACTTAATGATTGCATAGGATCCAAAAGTGGCACAGGATAGAGCACAGTTCTACATAGTCACCTTTAAAATTAGCCACATAGGTCATTAAGATGCTCTGCTGTGAGTTTAGTGGTGCTGGCCATTCTGTCTTTCCACATAGTGCACATAACATTCACAAATGTGTTACATTGTGTTTCTGTGAGGCTAATCAATAGTGCATTGTGTTCCACCACGCTTCAATAGTAGATTTTTGAGGTTTTGTCATTCATACTTCAATGCACTTAACTGAAAAATGTCCTTTTAACACTATTTTATATTTTGGAAAGAGAAAGGGGCGTTTATTTTCGTTTTCAGCATATGCCTTCCTGAAATTTATATGTAAAACCTACGTTTTTGAGTAGGTCTTCAGGTATAAAATGTTTGCTTCAGAGAAAAAATGTATCATTATAATCACTCCCTTCTGCACTGTGGTGACTTCTTTCTTACAGCAGAAACCTGTGAAAGCTCTGAAAAGGTGGACCTGCTTGATTGGGGTGTGCTGACAGTTTACACATTGGATTTCATTTGGTTAAGTTTCATGATGAATTCCTGGTTGCCTGTTTGTCCTTTGATATCCAGATCCCTTACAGTTGCACCATTCTATAAGTTCTAGATATTAGCTTTTTAAAAAACACAAAATAGCCATATTACCTATATTTTGATTTACATATCTTTGGGAATGTAACTTTCGGTTCTTCCACCTTGACTACTGCATTCTGAGTTACCCTGAAAATTACAGGGTACAGGCTTCAAATGTGTGTGGTTACGGTTGAGAAACTAAGAGTGTGTAGAAGCTCTTTAATTACTAACTCTATGTTTATGTGGATGCAGTCCACCACATCATGGTGTTCTCTGTCACTCCTGCAGTTCTGAGTAGTGTATCTGCATGAAGATACAGAGAAAACTGTGTACACAAAATTTAAAAAAAATCCAGCACATCACGAAGAGATCTTTAAACCAGTAACATGATATCTGCTGACCTTTCTGAGAGAAATGTGATGGGGCTTTGCTTGAACAGATGTCTAGCTACGAAATGAGAGCATGACACCATCAGTCATTTTTAGCGAATGTAATGCCACTGACTCTTCTGGCCAGAGTTTGTGACCGTGATCGGTGGAAGCGTCTGGGTGGTAGAGTGTTTTGGGTACGTTTTTTTACAATTACTAGGCAACAGTTTATATATTTGCTTAGTTATAGACATGATGCAATAGGCAGTCAGAAGGGTGTGAGTAATTTATTTTTTCTGATCACCCCCAACCGTATTGACATGGAAGTGTAGCATTGTGTATCAAACTAAGGATACATGATGGGAGCATAAAATGTTATTCTTTCTAGATGATCCACAAAAGCCTTTGAAAGTATTCTGAGAGAGTTGGCTGCTTGTCCTCAAAGGAGCACCTGGACAGCAGTCCCCAAAGCTGTTTTGGCAGGAAGTGTAGGGTTCACATTTAAGTCACGTATTAAGGTTCTGTGAGTAACCCCATTAATATTATGCTAAAATAGTTTTTATATCTTGGTTGACTTATGTCATAGTCAGGCACTCCACTTTCATCATATACATCACTTCACACATCTTCTTTTTCCCTTTTTATCTTTAAATGTGGTCATTGGAAAATTAATTTCTCTGGAGTATGCATCATTGTGTGCCTGTTTCCTTTTGATCTAATGCAGGCGTAATAGTTATCTCTGTTTTGACAGGGCCATGACATAACCTCTCTGTCTTTGTACATGCATTATATGTTGTACATACAACTATATGATGTACCACCTTTCTTTCTCACTCCCCCTTCACCAGGATCTGTTGCTTCCCCCTTGTTCCAACCTGCTGGACTGTGGGTAACACTGCCATTTAAGTGGGCTCAGGGTAAAAAAGACAGGAAAGATAGACATCACCAAGGCTGGTAGTTGTTGGGAGGTGTGAACAAGAAGAGGCAGCATGTGCATCTGGTTGTCATGCCAAAGATCAGCAAGCTGACTTTCTTACATCTCTAGTTGCCTAAGATCAGAATAAGGCTTCAAAATAGTCCCTGTAAAATAGACAATTGTAGCTATTGTAGAACTGACAAAGGTGTCTTACAATTTCTTGTGGCCTAGAAGCAACTGCCAAGTACTCTTTTGTGGAGCTCAGTAGTGGGTTTGCAAAGTTTTGAAGCAAGTTTCAGCTGTACCATCCATTCCTCGCTTGTCTTCTTGTTCATGCACCACATGTGGACCACAGGGCCAAAGCATATAGCAATATATTTTATCTGCACTACAGCTCATGCTTTCGACAACTTGGCTAAAGAAAGCATCACTAGCAACCAAGCAAAGCAACCGTGGAGAACTTTCCCTGCAGATGTGCACTTTTTCTTCATAATTTGCATTTTATTTTGAATTGTTACTAGCTGTCCCATTGTTCCTTGATATATCTCCTCCTCTTTAATCTATATTGTCTTTATATTAGAGGTTAGCATATGTGAAAATAGTTTGCATTTTTATTGTACTTTATGCTTTCATCTTTCCCCCCCTCTGTTTTTGCTGTTAGCTTAAAATTATTAAAGTGAGTATCTACAATTGTCCTAGGTATTTCAAAGCTCTAATTTGATAGTAGGCATCAGGCCTGTTCAGTTTTGCTTTGTGCTTCCACAAAGGTCTACTTTGATTGTCAACAATTTTAAATAAAGGATAGGAATAAAAGTCTGTAAAAGGATTTTGTTATTCAAAACATTGTCATAATAGTAGTTTTCAGTACTGGAATAATTGGGCAGCTCTTAAAATGCTTATTATTAATGCTGTAGAATGGTTTACAAAAGCTGGAAGCAGTGTTTCCTTAGGGAGAGTAGCCTATCCATAAAAATTGCAGTTCCCATAGGCCAAAAGCCTTGCATAATACTTTTCTGAAGCCGCTAATTATCAGAGATGCTGGAAATTGAAATCTCTGCTGTGGGTGGGATGCAGACAGAAAGTTCTTTGTAACATAGCTCATCCCGCCAGCTGGGCTTCTGCAGTGATCTCTGTGAGTTACGTTATGGTTTTATTTACATCGCCTGTTGGGGGCAAAAATCTGAATTCAGTGCCTTGCATGGCTGGGAAATTGAAAAAGTCACCTAGTCCAAGACACGGGGCTCTTATTCTGAGTATTTCAGGGGCACTGTTTTAAATAGTTCATTGTTTTTTTTATCAAAGGGGAGGAAAAAACCCCTCACCCTGACTATGTTGTAATGTAAGAGGGAATCACACCACTGCAACACTATAAATACTGTAATGCGGTCAGGAACAGGGCACCAGTTTTGGGGTTTGGATTTTAATGAGCCTTACCCCGTGGCTGAAGCCGCCGTTCCTGCGGGTCGCGTGTGTGTGTGTCCCCTCGGGGCAGTGTGTGTCTGTGTCCCCTCAGGGCAGTGTGTCCCTGTCCCCTCAGGGCAGTGTGTGTGTGTCCCCTCCGGGCAGTGTGTCCCTGTCCCCTCCGGGCAGTGTGTCCCTGTCCCCTCAGGGCAGTGTGTCTGTGTCCCCTCAGGGCAGTGTGTCCCTGTCCCCTCGGGGCAGTGTGTGTCTGTGTCCCCTCGGGGCAGTGTGTGTGTGTGTCCCCTCGGGGCAGTGTGTGTGTGTCCCCTCGGGGCAGTGTGTGTGTGTCCCCTCAGGGCAGTGTGTGTCTGTGTCCCCCGCGCCGCTCCCGTCCCTGGCTGGTCCCCGCGCGGCTGTGCCACCACCTCGTGGCGAACGAGGACAGCCAGGAGGCAGGGAGCGGTCTCCACGAACCATTTTTGACCGAAATGGTGCCTTTTTACGAAGATGAGGCTGCGGAGACTGTGTAGCTGATAGGAGTTGGGAGTTTGATCGGACCGTCTGTGTGTCCCCTTATGGCTGTGCACCAGCCCTTGTAGAGTCATTTTTTCATAATGTAATTTTTATTTATCTCGTAATTCAATCCACCTGTGACAAAATATTTACTAATAAGGCAGTGATGGATTAGACATGCAATGGGTTATGCATCTCAGTAAAATGACCAGAGTTGCTCATGGCTGGCTTGCATTCACTGCGATCGAAACTAACTGTACTCAGCAGTGCATTATGCGAAAGGTAACTCAATAAAGCTGGTGTGGAATTTACTTCAGATTCTCAGTGTTTGCACGGTGGTTCGTCCATTCTTTTTACCAGTTTGATTTGACGTTAACCGGCCTGTGTATGTCTTTATTATTATTTGTTATTTCATAAAACAGCTTTGTTGTAGACGTTTTGTTTACTCCACAAAGGTATATGATGTGACCATTTAAGCTCAATATTGGATAAACTGATCAGCCAAAAATGTGATAGTCACATATGCTTTCTCATGGTTTTCAGCAAATTCTTTGGTACAGGTTTTTTTAGACAGGTTATTATTTTATTAAAAGTACTGAACAGTCATAAGATAAGCTTTAGAAACAGTCCTTTCAATAGAATAGAAAAACTAAAATTCAGTGGGTAAATGAATGTAAACAGCAAGACTTCCAGAGCGATTTCTTTTTTTCCAGGTTGGGTAGCAATTTCATCATCATAGTTTGCAGAACAAGATAAAAAATAGAAAAGAAAAAGCACAAGGATTATATGCATAAAATAAAATGTATTAATATGTATGGCCATCTTGTGGCAATTTAAAGTACTGTGGTATATTTTTTAAAGAAAAAATTATATTAAAAGACAAGTTTGAGGTCAGTTGCTTGATTTAGATGACAACTGTGCCGTGAACTCGATGTCTTTATAGGACCAGAATGAATAAGCAATAATTTTTGTATGGACTGAAAATTTCTACTACTGAACAGATTAATTGTTTTTAGTTAAAAAGATCAAATCAGTTCAATATAAAATGTATAGAAACAAACACAGGTGTCTCTAGCATAGCAGCAGCCATTGGATTGCCAGAGGCTATGGCTTTACAACATGTTGTTTTCAACCAGTTTCAACTTTCATATGAGCTGTAAACAAAGTTGGGTATTTTTGTTTGTTTTACTCAGCTGGAAAGTCACCGATTCCAGTCAAGACTACAGACCCAGAATAAATCAGTGCATTTCAGAAGCACTGATGAATTTATTTGTATTTCTTCAAGAAATGTCCCACTTTAAGGAACAAAACCCTGGCAAGGTAAGCACTCCCCAGTAAGATTAACAGTTCTATATGATTTAATTAAAAGGTGAGATAGATTTATAAAAAGCAAGTGAGCAAGCAAAAAAAAAAAAAATAGAAAATATTCATTCTGATACATTCAGTCATGAGTTTCTGCTAACTTTTTTTTTTTTCTGTGAAGAATATGGGTAGGTAGTCAGTGAGTAAAGGTGTTCATAGTGAAGTTTATAGCAATACAGTCCATCCCCTTACAGCTGTTGGAACTTCACCAGTTATTACATGGACTTTTTAAAGGAAATCTAAAACATCATAATTCATTAAAAACTTGAAAAAGTAAAGAAGTAAATAGGCATGTTCCTAGACATAAACATGGGGGTTTTTTTCTCAAATAACTAGTTTTCAGGAATAGCTGCATGAAGAGAGTTCCTCATAATTCATTGTGATAATTTTTCCTCTATACACTTATAATTGGTGATTTTCTCTTTTTTTACTGGAAAGACTGAGCTGGAGAACCCAGTTCACAAAGAAGCAAGCAAGAGTAAGGCTTTTTTTTCCCTCCAACTAGGAAAAATATCATTATTTACTTCTAGTCAAAAGTGAAGCAGGTTTTTTTTCCCCAAAGAAAAATACAAATAATGTAGAAGTATATTATCATAATAGTAGATTACATTTTTATATTTGTATTGCTAATACAAGTTAAAAGAAGACTACGAGGCTTTTACTCCTCTTTTAATCTCTCTTCATTTTGCCAGAAAATCTTTCCTGAAAACAGGCCATTCAGAATTAGCAAATAGAAAGTATGTATTACCACACTCAAATATTAGCAGTTAAGACGGAAAATACAGATGAGAAACAGGATGAAATACCTCTAGAAAAAATGAATAAATTATACAAAGAGCAGTTGTATGTTTGGACAGTAAAGTTATATTTAAAAGAAGTAAATTTATAGTGAAGAAAGAAAATGCGGTATCAGTAATGTGGTAACGACAGTAACTGTATGTTAAGAGATAGCTAATAGTGGTTTAGAAAGCTAATTTTGATAGCATATTTTCCCTTCTTTTCCCTGATCTCATTCTCTAAGCCATGTCATTATTTTACTGCTATAATTAGAAGCAAATTAGGCAGTAATGCTGTGTGCAAAATTTCTTTGAATTAACCATTTTGTTGCAATTCAGCTCCAAAAGCAAATGGATCCTTTCTGCAAAGTTTCAACAGATCAGTTGTGTACTCAGCACTGTGCAGTTGTAAACGATGCTATGTCTCAGTCACCACAAAGGCCAAATATCAAATTTTATATTGAAAATTCAGCTCAATCTTGTCATTACCAGGAGTGCTAGAGAGCCAGCAAGCATCAAGAGATTGCTTGCCAGCGTATGAGAGAAAAGTTTCACAAAGCAACACAACAGGGGAGAGAGCTGTAGCTAGGGGAAGGATGTTTTGCTTTTGTAAGCACACAGCAAGTGTGCATTGTAATATTGCAATTAGTGAGTTGAGTTTTTTCCTGCATATAAACTGTCCAGTCTTTTTTCTGCTAACCAGGGTGTAATTTCTAGTAATTTCAGCAATGAACATGAGCTTTACAGTTCATTTTAGCAATGAACGTTCAAGCTTTACGGTAAATGAATAAAAATAGCATGTTTTTGTGGTAGAAGAGGAGATGTGTCCTAATTATCCAAAATAGAGTGTTTGATGCTTATTTTCACCAGAAGTGTTAAAAGTATTTCCCAGTTTTAAAAAACAAACTTCAATTTTGCACTGCATTCTAGATTTCGTTAGCATGCAACATCTTTCTTTTGCAAAATGATCTAAACATTTAAGTGAAAGTGTTAATGGTGAATTTTAATGTTTTTGCCAGTTTTGCCTACTAGTCTGCAGCATATGTACATTTTTCACTGTCTTGGGCAGTTACATTCCTGGAGTTGTCCTCTCCTATGTCTTGTGTAAGTATGGTCTCTTTTTCAGTCGTGATTTGTGTATGTGTGTATTGTTCATCATTTGGTCTCTGTATAGCGAGTATTTATTTATTTATATATCTGTTTACACACACATGCAAGTTTGCACAAGACACCAATCTCTGTGGTGCAGTTGACAAGTCTGAGGGACAGAGGGACCTGGACAAGCTCGAGAAGTGGGTGCATGGGAATCTCATGAGGTTTAACAAGACCAAGCGCAAGGTGCTGCACCTGGGTCTGGGCAGCCCCCAGTATTGACCCAGGCTGAGGGATGAACAGATGGAGAGCAGCCTTGCTGAGAAGGACTTGGGGGTGCTGGTGGATGAGAGGCTGGACATGACCCAGCCATGTGCACTCCCAGCTCAGAAAGCCGAACGTGTCCTGGGCTGCATCCAAAGCAGTGTGGCCAGCAGGGTGAGGGAGGGGATTCTGCCCGTCTGCTCTGCTCTGGTGAGACCCCACCTGGAGTCCTGGGGGTCCCAAGCACAGGAATGACAGTGGAGTCCAAAGAAGGGACATGGAGATGATCAGAGGGCTGGAGCACCTCTCCTGTGAAGACAGGCTGAGCGAGTTCAGCCTGGAGAAGAGAACACTCTGGGGAGAGGCCTTTCAGTTCCCAAAGAGGGCTTATAAGAAAGCTGGGGACAAATATTTGAGCAGTGCTTGTTGCAATAGCACAAGAGGTAATGGTTTTAAACTGAAGGAGGGTCAATTTAGATTAGATAAAAGGAAGAAATTTTTTACTTTTTTTTGTCAGATGGAAGTCAGCTTACAGGTTTTTTCAGTGTGTTGATTCTGGCTCAATTTTGCATAGTCATGTTTATCAGGTCATGATATCAAAATCAGGCTAAGTCAAGATAATGATAAATGTTATAATGACCATAAATTGTGTCTTACTGATAGTAAAAAAGATGTCAATTGATATGAATATAATGGTATTTCCTGTGATGAGTAGGAATGGCTCCTGAAAACTGCATTTGACCTTAAAAGTGTCTGACATGGGCATTTCACAGTGCATTTTTATGTAAAACCAACTGTGTTATGTAAAATTAGTAGTTCTCTTATGCTTAGTAGTGATCTTATGCAAACGCATTATTTAAGCTTTATTGAGTGACTTCTTGTACAGTAATATTTCAATACAGTTTTTTTCTCTGTCTTCATTTTTATCACAGTATTGTGTGCCTTTTTATGTCCCTTCCTTAAGTGCAATGAATTTGGACAGAAACTGTGCAGCAAAATAAAGGCTGTTCTGATGAAACTAGATTTTGGAATAGTGGAATATGTCAACCAGAAGAAAAAAGAGAGATCTGGTGAGTAATTAATTACGGTCCCAAGTAATGTATTTCTGCATGCAGAGCATTTTATTCACCTTGCAGACAGTTTGGTTTGTCCTGAGAAGCCATCTGGAGAGATACTTCTTGCTTTGAACCTGGCTACTGTTATTAGCTTTATAAGGAGTGAGAGTGTATGTCAAATGTCTGGGTATGATGATAAAAAAATTATTACTTCATTGAAAGAAACAAGGCAAGCTCTTTGTATGTGATTAGATGTACTGCTTATAAGTTTTCAGGAAAAAAACTACTTGCTGGAAGCTTGCAATGCTTATCTCTGTTTAGATAAGGCAAACTTGCCCAGGAGAGAGACTCACTCAAGAGTCTCAAAGTACAGAATTTTCAGTAAGAGACCAAATTCTCTTCCTATATCTAAATTCACCTTGGTTTCACTCCCTTCTGCAAAAAGAATTTGTTTTCTTCTCCAAATACTCAAAAATATAAGAATTGCCACAGAATAGCAGCTACAAATTAATCAAAGTGTTTAGGTGGAAAGGGGAGAAATCAATTTAAAACAAAATCTCACCTATCTCACCTGAAATCTTTCTAATACTGGAAACTTTAAGCAATAAAGTTATTTCAAGAAAAATATGTATTTTTTTTATGAACAGTGTTATCTTTAGTTTGTTTTTTGTGCATGCTCCAGTTTTGGTAATTAAACCTTTGTAGTGTAGTCACAGTACTTGCAGGTAGCCTACCCTTTTTAATTAGTGCTACATCAGTAGACTTAATATCTGCTTTAAAACATGCCATTCTTGTAACCATTCATCATACAATGTGCTGTTCCTAGACCCAAGGAGAACCACCATGTGTCTTTTCCCCTTCCCTTACATGTAATGTGATAATTATTGGAAATAAGTAATAATGCATTGGAAATTTTCTTTCATGCATTATTCTACTTGTTCAGTTTTTAAGTGAAACTGGCAGAGAAAAAGATCAGACTATAGTTTAATAAACTTCACAAGCCAGCACTGGGAAAATGGTTGAGGTTAGATGTGTTCTTTCCTGCATCTCATCCTCCAGTTTAATTTAACCCAGACAAGTTCCCTACCTTGTTTTGCCCCTTGGGTTCACCACATGGGTTCACAAAACCTTGTGCTGGCACAAGAGAGAAAAGAGCATGTTGCAAGAAGAAGCAACCAAGAACACTATGGCTGTGTTTTTCATGTTATATTGGTTTAAAAGATTCTCAGACAGAGGAGGCAAAATTTGGATCTCTGCTTATCTGTAAAGAGCAACATTCTACCAGACCTCAGAGGGTGCTTTGTATGCATATTTTCATATGACTGTGAGTGCAGGGTAGCTGGGTGCTGGTAGAAGAAGGGGTTTGTGAATGAAGATTACATGCAATTATCAAGAAAATTGCATGTTCTCCTGTAAAAGTAATATGTTGGGATAACTACACAGCCTGTTCTAACAACACGTTACACCTGTGCATTGTCCCAGCAGTGTAGTCTAAAAGAGAGATGTATCTTGCCAGGGCAGATGGCATTATGGTGAGCAACTTCCTGAAGGAAGTACAATGCAGGTAAATAGAACTGTTGGAATGTATTCAGAATAACATTCTCTCTCCCACTTTGGCTGCTGTATTTTGATAAGCAGCCAGTCTCTCAGTCAGGGTCGTTTCCCTGGTAGCATAGTACATAAATGATGCACTGTATCAGCAGGTGGAAGGTTATTGTGCTACACGAGCTGTGTGACAGAGAAAACACACTGAACCTGGAAATCCGTTGCCATGAGTAGGATAAAAAATATATCTTTTTTCTTTCAGAAACAGCAAAAACAAAACCCACAGAAGATGACAGTGAATTAGACATATCAGCTCTGTGTCCTAAGGTGACTTTTTTTCAGTCAGCCCTATCTTGCTTTTAAAATCTATAGAGATAATGGGAGACTATCTAGATTGCTGTCTCTGTTCTTCTGTGGAAGACTTTAACCTCCCCAGGAGGCTGTGTTCTTGAACTAAGCAGTTTGCTTTAAAAGTGGTTCACTGTCTCCACCTTTAGCCTTATACTGATTAACCTACTGTATTTGTGACTTCTGGCCTTCAAGGTAACGGTTTCTTTGGCCTGCTGAGCTAAGAATGTGTTTATTTTGTATTGGCTGTAGAATGATAACTTTAGAATTTAATAGCAAAGGTGGTTACTTTTATTTGCATTAGTGAAATTGCAGTTGATTTTTATCAAATTAAAATACAAAAGGGAAACATTAATAGAAAACCTACGTAATTTGTCAGATGTTTTTGTAATCACTTGTCTAATAATTTTCAATGATAGTGCAAATAAGTATATAGTCTATAAAATCTTTCTAGATAGTATGAGAGCACGTAAATATCTCATTTTTCTCCTAGTACTCTAAATGACTGTATAGCAAAGGTTTTTCTGTTATAATCAGAATACCAGTTGATATAAAAAAATTCATCTTAATAGGAGTTGCAGTAGTTGATCAGTAGTGTATAAAGCCTGACTTTGACAGCGATTGCTTTTAAGGTGGTTTTCTGCTGTGGAAAAAAAAAACCTCCAAAAAACTATATCCCATAGGATAAAAATTTGTAGCTGACATAACTGAATATTGTTGAATGAATTGGTAAAGGATAATGATTTTTTTGTTCAGCTAATTTTTGATGGTCTTATAGATATTGGGCTGGTTTTTCTGCTCCAAGTTTACTCATTTCATTACATTATGTATATTTTGTATTTGCAGGCTCATCCTGCTTTCATAACAGTAGGATTACTTTCCGAATGAATAACTGGGATTTTCTATGCTTCTTTAGTACAATACAGCTTTTAGTTATTACAAAGAGGGATGCCTCACTTTTAAGCATTGTATACTATTTTCGTGTTTCTACAATTAAAGCTTAAATAGGAGGTGATTTATGTTGCTATGACATAAAAGAGGGACTTTTTTCAGTCTCTAAGCATCGGCTTTCTGTAGCATGATTTTTTTGAGTATAAGAATATCATGTATGGGACTGTTTTCTGTGTAGGTTAGTCCTGCAATTGTTGCCAAAGAGCTGTCAGTGTCTGACACAGATGTCTCAGAAGTATCCTGGACTGATAATGGGACCTTTAACCTATCCGAGGGGTATTCTCCACAGACAGATACATCTGACGGTACGTAACAGCTTCATCTATGTCATCAGTAGATTCCAGTCATGCAGGTTACCTCAAAATGATTAGACAGTTTGAGGACAGAAGGTTTTGGGGTTGTTACTTTTCCCTCTGAAATGAATTTAAGGTTAATCGTAGTGTTTTGTATAGGTTTGGATACATCTTGTATAAGAATGTCCTCGTCTTAAAAATGTTAAAGTACATCTGCAAGTATCTAAATAAATAAGTAGTGCTGGGTAAAACCAACACATTCAGTAAGTGCCAGATGTAGCACTCTCTTCTACCAAACCTTTTAAGCAAGTAAACCTTTTAAGTTACTACCAATACTTTTGTGGGTAAGCTGAGCAAATAAAAGCTGACAAAGAAGCAGTGAATACTCTGAGTTGTTAAACAGCCAGTTAAAGAAAGTATTATTAGGTTTTACTACTAGAAATGAAGACAGCCAGCAAGGAGCCTATGAAGACTTAGACTAGGAGAAGATTAGCAAGCACTTGGCTTGATCTTGACCAGAAAAAAGTTCTTACTTTTTACAGACCAAGATATCAGTAAACACTTTGCAGGAATAAAGATTAAGGGCAACAGTAATTTGGTGTAGTCTTACCTGTGGATGTGTTGCTCTGCTCATCTTGCATTTCTCCTAGGAAAAGTTCACTGTAATTGACAAGCAGGATGATACTACAGGCCAAATTAATAATTTAAATTATTTTCTTAGTATTTCAAGTTGTAAATAGACAGCATTGTATGATCACAGAACCGTAAGTTGTAAAGAGCAATTGTCATTCATCTCATTTATCTTCCTATCCAAAGCAGGTTCAAAGCTGTTCATTAAAGCTTTATGAAGTTTCTCAGGGCTGTGACCATTTGAATTCTGAACACCTCCAGTGGTAGAGATTCAGCAACTTCCCTGGAAAGCCTTTTTCAATATTTGCTTACCCTCATAATGAAAAAGCTTTTTTCTTATAGTGAGTCAAAATTTCCCATGTTCCAGTTTGTGTCAGTTTACTCTGGTCCTTTCACTGTGCACTTTCTAGAAGAGTCAGACCCATCTTTTCTCTACCTTCCCATTCAGTAGTTAAACTGATTCCCCCTTTGCCACCTTCTCTTGGGGCCAAATGAGACCCATTCTCTCAGCATCTACATACATCCTGTTCTCTAGCCCCCTAAATAATCATGCTGGCCCTCCAGGGGACTCAGTCCTGTATGCCATTGTCTGTCTAGAACTGGATAGGTCAAAACTGGACAAAGTACTAAAGAGTGCACTCTCAGTTGCTGAATAGAGGAGGAAAATCCCTTCCATGGACTTTCCGCTGTCCATTTTGCTACTACAGCTCAGTGTTTGGTCAGCCTTCCTTGCTGCAAGGGCATACCACTGACTTGCTGCCCACAGATATCTTTCTGGAAAGCTGCTTTCTGTCTTGTTGCCTCCAGCCTGTACTGCTGCACAGGTTATCCCAGATGGAGGACTTCACATCTGCTTTTGTTGAATGTCATGATGTTCCTTTTCAGCCTGTTCCTTTCTACAGCCTGTTGAGGTCCCTCTGAAGGCATCCTGACCTCCAGAATATCAAATACACCTGCCTTACAGCAGTTCCTTTCTGCCCATGAACTTGCAGAGTGTACTCCATCCTGTCATCCAAGTCATTAATAAAAATCTTGACCAGTGCTGGTTTCAGTCCCTGTGACAGACACCAATAACCAGCCTCCAGCTGCACCTTGTGTTGCTGATGAAGCCTTTGACCCTGGCAGTCCGGCCACTTTTCCACCCACCTTACAGTTCCCTTACCCTGTTCGCTCACCAGCTTGGCTGTAAGGATCATGTGGAAAACTGTATTCAAAGCCTTGCTAAGTGAAAAATAAACAGCATCAACTCTTCTTCCCCATGGAGCATTTCAGCAAATGTGCAAGACCAAATGGGACGCATTCAAGGACTGGCTCATCTCCTGTCAAAGCTCTGTGCGTTTGAGCCACCACTCTGCATACAGCACAACCCTTCCTCCTCACCCTCCCACCCTGTCTTTCCTAAAGAAAATGGAGAAAATGACATATGAGCCATTTTTAGGATTTATTTCCTTAACCCTTATGAATGCTCCTACAATGAGCTCCTATTGCTTGTTTTCATAGAAAGTAAGTTTAAACTGATTATTTTTTACCCTCTCGTTCAAATACTTGATGAAAGTCCCTTGTGCTTATTTAGGCCTTTTCCACAGGCCATGTACTCCATGGTATGTTTTACACACTTCCAATAACAAATATTGTCTCATTAATTAATGCAGCCATTAAAATGTAATGTTTTATTTGATTACATCTTGCTTTTTATCCTCTTGAAAACATGGAACAATGCTGATCATCTGTAGAGTTTCCATTTTCTGTTTCCTTTTTAATACAAGCATTGGCCAAGAAAGGAAAAAGAAATTAAGTCTTTACATTGGTTTTATATCTTTATTTAAACAGATAAACATTCTTTTTTATTATTCCATATGCATGTTAAAAGCTTGTAACACATCCTTACATGCTTACACATTTGTAGTTTATATATATTGTGAAGAAAAATACATTTTATATATTTTAGGACTTTTATGTGGTTGGTATATTTAGAAATAGTTGTGCTTAGGATTTGCATGGGTTGTTTCATTACAGATAAATACCAAAAAAAGTTACCTTTAAAAAGTTATTTTGTTCAAATAGTTAGGTTGATACCAGTTGATTTGTGGTGCTAGATTTATGACCTCAAAACCATTTTGTTTCAGATGTCACACAATGCTCCTTCTAATAGAGAACTACTAGAGTATGGATTAGGAAATGTATTCAAAGGAACACTTACTAATTGCATTTTTACATGTGGCTGCCTTTTTGGGAAACCTTTTGTGTGTGCTAACACTGTTTTCTCCTGTTAACCCTGTCATAGATTTTGACCGACCTAGTGATCATGAAGAAGCTTTTGCTAGAGATCTTTTAGAGTTTCCCTCTTTAGAGAATGGTGCCGGTACAAATGACGATGATGACTCAAGCATCGGTTTGCCCACCCAGCAAAAACAACGGAAAGAGCAAACAGATGTCAAGGCAGATCACACTTCCAGAAAGAGTAAAGAGAGACCATCCACTGCAGGGTTCTCCTTGCCTTTGACCAGTGACCAAACCTTTAATTTAATGAGTGGAATTGCTGGCGATGTCATCACGGCTGCGGTGTCTGCTGCCATCAAAGACCAGCTGCAGTCCCTACAGCAAGCGCCCTCACAGGCAGCGCCCAGTTTGAGCGAGGAGACAGACACAGAGGAAGCTGATGATTTTGAACTGCTTGACCAGTCTGAGCTAGAGCAGATTGAGAAAGAATTGGGACTTTCACAAGGCCAAGAAGCAGAATCCCAGGAAAAGAAAAAGTCTTCAGGCTTCCTTTCAAATCTGCTTGGAAGTCATTAACCTGGAAGCTACAGCTGGTTACACAGAAGAAATTAAACATAAAACAGAAAAAAATACCATCAAATGCAAAAAAAAAAAAAAAAAAAAAAAAGGACATNAAAAAAAAAAAAAAAAAAAGAAAAAAAAAAAGAAGACAATTCTGAGCTGTAAGCTTTAACTATCCCTTTAGATGTGTTGTAATAATTTCCCTTATGCAGAGTGAATTAACTGGATAAATATCAGCTAATACTGATAGTTTAATGTTTCTGGTAGTTATACCTCAATGTAATAGCATGGAAATGAATTATCTATCTACTGTTTGGTTGCAGATGCGTGGTGGAAGTCAGTTGTTCAAAACAGTTGGGGGAGAGGTTTCTTTTATCTTTTTGCCAACCATTTATTTTGGGGTCCTGAGCCAAATTTTCAATATCGTCAGTTTATTTACTCTAGTTTTCCAATCATGTAATACAATTAATTACTCACATTGTGAGGGCAAATTATCAGAGGGCTCCAGTGAGATTATAGCTACATCTCACCTCCTTCAATCCTACCAAAAAGTATGGATCCCTGTAGTTAGCATTATGTGTAGTTCAACTACTGTATATGAAACACATTAACCAGCACAACTCAAGTTTAAATACATGTGCAACGCTATAAAAACCCCTTGATTTCATACTTAAAACCTTTGAATTATTTTGGATATGGTGATGCATTTCCAAGTTTTTTGCTGTTATAGGCTTGTAGAGTTGTAAAGTGGCATGTTATATGACTGACCACCTGCTGTGTTCCTTGATGGAGTCTGGTCCTTGGCAGTATTGCCCATGTGAAGTCAGCCAATGAATTTTTATGTTTAAAAGTTAATATTGTGTAAACTGAACAACCTTTTTGGGAGCAGGTGAGGGTAGTTATTGTTTGGAGTAGAGATTAGAGGTTAAAAAAAAAGCATAAAGGCTTTTTAGGTGCCACTTCCTTAGTTGGATATTCTGTAGGTTTTGGTTTGGCTTTTTTTTCCCATGATAGCTGCTTCCACTTGCAGCAAAAGTTGTGTTGCAAGCTAAATATGTTAAGATACTTAAAAGTATTTGGTGAAGTCAGTTGCTAGAGAAGACACTCAGAATCTTCTTCTTGGCATGTAATTTAAAACAAAAAAGAACTTGTTTAAATTATGTGCCAGTTTAAAGTCCACACATGCTGAGTGAGTGGCATGGGATCTCAAGCAGATAACTTATTTTTCTTGGGCTTTTTTTGTTCACCTGTGACAAAACTGCATTGCAATACCAAGCAATAGTAATCCGAGTAATAGGAAGAAGTAAAGCTAGTTTTTTTAATGTGATGTAAACCATTAGTGAAGTTGAGGGACCATGTCAGCTGCTACTACTGCTCAAGTAAATTTCCATTTGCTGGCATTTGAAGAGGTGAATACTGTCATCTTGGACCCTCAAAAAGTACAGCAACAGGTGATAAAAATCTTCCACTAACATACATGTGTAGGTAAACCTGTGTTTGAAATTAACTTCATTTTGTATTTTTTTTTCCTTTTGAGGTGGAAAAATAGGCAGATGGCCAAAAAAAGTATAGCAAAAGAAAGAATGCTGAGATTTTTTGACACTAGCTTTATTGTTGCATGTGCTTTTTGTGTCAGTAATGCATATTGACTGTGTTTGCTGTCCTTTACCAGTAAAAGGGTAAGCCTGTGCCTTCATTATCAAATACATTATGAAATAAGTGGATGCTGGATGTAGATCCCACAAGATGCAGCTTTCCAAATCACAGTATCTCAACACCTGAGTTTCTGGAAATCATTAGAAAACATGGCCCACATCACTTCCACAGCATTGGTTGCGAAGTTTCTTCTTTAGCTTTCACCAGCATGTTCTTATCATTTGGAAAAAACAAATAAACAAAAAAACCAAACATCCAACCAAAATTAAAAGAAGCTTTTGTTGGAAAATCGGTGAGTTTAAAAAGTTGTCAGATGACTTAAAAGCCTCATTTCCTTGCCGCACGTTTAGGACAATCTGTACAGTTAAAAGAGTACAAATCCAAGTTGCCAATGAAACTTTGTAGGACACCCAAACAACTGCATGCTTCCTTGTCCAGGACTACTGGTGCCAGAAGGGGAAACAGGCTGTGGGACAGGGAGAGGCGGGAGGGAGGGAGCAGTCCTTTACAGGCTTTTCTGGAGCAGATTGGCAGGACAGACTAGCTGGCTGTCACTGGTGGCATTGTAACAGCATGCACTTTATTGTTGTTTTATGAAGAATACTTGTGGTTATAAAAGTATGTAACACAGGGGCACTCTTTTAGAAAAATAGATTAGGTCAGAAGGAAATGCAGTTGGAGGAGTTTCTCAGACTTTTTGTAAATTACCCATTTTCTGGTTTCAAGATACGTGAATAGATCGATTTTTTTCTCCAGTACAAGTCTCAATTATTTTTTTTCAGAAAGAAAAAAACAACCAAAACTTGAACAAGTAAATCATTAAAGTTAGGGACATAGTTGCTTATCTGAGTGTCTTTAGATTTTTTTTTTTCTGCTGTCATGGTAGTCAGTTACATTCAAGCCCCTAAATACTGTGTAATGGGAAGGGTGTAATTCTGTAACATTTAATATTCTTCCTCAGGTAGTGAAAAGATGTCTCCTTTTCTGCAGGAAATTATCTCTTCCCTCCCACACAACCACATGTGAGAAACACTTTGCTTGGACACAATACATTCCACTGCCAGCAGTTCGCCAGCAAAACACAAAGAAAATGTTTCTGTTCTTTGTGGATCCCTTCCACACTGCCTTCAGTTGGAAATCCCTTGAGAAAACTTCATTTTGCTGTATTATAGCAGCAGCCACAAAATAGCAGTTCCTTAAAAATTCCTGTCACAATGGTCCACAGCATCTTTCTTACAGAGCACTGTCGTCACTTCCCATCCTTCAAACTGGATGGGCATGGGCAGGAAGACAGGCAAGTGACTATAAGGCAGTACATAGCTCTGAAACACGCAGTTTTTCCAGGGAAAGCCTGCTTGCGTGCGATTTCCAGTCAAAAAGCACACAAGCAGCGTAGAGAGCATAGTGTGAGCCAATGCCGTGGGGTAACAGCGTGTGATTCTGCCCTGGGATCAGCACTGCTTGTGCTGTGTGTGTGCTCTTACCTGGCAGTAAAGGGCTCACCCTCCTGTGCCTTGCAGTGGCTTCTTCACGCACCCTGATGGAAGAAAACGACCTGTGTCAGGGCAGGGATGCAGGTCACTCGTTTGTACTCGGAAAATTCCCCCTTGTGTCAGTACACTGAGTGACAGGATCACCATCTGATTGGTGGCCTTAGGTGTGTCAAATCTAGTGCAAAACCACCCGTTTCCAGCACACAGGGTTTCCATGTGTATGTACCACACACCTACTGACCATTCTTCTGTTTGTTAGTGGAAAAAAATACTATTCTATGCAGAGGAGGTTAAATAATTGTAACCCAAAGTAACAGGATCTGAAGAGATACTCGTTCTACTTGTTCTGTGTTTGTTCTGCACTTTTCCCGGGCTGTCCCAGCCTTCTGAACAAAGTCCCTGTGGTCTCCATGTCTGTTCTCAGCACATGAGCGGCGTCGCAGTCTGTGAGTAACCCCCACCCGGGCAACCAGAAACTGGAGAATTACAAAATGTCCGTATTTAAATATTCTGCAGCACTTTACCTGCCCGATCACTGTTTTGTAAACATGGAACTATTATATTGATTGTTTTAATAAATACGTGTTAGTTTTTATCTTTCATCATCTCATCGTGTGTTTGCTCCCAGAAATGGAAAAAAAAAAACCCCTATACCAACAAAGGGGGTGACCTTACTGCTCTCTACAACTACCTGAAAGGAGGCTGTAGCCAGGTGGGGGACAGCCTCTTCTCCCGGGTAACCAGTCACAGGACTAGAAGACAGTCTTAAGCTGCAACAAGGAAGGTTTAGGTAGAGCATTAGGAAGAATTTCTTCACAGAAAGGGTGATTAAATACTGGAATGGGCTGCCCAGGGATGTGGTGGAGTCACCGTCCCTGGCGGTATTTCAGGAAAGACTGGGCGTGTTGACAAGGTGGTGCTCGGTCATAGGTTGGACTCGATCATCTAAGACATCTTTTCCACCCTAGCTGATTCTGTGAAAGCAAATAAACCAACGAAAACCCAAAACGCAACGAACCAAACACAAAGCCCCACCCCAGCCCCTTGGGCGGAGCG
>VZRV01001705.1:1539-70530 GCA_013398115.1 Falcunculus frontatus | reverse complement strand
GGCTCGAGGGGAGGCGGCGCGGCCCGGCCCGGCCCGGCCGAGCCGGCTGCGCTCCCTTGAGATGCAGGCTTCCTGTGAGCCCGGCCTGGGCCACGCCTGGCCTGGAGGCTCCCGGCTGCCGCCTGCGCCCTGTCTTATCTCTTGTTTTATTTTATTTCTGTTTATTTATTTTTAGGTTTTGCCGGAATTTTTATTGTCCCTGTAGTAAACAACTGCCTTGTGCCAGGATTGGGGACACGGGCTCAGTTTAAATCCAACCGAAGGCAGCTAAAAATCAGCCGTAAGAAAGAGCCTCAGGGGAGATCGCGATTTGTCTGGAAGGGCTTGGCTGTGCTGCGGGCTTGTGAGTGCCTGGGGTTTCCTTTTCCTGAGCCCCACACAAGGTAGGACTCGGGGCTTCGGTCCTGTGGCTTAAAATGGGAGGGGAGGATGCAGGCGGGTTGTGAGAAGGTGTTGTGTAACTACACGGCATTTCTCTGCTTTATGCAGTTTGAGTAAACACGTCTCCCCGTAGTAGTCAGAGGTGAAGGTTTATGGCTTTAGATTCTCTAGTCACACACCTCTTCTTCTGAGCTGCTTTCTTTTGGGTGGGGCGGAGCGGGAGGAGGTTGGGTGTTTTCGAATACCCCTACGGTAATGTAGCGTGTAGCCTCTGTCTGCCCGTCATGGACCAGAACAGAGTGTTCTGCTTCAGGTTCCTGCAAGGAGTTTGTCACTAACAGCCAGCGGGGCTCTTCGTCAGTGGTTTATGGCAGCAGGATTGGTGCTTGGGCTGGGAGAGGGGCAGGGAGCGCTGCAGGTGGCAGGGGAATGCGTCAGGGAATACTGGGATCCCTCAGCGGGCGGTGAATATGTTTTTCTCTGAAACACAAAAGGCATCTGTTACACTGAACGGATGCTTATAGTACTTCAAATAAAATAATGTGGCCTTTATTTTCTGCATCCCCCTGTCACTGTAACACTGCAGATAGCACAAGCAGTAATGAGTAAGGAGCCCAGTGGTTCCAGGGAATGAGCGTTTCATAACATGTGTTTCGAATGTAGATATTTATGACTTCTGCCACTGCCTCTCCCTGTTAGTGCCTTCTGGGAGGGGCTGCTCTTCCTCTACCTGCTTTCAGACTCCCTCATCCTGATGTATTATTTCTTTTTTCTCCAGATTAAGCCATAGTTTTTCTGAATCAGTTAAAAGATGAGGGTGCTTTCTGTGATCTCCAGATCACGCTTTTTTTGCTCTTTGCTTTTGGAGCATTCGAGAGATTCCAGCAACTTTGTTTAAGAAAAAAAAAAAAGCTAAGTTTCATTAAGCACTGAGAAGGAAGGAAATGTATGGATTTGGAAATGACAGCATCGGTGACAGGTCACTGCTCTGCAGTTGTTCTCTCACAGCCCCAGTAACACAGCTCGGCTGGGTGGTGGGAAGTGGAGGGAGACCAAGGTTAGCAGCAGCTTCAAGTGCTGGTTCTAGGCGTGACTGACTGCATCTCCAGATGAACAGCTCTGCAGGGTAGACTGTTGTCAACACTACATGCACTGCTCCAAAATAGCTAAGAAGGCTTTATTCTAAAATGCAGTAACTTTTTTTTTCTGTTTAATAAGGTTGTGGAAAATAGAAAATGGGCCTGTAAGCAGGTTTCCCCTTTTTGCCCTTATTTCAGAGCAATCACTGGTCTCCTCACAATCTTAGAATTGGCAGAACATGAGCTTATTAAGAACCTGTAGTCACTGGTCTTCAGTGAAAAGTGTAGAGCTTTTGAAATACTGTTGCTGTGGCTGGGAGTCCTCTCCTGCATCCCAATCCCAACAGGCACAGCAGGTTTTGCATCCAGAGCTGGGATGCTCAACTGCTGCTGTGGTACAAGTAACCTCAAAGTCTTTTATTTATTAGTTTCCTCTCCTGCTCCTACCCATGCATACCGCACTCGTTGCTGCTGCTGGTGTTTAATAAATTTAATTCTGGGCAAGAACTGTGTGTCTAACACTGCCTTACAAGAAGGTTGTCAGGATGTTGTGCTGGGGCTTTTTTGTGTCTGTTACTTAACTTCTTAGCATGATTTTTTTTTCCCCCACTTACTAGTAATGGCCACTTACACTTGCATCACTTGCCGTGTGGCTTTCAAGGATGGTGACATTCAGCGTGCCCACTACAAAACCGACTGGCACAGGTACAACTTGAAGCGTAAAGTTGCTGACATGCCTCCTGTCACTGCTGAGAATTTCCAGGAGAGAGTCCTGGCACAGAGAGTAGTAGCAGAGGAGCAGAACAAAATCACTGCCACGTACTGCGCAGTGTGCAGCAAGAGGTTCTCCACCTTCAATGCCTACGAGAATCACCTGAAGTCCAAGAAGCACCTGGAGCTGGAGAAGAAAGCTGTTCAAGCTGTCAGCAAGAAGGTGAAAATATTAAATGAGAAGAACCTGGAAAAGGGGCTGGCCCCAGAGAGCGTAAATAAAGACGAAATGAACACAGCTATTCAGCAAGCCATCAGAGCCCAGCCATCTTCGTCTCCAAAGAAGACACCTCTACCTCCTAGCAATACGAGTAGCTCTCCGGTGTCCAGGGAAAGTGCCAGCTTGTCACAGAGCAGAGAACGACCAGAAATACCTCCACGACTGCAGTGGTTTGAACAGCAAGCAAGGAAGCTGGCCAAACAACAAGCAGAGGAAGAAGAGGATAATGAAGAAGGTAAGGCAATAAACACATTGACAGAAGATGGCTTGGGGTAAGCTCTGGTTTGAGCAAAAGCTTCCTCCTACTTCTGTAGCAGTGCAGCATTTTCCATCACAAAAGGTCTTGCTGTTGATTAAATTTTCAGTGTAACAAAGGAATTAAGTCTGGCCTATGTTTGCAGTCAAGGACTCTGTGTTATGTCTGAACTGCCAGCTTTTCAGTTTACAGACAGACACTAATGCATGTAAAGGTTGAATATAAATAGTCACTAATATGAGCACTGTTTTCCACATAAAATTTCAAAGGAAGTTTCCTTTAAAGAAGGCTAATGTAACAGGTTGCCCTAAAACTACTTCTGAAATATAAATGAACAAAAATCCACTTATGATCATTGCTGTTGTCCCAATTCATTTCGTGATCTGTTGAAGGAAAGTGAGACTGTGGTTGTTTTTGTTTCCCTCTGCCCACCAAGACCAGGGGAGAAAGTTTGCTCTTTAGCCTGACCATGTGGCATCGCTTCTCAGCATGTTGATGTCAGGGTTAAAATCGGTTTAAGAGTTCCCACCCAGTGGCCTGTTTCTGTGAATACAGCTCTGTGTTGGAGGTCAGCCTGGAAAGCAGACAGCTGAAAAGATCAGAGGTTCAGAATTTCCAGAAAAGGGTTATTTTTAACCTGGGTGCTTTCAGTGCTGTAGTTGACAGTGAGCTCCAAACGCATTTATCGGAGCAGTTGAATGGGGTGACTGAGCTGTAGCAAGGGGACAGGTATGAATGAGGTGGGACCTCATTCCAGCTTCTGAAACCCCTGTGTCACGTTACTGCATCTGTTGCAGCGGTTTTGTGCTCTTGAAATTTCATTTGTGGTTCAGAGAACCTGTTCTACAGGAGAAGAAGCATTTACCTCTGAACATACATCTTAACACCTAAAGAAGCCAACTTGCACCTGTGTAGTAATAATGTGTTAGGCATAAATAGTATTGCAGAAATCTCAGTAAGTTTCTGAATGTTAATTTTCCTTTTAAGTGTGTGAACAGAAGTGTGTTTTCCCTCACTGCTGGAATTGAGTATTTTCCTGATGTTGCCAGAGTTGTCTTGTTTTCAGTGAGCCATGCTTGTGTTCTTGTGCTGTGGTGAATTAAATTTAAGGCCTGGAAACAGCAGTAAAGTGTTAATAGTTGAGAAAATGGAGGGGGAAAAGTATCAGATCTGCCAACGTTTTTTATGAGCAACCTTGTGCTTAGCCGTGAATCTTAAAAAGAAATGTGTTTTACTGGCAATGGTAAATTCATGCACCTGGAAGTGACTGTGTGGCACTTAGCTGTGAGAACAGAAAATGCAGTATTTTCTATGATGGCTTTCTCTAACTTAATTGGGAATTAATTTGCTTGGGAAAAGTAATTGTATAAAATAAATATATTTTTTTGATCTTCCTTTAAAAGACTGGGAAGATATGGATTCTGATGAAGACGTTGGCTCCGATGAAGAGATGGAAAGTGTGGAAGAAGAAGAGGAGGAGGGGGAGCAACAGGCAGAGGCTGAAAGCATTCCTGTTGTTGGGGCCATACCAGTCACAGACTGCTTGTTTTGTCCCCATCACTCAAGATCTCTCACAAAAAATGTGGCACATATGACAAAAATCCACAGCTTCTTTATTCCAGATATAGAGTACCTTGTGGATCTCAGAGGACTAATCAAGTATCTTGGTATGACTAAATGTTCTCTAATTTTTCTATCAGGATAATTATATTCTGATAGTGCTTATTTTCATTTGGATGTGACATCAAATGGTTTGGTTTGGGTTGCTTTTTTTTTTTGTCTGAGTGCTGTCAGTATTTTGATCATGAGCAAAACCACAGGTTTTCCAGGGAGAATGAGAGAAAACTTGGCTGAGCAAATGTGGTCATGTACCCTGTAGGTCTCACATGGTTTTCTGATATTGAGAAAGTTGTTCAGATAATATGAAATTTGGGACAAAATTCTGTTGATAAAGCGTGCATGTGAACTGTGTTGTCCTGCCAGTGAGTGACAAGTTTTTGTCTCTTTGGTTTACAGTTCTTTTGAGAGAGCTAAAAGCTATGAAAAAAAACATATCTTCCTTCAAGTCTAAAAATAATGATGAGAATAAAATCATTTTGGAGTATTGGATAGAAAAATGTATTAAAAGTGCGAAATTTATTATTGAGAATACTGAATGACCCATACCTTGTCACAAGAAATCTTTAAATGCACAGACATGTCCCTGATGGGGCCATATGGTCAAGGCATAGGAACAGCAGGGCTATCCTGGAAATGAAGGGCTCAAGGCTCCTCTTCTGTCTGTTTGCCTGCAAGCTGGGAAGGCTTTGTCACAGAAATGTTAATTACTGACCAGGGAGATTTTGTTCAGAGCAATAGAAGTGCCAATGTTTTCTGCAGGAGAGAAAGTTGGCATTGGAAAAATCTGCATCTGGTGCAATGAAAAGGGGAAGTCCTTCTACTCTACAGAAGCAGTCCAGGCTCACATGAATGATAAAAGCCACTGCAAAGTCTTCACAGATGGAGATGCTGCCCTGGAGTTTGCAGATTTCTATGATTTTAGGTGAGGACATTTCTCTTTGAGTGGGACACAGGTGGGGACAGACAAAAGGACAGGTAAATATTACATCAGAAACTATTGTTTGTTCTTAAAATTTAGTGGTGGTTTGTGTTCCAGTACTTACATTGCATTGCTGGTTCCCTCCTTTTTTTGGTAAGCATAACAACATGATTGGTTGTCTTCTGTATTATTACCAGTCCTACATCAAGTACGTTTTGAATTCTGTTCTGTATGTTTGCTGTTACTGAATTTAGATTTCAGTGCACCAGCAAAGGCCATAAAAGGGTATAACTGTCGTCCCCATTATTTTTTAGGCAAATTGTGGACTTAACACCTACTGTGGGTTTCTTACATAAGTTTTGTTGGGTAGCTGGAGTTCATCAGGACTGCTGTGACTTAGAGGCCTCTTCCTACAACTTACCCTATGCTGTGTTCATTTTGGTCAGAAATACCTCATATTATGGTGACAGGTGGAGCTTCTGGGAGCGCTCGTTCAGTAGCTGTGCAGAGCTGGTGACCTGCACTGTGGTGGCTTTTCACCATAAGTCACTGTTAAGAGTGCAGCAGCAGAACTGTTCTGAGTTGCAGAATAGGGTGGGGGAAAGGAGTTCCTTGTCTCCAGGCTCTCTTCAGGGCAGGCTGCTGCTGGGAGGAACTGTCAGACCACAGCAGGTGAAACATGACAATGTTTGTACCTTGCTGTAGCTGTGCCTGGTGTGTCTGGATAGCTGTGGCTGCTCTCCATGTACAAATCATGTGCTGCTGCTCTTCCACAGGAGCACTTACCCTGATGATGAGGATGGGAAGGATGTGGAGGGTCCTGGAAAGCGCCCAGCAGAGAAAGAGTTGGATTATGATGATGACACCATGGAGCTGATCCTTCCTTCAGGTAGGCACAGGGTTTGTGTTACAATGTACTTTCTCTGCACTTCCATATCTGCCTCCAGTACCTGCAGCACAGGCCACTGTTGTATTTTCCTTTGGGAAGGGAGAAGGTAATTTTGCATTTAAGAGTCTTTGGGGTTATGTCCTCCCATTATTGTCACTGCCAAGTAGTTCAGCTTCTTTAGTATTGATGGATATGTGGACTGAGGCAGTGGGTTGCTTTGCCCATTTTATCTCTTCCTTATCTTATGACTCTCATGGTATACTCCAAGAGTTTGCGTTATTTGTTTGAGTGCAACTTGGAGAGGCTATAACTTAAATTATCTGGTGTAGGGTTTTTTTGTAGAGGGCCAGCTCCTACCTAATTCAGTAAACTAATTCAGTAAATTAATTCATTTAAATAGCCTTTTTCTAGTTTAGCATTTGTCACTCTCACTTGCTTTTTTTTGTTTGTTTGGTGGTTTTGTATGAAGGGACCTCAGCTCTTTCATTCTGAAAAGTGCTGCCAACTCTGCAGTTACACAAGTTTTCTTGAATGTCAGAAAGTGGCTTCTTTGTGTACTTGAAACAGCATTGCCTCTCTTCTCATTCCACTAATTAAAATTTTCTTTTCTGATAACTGCCTGTTTGTTATCTGAGTGAAGGCTCTCTTGGACAACAGCACATTTTGTGTTTTTTCTTCAAGTAGCTTTTATAGTAATTACATTGAGTTCCCGACAGTCCTAAAATTTTTAAGGTTCTGGACCCTTTAAAAGTATTTCTCAGCGTAGGGGTTTTCCATAGTTTTCACAACATGCTTGAGTACTCCATTTCAGCAGCTGTTTCATGATGGATGATAAGCTGTCCCCTCCTGTGAACAGGTGCCAGAGTGGGTCACCGCTCCTTGATGAGGTACTACAAGCAGCGTTTTGGTGTGACAAGAGCCGTGGCTGTTGCGAAGAACAAGAAAGCCGTGGGCCGGGTGCTGCAGCAGTACCGAGCCTTGGGCTGGACGGGGCAGGCAGGTGGGTGACAACAGGAGGGCTTTGCAGAGGACGAGGCTCTGAGATGTCAGCACTCTACAATTCCAGAGGTCGACTTTGCTTTACACGTGGGGTTTATGCAGTAGTTCGTCTTCCACTCGGGTCATTTTAATTCCTGACATCCCAGCAGATACAGGAAGTTTATTTCTAAAATCCAGTGCAGCTTCTGTGCAAGCTTTTCATTCCATTGTTTGTGATATTTGGTGACTTCCTGAGATTTCTTGGTTTCTGCCTGTCTAAGCCACTACTCTTGCTATTTAGTAATGTAACATAGTCATGCTTTGACAGAATACTTTCCCAGTTGGGGAGCAGTGGTGTGGTCTATATCCACTTTAGAAATAGAAGAATCACACTTGGAGTGCAAAACAACCTTTTGCCTTAATCACAGTCATGGATATTTGAAAAGGGAACTGGCCTTTCCCCAGAGAAAAGTGGAAAGAAGAGTGCCAGTATAGGAAGGAAAACCTATAGGTACCTGCTGAAGTATGTGGGCAGATCAGCTGGTGTGCATACACGTTGTAAGTAAGGTGACAGACATTGATCCCTCCCTCTTCCTTCTCTCTCCCTGCAGGGGCCATCTCTGCTCAGCAGCGTGACATGCAGTACCTACAGAGGATGAAGTCAAAGTGGATGCTCAAGACAGGGATGAGTAACAATGCTACAAAGCAGATGCATTTCCGGATGCAAGTCAGATTCTGAGTTCCCGAGAGAGCTGCCTACAACTGGTTATGGGAAGGGGGATTTAATGGTTTCTGGGTTGTGGATTCTCTTATTAAAATGGACTTGGTACCTATCAGATGCTGATGTGTTTGCTGGTGTGCCTTCCTCTGTAAAAAGAACAGGAGGGAACTTGTCTCTTCTGAAATAATGGTGGGCCTAACTTAAAATATCTGCAGTGGAATATGTGGCAGAGTAGTCATGGCTATGGCTGAAGGTACATGAAGAGTCATGCAGCCCATTTCTGGGGGGCATTTGACATCTACAAACTGGTTGAGGCCAAGAGAAAGATCTAAATGCTTCAGATGGAGTGTATTGAGTGTTTTCAGTTGTGGTGCCAGACACATAAGCTGGGTGTTTTGGAGTTCTTGCTGGCACTAGTGAGGTGAAAATTTGAGAGCAGAGATTCATGGAAGGTTAAGTAATAATAGTTTGAAGAAATGCACTGATGGGAAACATAACTCCAGGATTAATACCATCCTCAGAAGCTGACTGTACTTGCCTGATGCCACCTTAGGGCTGGATTATAATTTGCAGTGTAGTTGTTTTACATTGAACTTAATAAATTCTCATTTTCTAAAAACTGCTCAAAATTATCATAACATTTAGATGAGTGTCAATCAAAATTTCAGATTTCCTACTTAAAACTCTGAAGATGACAGCTTTTATTGTTCCCACTGAGTACTGGTGCTTGGTTATCATTGTGCATTGACCCAAGACATGCATTGGCTAGAACAGGCAGGCTCTCCCACTTAAACAGGTGATCTGTTGCAGGCTGGTGCAGAGAAAACCTGTGTATTAAAGAGCTGTGGCAGCAGCGCTGTGTTGGTCCTGCTGGTGTAGATGTTAAAGGTGTCCATGACTTTACCAGTTCTTCCTGTAAGGAGGTGGGCACTTCCACACAGAGCTGTGGGCTGGTTCGTGATGCCCCAGGTTGTAGTGTGCTGGACACTGAGCGTGTGCCACAAGAACATGGCTGTTTCCTTGCCTGACAGTTCATTGGGAAGGCAGCTGGCTACAGCCAGGTTTCACTTCTGCGTTTAGGATTGCTCTGGATTCCCGAGTAGTGGCTTTCACTGGCATGACTTTGATACAAAGTTTTCTTTCTTGTGAATGGCATGTGCGTGACATCACTGAGAGTAGTCGGGAGAGACTTTTAACACTGTATTTTGACTTCTTAAAATAGTTCCCTAGTCTCCCTAAGAGGTAAGTTTAGAAAAAGCAGCACCATTGTCATGTCAGCACTTCTGAGAGAGCAATGTATTTATGGGACTCTTAGGAAAATGATCATTTCACAGTGGAGGTGCATGCTGTGTAGGGGTTTTTGTTTTGGGGATTTGTCTCTGGTGTTTTGCATATTAGTGATTTTTGGGTTTTTTAGGTTTTGGGTTGTTTTTTTCTACTGCCCTGGAAGTGTTTTTGCTGTTCCTGCTTTTACTGAGAAGAAGCAAGCTTGAGCAGTAATGGAGGCTACAGGTTTGGCACAGCATTTAGTGAGTAAACTGGCTAATACATTTAAAATAGGTGGAGGTTTGAGTAAAGGGAAAACTGAAGCAGAGAAAATTTTCAAGAAAGGTTGTGTTCACATCCAAAACCTTAAACTAAAGTTGGGTAAATTAACGAGTACTTTTTCCTGACAAGGTGGAGTGACTGCCATTGTATATCCCTAGCTGGATCTAGTGCATGTTTGAATTTATTCTAGAGGGTTCACTCTGGGTTATTCACTCTCAAAGTTAGGAGTAAGATACCTGGTCGCAGCTACGTGACTCAAGCTATGAATCTTTAGATGCCATATCCCTTATTACAGTCGTGACCTGGCCCAGCCTGTGATTATGGTATGGATTTCTAGCACTGAGGGTATACCCTCCCTGCTCGTATTTGACAAGTTTCAACATCTGGCCATTGGGAACCGCTCGTATCTTTTTCTTTGAAGTTAGAGAATACTATCAAAGGGTCTTATGTTTACGGATAAGTTAGATTATCTTTACACATAGGGCAAAATAAAATGCCACAAAAATGCAGAAATAGAAGGGTTAAGACTTACTAACCTAAATATGGAAACCTGCAGAACTGGCTTTGAATACCAGAATAAGTCACCAGTGAGCATCAGGGCAGTATGCTGTCTTGAGCTTTTGGAAAACACTCATGGAATATACAAAACTTACATTAAGGACTTAAGAATTATTATTCTGGAAGAGTCTTGGGAATAACCTAGTACAATTGCTAAAATCTTAGTGGTAAGTGTTTAAGGAGTCTTGGCAGTGAAGGCAGAAATACAAGGAGATAATTGATCCACTGACAAATTACTTTGGGGCCATAAGGTTCCGGCTGAAGGTGCATGGAGTTTGCCACTCTCCTCAATGTGAAAGGGAACCAAAGGAAACTCCTGTTCTCTGTGCAGACTTGCTCAAAGAAGCGTGCTGTTTATGAAAAGATGGGGATTGCCTGAATTTCCTGAACAGTCTAGTTCAGAAAAAATGCCAGTAAGTAAACATGAAAATCGGTAGTCATTTTTCAGGTCACAGGGAAGCGGAAGGAAGTAATTGGTATAATTTGCATCTATGATTCTGTCCTAGATATCTTGCTGCAGTTTAGTCAGAAGGAAATGGAAGAGAGGTATGGGAACCTACTGGTATTTTACAGGAAGTTGTAATGCTCCGGTGAAAATGGATGCCTTGGAAAACCAGCAGAGGGCGTAGGAGAGCTTTTCCCAGTATTGTGTTTACTATGAAAATAAATAAAGGCTAGTAAGAGCGCGTTTATGCAGAACAGAGGTAGGGTGAGACTGCAGAGCTCACCACTACCATGAGTTAAGAGTAGCACCAGGCTTCTGTGAGATGAATTGCTATTAATATCTTCATATAGGTCCTGGGAGAGCACTGCTGGCACAGGATGGCTGGAGCAAATACGGGGATTGTCAGCAGGGTTCAGCGACAGTGCTACAATCTGCACAGCTTGTAGGTAATTCCAGCTATGTCAGAGTATTTGAGAGTACTTTTATTGAACACACTTGTCAGTGTTTAGTCTTTTACATCCCTTTACAAAGGATAGCTGAAGGCAACTTTTTGTTTCCTGAGGGAATTCCAAATTATAGTTGATCCTATCAGGGAGCTCTGTTTCCAGCTGGGATCCAGCAGTGCACTTGTGCTCCCCTGCTCTAACCTTGCATTTTCTGGCTCTTACAATGAGAAGAAAGTAAAGTCTAGAGGCAACCAAGTAGATTTGAGACTGTCTCTGGGTATAGTGGGTACTCTAGAGCAAGAATTTCCTGGTATGATTGTAATTCAGTGGGCATGCTGTTCCCAGAGCAGATGATCCCTTCTCAAGCAGTGCATTCATTGTAGGAAAGGCTGGTAAGAAGCATAGCAAAGGTACCTCATTTTGGACGAGGCTGGGGTTCTGCCTTCCTGTCCGTCCATTAACAGCTGGGTATTGAAGTGATCCCAGTGCTGCATCAGGCACTGCAGAAAGAAGCAACAGAATGAAAGAACTGGTGAAGCTGGTGGAGCACATCTGTATATCTGCCGTCTCCTTTTGGAAGTAGTTCTTCTGTTTTGTACACTTAAGTTACCTAAAATCAACCCAAATGCTACTAGAGGGAAAAGCATGTACCTGTTATCTTGCTCAGAATGAGAGAGAAGCATATGGGATGTAGCGTGGCAGAGACACAGGAGACTCAGAAATGTAATACAAATGAACAGCTAATTATGCTGAAACTGCAAGTCAAGAAGTATTTAAAATAAGCAGCCCCTTTAAGAGTCCACTATTGATCCCTAATTGGTTTCTTCAAGGCAAACATGACATGTAAAGGTGTTAGACTGCTGCCCAGCTAACATCTGATGCTTGAAGGGCATCTCAGGGAGATCCTCCACTGCAACTCTTAAGAGTTACTTTTGATCTGTTAAAAGTGAGGCATCTTGTGCTAATGGGCTTCATCTGCTCAGGGCTTTGGGCATCTTCCTGCACTCTGTTGGCTTGGTGCTGCTGGTGGGACATTGCACTGCAGGGACTCAAGTGGGTTTATACTATCATGACCTACCGTGGATGGGAGGCTGTAGATAAGCTTTAGGACACATCTGACTGAAAACTGAAAACACATCTTAAACTCCTGGAATCTTAATGTTTAATTGCTTTAATCTAACAGTTTATCATGCTGCAGCTGCAGAATAGCAGTCACCGTAGTATCATCAAATCCTCAGCAGCTGGCGGAGCCTGGATATTTAGGATAACCATCTAAAGGCACTTCTGACCCAGAGGAAATTGCTGTTGTCTCCCACTGCATCCCAAACTGTGTAAGATGCAGCAGCCAGGCACTTCAGGAGCAATAGAAGTGGTGAGAGGACACCTGTAGCTATTCTTGTGTTAAGGATTTCTGCACATTTGGTGTACCAGACTGAAAGACAGAGTGATAAATCCTAGCTGGGCCAGGAAGGGAATCAGAATCCGTCTGAAAGTACTTCCCAGCGTGAAGTTACGTGGCTCTTCCCAAAAGCAAAAAGCTATCCATAAGCAGGTTTTTTAATAATGACATTACCAAGAATGTGTGTCTTCATACAGTCCTCTGATGCAAGGAAAAGGGTTGTCTAACATTGAGACGTATTTTCTGTCATTCCTTACGCTTGATGTGTTGCAATCTTATTTGGTTTTCACTTTACTGAATGTATTCAACTTTATATTTGCCAGCAATTTACAGAGATAAATTCCATAACCTTTCATGTAAAAGTAAGAGGCTTGCTCCTCCTGCATCGTGTTAATAGGCAAAAGGGAATGTGTACCAGGACTCAGAAGAACTGCATGTTCACATCATCAGATAACCTCATATCTTAATATTACTTTTCTGAAGGATCTTCAGGAAAGAGTTCTGGGTAGGAATGACTGGCAATCGATAACCTGAATAACAGATTTAGCAGCAGCAAATGCTATTGATTACAGAAGGGGAAAAGGAAAATTTTTACATTTTGTATGAGCTCTAGAGGCCACAAAAAATAACCTGATGTTTTACAAAATGAAATTTGTAGCAAGATACACTTCTACTTGAAACACTTCTTTGTTTATTCTGCCTGCTCAATGAGAACTTTATTTAATAATTAAAGCATGCCTGGAAGACCCAGCTAGAAGTTTACAAAACTGAGTGGCTCAGTAAATAGTCACAAGACCAACAGAAGTTGCATTTCTACAACAAATGGGTAAACCAAGCACCTCAGATGTGTAAGAGCAGTGCAGCAGGATAACCTGTTCCTCAGCTCTGGGGACAATTTCCAGGAAGCTGGAGTGGAAGGAGTCTTCCTGAGCATACTCCCTGTGTCACATGGGCTGCAGTGCTCCAGAGCTTTCGGCCTCTGCAGCACGCTCACATCAGGCTCTGCAGCACCTGGAGGTGCAGCCCTCAGCACCAGCTGAAGCCCAAGTGTGCTGTCCATGCCTCAGCTTCCTCTGTTATTTGTGGTTCTTTTAAGCTAGAAAAGAGGTCATGCTTGTAAACCTCGGGGCCAATTTGCCTTGCATTGCTCCACCTCAACCCAATACCCCCATGCAAAAGCAATTTCACATTTCCTACCCCTGCCAATGCTGTTAATGGTTTGCAAGGTTTATGCAGTCATCTACAGATATGTTGGCTTCTCTTTTTCTGGCTTGGGTAGCTTTCCACCCTTAAATTTCTGCACTTTTTGGACATGAAAGCAGCCTGGCTTTCCTAGGCAAGATCTGCATTTGGTCCTTCACTGTTCTGCTGCACTAACACTAACGCCTTAATAGGTAGGGCAGCTGTGTGTTTGCTCGTGATATATGCACTGAAAACCTTGTTAAAATATTCACTGAAGTGTTCCAAAATCCAGATATTTTCTGACATCTTTCATAGGAGCAGTCATGCCTAGTTTACTTAATTCCTTGCAATCACAGTGTTTCAGTAGATCCTGCCATTCAAGTTGCCATATTTTAAATAAACTATACTGTGCAGGCTTCCAAAATATGGCATTTCAAAATGAAGAGTTGTTTCAAGGGGTTTTTTCCCAGTAAGTGCTAAGCATTACCAACTGATACTACCTTAAACTAGGCATAGGCCAACAACAAACCCAGACTGTTACTTTTACTCTGATAATGTGTTAACGTTGATCCCACATCCAAGTAAATGACTGGTAAAGGACATTGTCTTTCTTCATCTTCAGTACAGGACATGTGACAGTTGCCTCTGCTTTCTAGCCAGTGGAAGGTTCATTGTCCCACAGAGAAGGGAAGAGTGACCTGTGAGGTGCGGAGCTGTGTCCATCACCCTTGGGTATTTGAGAGTTTGGCCAACAGGTGTCGGTAGAAGCCCCATAATTCACTGTAGAGTCTGTCTTATTTTCCTTCCTTGTCTGCTGAACTCAGCCATGCCTAACGTAGCCGCATGAGAGAGCATGTTATGCTTAGGTTTGTCCTTGACTCTTTGCCACCTAAAGCCGTTGTGGTTCTTTCTGCAACACAGTTCCTGACAGAAAAATGGCCTTTTATAGGAAAGGGGAGGAGCAGTACAATCGCGGCACAGTCCCATAGCCATTTAAAGAGCACAGAGAGGATTAGGTGGCTCTGCTGTGCCCACACAGTTCTCTAGCAAGGGCTATCAGGAATTAATCAGCAGGATCTAATGCAACATCTCTCCTTGCCCACAGTCTGGGCACTTTTATTGAGTTGTAATCTCAAGCAGAGAGTCCTCTCCTGAGGGCAGGTGCTTTTCAGATAGCTGACCAGAACTGACTTGAAGGTTTAAGTGCTTGCAGGAGGTTGCCCTCTTCTTAATTAATAGGCCAGCTGTTCAAATTCTTGTTACTAGGCAGCTAAATATAGAAATCAGCCAGATGCCTTTGAAGTTTTATTTTAAATGACTTGGTCTTTTGGCCCCATGAATCATCCACTTTTTTCTGTACTGTGGCATAGCTCCAATAAGCGATCCCAGCACAGCCATTAAGAATAGCTGAGGTACTTTGGGCAGGATTACAGCCAAAGCTGTACGTGCGTTCTGAAATTACTCAGGGTCAGGAATCAGTGCCAGAAACTGCAGTCAGCCCACCTTGAACATTTATCATGTCCCAACAGCGAGATCGCCCAGACTCAGAAGGTCACGAAGCATTGAATCATTTGGAAATCCACCTGTTCTTTCCATGGTTAGACACCCTTGCACTGTGTCCTTGTTTTGCTGCTGTTCCTCTTGTTACTGGGTCATCTCAAGCTGGCTAGGAGCTCTCTAGAGTTCAGTAGAGTAGTCCCAAATCCACGCTTTGTTCCGTGACACCAGCCCTCAATTAGGAATTTGAGCTCTGAGTAAGGCAAAAGAAGCCCCTTGGCAACTCTAGCAAACAAACAAAGGAACTCTGACACCAAAATAACTTTTTACACGTTTTTCTTCCTGCATTTTGTGTCAGGAGGAGCAGATCACAGCTCCCATGCTCACCTAAGCGAGGCATTCCAGCATGAAGGCTCCTGAACTTCCAAGCCCATTTATGTGCCTATCTGTGACAGCAGCAGATATTAACAGCAAATCAGTCAAGCAGAGAGAATAACTAAATCCTCTGTTATTCTGTATAATATTTTACTGGCTCACTGATTGTGGGGAAATAATCCCCTTCTGACTGGCTAGGTTGTTTGATGTCCAGTGGCAAGTGCAAGAAATGGCCGTGCCTAGGACTGAAGGTCATACAAATGCGTTAAATCATGTCTCAGGAGCATCCAGGTAAACTGGTCACATGGTCAGCAGCTCTTATGAACAGTTTTACCATGGGTCTTTCAAACCTTCACACAAAAAAGAAATGCCGTAAGTGGTTGCCTTGATGTACTTAATCGGATCCCTCTTAGTGTTTTTGTGTAAAAACAACATTTGAGAGCAGTTTATGGGCTTTCTTCCCTCCTTAGCATTCCATTCCTGCTGAGACCTTTCACGCACCTTTAGTAAATCTTTGCTGCTCAGGGTTTTACCGTGTACCAGTTGTATCTTAAATGCTTGTGGGGCCTGCTTGTGTGACCAAGGCATTCATTCCTATTAGATACTATCTCCTAGGAAATCTCTTGAGAATTCTGAATATATACATCTTTATCTTCCCTGTTTTAATTCCTTAGTCACCTAACAGCGCCTCTCAAGGTTATCAGAGCAAAAAATGAAAACAGCACAGCTTAAATGGTTTGAAGGAAAAGAATAAAGTAGTATGATAAGGGGAAAAGGTTTTGTGTAGTCCGAGACCTCTGTATACCAAATGTGTAGAAGTTTGCAGACTGCAATAAAGGAATCTCAATAGACTTTCAAAGGATAATATTTACAGAGTAGTTATTTAATGTTTTAAATGTCCATTGAAGAAGCAGGTGAGCTATTCTTATAAACTAACCAAAAGCTTCAGAAAACTATGAAATGTAATCACTTCAGCATTTTCCAGATATGGAATTGGTGACTGGTTCTCAAGTAGATGTGATTTATTTGATTTAGTTCCATTTTAACTTTTTTGCTTCTCTTATTTTTTTAGTCATGTACACAGGCCTTTTGCTTTTTTCTGTGTACTGTGCTACAATTAATGATTTTTTTGGGCCATTGAGGACTAAACTGCAATTCCTTCATTAATGCAACAGCATCAATTTATGAATGAGTACCCAGCAGGTTTTGAAAGGCCATCTTCCTCCTTGGCCAAGGTGATGATATTGCAAAGACCCTCAGCATTTCTGCACATCTGTTCATCTTCCCCTCTGACGTGCCTGATCTGGAGTACAAATACAGATCAAGGCTACAGCATGAAAGAGGTAAATATATCCAGATAGAAGGAAAAGGAAGTCTTGCAGTAGGGACCAAGGTCTCTTTTACATCATGGAGAGCCTCACAACATTGGGGATGTTCTCCTGCAAAACTTAGCTTCTCGTAAGGGCTCTGACTCCAGCTGATGTTTTGGCATAACATAATTTGCATTATTTACAAACAGGATTTTAGTTGTTCGGTTTCTTTGTCTAACATGGGATGTGTTATCTCCTGATTGCTTTCCTCTTCCTGCTGTCTGATGTCTGCATGTCCTGAATTTTGAGACTAAAATACAGAGAAATGCTGCTGATTCAGCCTTTCAGATCAGCCCCCTGGATGGTGATCTCTGAGCTTCCTTCCATCAGTCTCCTATCCAGTCACTTGTGGAAGAGACTCATCTTTGCAAGGACTCAGCACGTTCAGAATGGCTTCAAACAGGACAAACCATTGGATGTGGTTTTTTCTGTCGCTGGAGACAGAACTTGCTTTCTTACGCCCAGAAGTTTGTTCCAGTTTTGACCAGAGGTGTAGAACTTTATAGATAGTACACCACTCTGATCAGAAATGCATACTGTTGTCCACATCTGGTGGCAAACACACAAATTGCCTTGGAATCAAATATGGCCCACACTAGTGACAAGAAAGGGCCGGCCATTACTTCTCATGATACACTGGCTGTAGTACATCTCTTAAAAAGCAAAACCATTTCTGATGCAGGGATAAGTTGCCTCCAGAAGGAAACCACCACAATGTGAACCTCAGCCAGCTGACTGGAAGCAACTCAGTCCAGCTTCTGGGAGTATAAGAGCTCCTGTGCTGTACCTTGACAGCTTTCACCACAATCCAGCTTTTATCACAGCCCGTTATACTGCAGTGTCTGCCTGAGAGGGGAAATGCTGTCTCCTGCAGCCCTGGGGAAAACCTGATGCATCCTGTGGAGTTAAGGGCTGCATAGGAGATCCCACCTCTGCTTCCAACCTGGCACGTGCATTGAGAGTCCAGCGGAGGCTGCGGCCTAATGCTCGATCTGTTTGGTCTCAGTTCTTTGTGTTTAAAGGAGAAAAGAACAGAACTGACTTCCCTGAACCTGTGCTTGGAAAGAGGACCAAGTCATGAGCAAATGTTTTGAGAAGGGAAATTTTTCCCTCAGAGCCCTGAGGTAAGCAGGTAAAAAAAAAAAGAGAATGGGGCAAAAGATGCAAAGAAGGACTCACGGCTGGAAAATAACAAGTCTGTGCTCTGTGGTAAAGACCACCTTCATTCATCCGAGGCAATTGCATTTCTGCCTAGCAGATGTACACAGCCAAGATTTCTGGCCATTGACGCTGCCTGTTGTAGCTCCACTTACAGACCGAACTATTTGCCACCATAACAGAAAACCAATCTTTGATAAATAGTGTCACTATGGGTGTTTCAGGAAACATGGACACCATGGCAAACGTGGACAGTCTGGCAAACAATGTCGGCAGGACTCCAGAAGACACAGTCTCCCCTCTGTTCCTTCTGCTTTCACTAGGCTATTCACCCTGGAACTTCTTCCAGCTTTCCCTTGCATGGGTGATGAACTGGTTAGATGGCATGTGGGGGCATGTGGATAAAGAGTTTCACATTTGCTAGGAGCAGCCTTGTTGCCTTTCCCTGAGCTGGTTCTTCACTCAAGCTGAATGCTTCTAATGTTAGCTCAGGCACCATATGGGTGGGAAGTGTGGAGTCTTCCTGCAGGGACCCGGAGGAACATGCCTTAGGTGGCTCATGTGTTCTCTCTGGCACCTGCTCTGTGGGACCCTCCACAGCCATGAAGCTCTCTCCCCACTGCTGCCCCCGCACTCTCCTCCTGCTTTCACACACCATGTCTCCATCTGCCCCACTGCACTTCTGCTCCTACAGCCCATCCACAGCCACACTTCTGCTCCAGCTCAGTGGCAAGCCCCCAGGATTTTCAGCCAAGAGAAAACAAGGGTTAGCCTTTGCATTCCAAGCAGAGCTGCATGCAAGGTCAGAGAAATAACCAACTGGACTTCGTGGTTCAATTCAATAGTCATAAATTCTGTGTAATCTTAAAGGAAATGGCAGCACACCTTCCCAGCCTCCCAGCTGAAACGCAGCAGCTTCTGAATTTGATGCCAGCTCACAGCTGTCCTTTTTACTTTTTTATCTCCTTTCAGTAGTCATCTTCTCTGATTAAATAGTGTCACTGTGTGAGACGTAGATAGCTCAGTAGTAGAGCATATGCTGATTCACCTAGGCTTGCGTTTTATTTGGCTCATAATGGCAGAAGCCCAACTCATCAGCATACAGAGCTCTATTTACAGTATTCACAACCTGGGGTTTTTATCTCACTTGGAGCCACATTCTGTAAGTGAACATGAACCTTAAAATGGTCTGTATTGAGAAGATAGCCCTGTAAATCAAAACATTTTCGCGTATTATTAGCTTGGTTAAACAACCTTAAATGAGTTAATTTCTGAATAGAGGAGCAATATGCAGAACATCAACATTGATGCTGATCCAGGTGATCAGCATGAATTATTTTTGAATGGAAATTGTGCTAAATACCTGATCAGAATAGGCAGAGTATTGTGGACTGAATGCTTAGGTGTTCCCTTTTGCCAGTGCCATTTCATCTGTACTGCACTTGCGATTCTTGACGGTATCTTTTGTTATCTGGGCAGATAAGAAGGCTCCATACTCAGCTGTAGGGCTCTATCCACTACTTAAACTTTTCCTCTGCATCATTTCTAGAGATGTAGGGCAGTATGGGGACTTTTTTCTGGGAAGCAGAAACCAAGAAGTACTGGAGAAATTACTTCATCCAGCATAGGACTTGGTTCTCCTTAAGATCTACAGGAAGTCCCCTCAACCCCACTGAAAAGTTTCCTCCTCTGTGGTCTGGGCTGAAGTCAAGAACAAAAGCCCAAGACATTTTGTCTTGACATCTTCAGCAGTATTTTGTTTACTGATGGCTGCTTTGGCAGGTAAACATCCCTGGGAGAGTAACAGATAATGAGGAATGGCAAGACAGATGACCATTGATCAATGGGGCTAAATTAATCAGAAGAATCAGCCTCACACAGTGAATTACATGGGATGTGCATTTATGTGGGAAGTCTGTTTTTTACAAGCCCACCAGCTTAAAATGCAATTGGAGGCATGCCACGGCATGGGAGAGTAGTAGTATTTTTCTTGCTATAGTCTACTTTAAAGTGCATTGGTAATCCGTCTTGAATGATGAGTCCAAACTTTAGGTTTTGATTGTTTTCCTTTTTAATGGGAAGAACTCCATGCTCTTGTCTTAATGTACTAATTCATCCTGTTGAACTTTGTATGTTTTGAAAAATATCACTGCAGTACTGGAAGAGATTCAATCCTTTCAAAAGAGAGACTACAAAAGATTGCTTTCATCTTTCTCACATCACTGTAGAGGCCAATAAAAGTTAATATTGCACAGACCAAAGATGTACCTGGTGCAGTTCCCTGTCTTGGTGGCACTGGGTTCAAGGTTTGTACTGGTAATAGCAGCTCTGTAGCACCTTCTCCACTCCCCAAATCATATCTTTTTAAATTAGGAGAAAAGAGGAATATGGCAAAAAAGTTGCAAGAACCCTTAAAAATATTTTCATACATAGCTGGATTAACTTCTTTCATTTTACAGGACACTGAAAAAAAGAGCCACGAAGAACAGAAGAGGATCCAGCGCCACAGAAGCGGGTTTTCATAAGAATTATGAGTCTTATCTCAGTCCCTGCTTTGTGGGATAACAAACTCTCTCCTACAGCAAAAGGTGGCAAACCCAACCCTCATCTGCTTCCTCCAGTAGGGACCTCTAGAGTGAATATGAATTGTATTTTTGAGCTTCTCTGCAGAGAAGGAAGCCAGAGATTTTATTAACTGTCCCTCACTCCCTGCTGCCCCAAAGATAAACATTTTCTTACTACAGTCTACTTGAAAGTGCTTTGGTATTGCAGCTTGAATGATGCATCCAAAATTCAGGTTTTGATTGTTTTTCTTTTTAGTGGGAAGAAATCCATGCTCTCGTCTTAATGGACTAATCTGTCTGCACACATAACTGCAGTACTGGGCTTGCAGGTTACCAAATAACCTCCTCTGTTGATGTGGGGTGAGTGGTGGACATTGTCTACCTGGATTTTTCCAAGATTTTCGGTATGGTTTCCCACAGCCGCTTCCTGTGGTGGGCCGTGTGGTGGGTGGGGAACCCTCTGATGGGGCTGCACACAGAGGGGGGTGGGAAAGAGCTTCTTTTCAGACTGGCAGCCTTTCACACGTGGGGTTCCCCAGAGATCAATATCAGGCCCAACACTGTTTAATATCTTCAAAAGTGATCTGGAAGATGGGATCAAGTGTATTCTGATGAAGTATGACAATGAAGTCAAACTGAGAGGGGAAGTGGACACTTCCAGAGAGCCACACTACAGGAAGGCCTAGATAGGCTGGAAAAGTGGCCTGATAAGAACCTTATGAAATTCAACAAGGACAAGAGTAGGATCTTGCACCTGGGAGAACATAATCCTGCAGTGCGGCACAGGCTGGGATCTACCTGGCTAGGGAGCAGTGCAGTGGAAATGGACCTGGGGGTACTGGTGAAGAAGTTCAGCATGAGTGGGAAGTGTGCTGCTGAAGCAAAGCAAGCCCCCGGGGATGCTGGGTTGCATCAACAAGGACACCACCAGCAGAGATAAAGAGCTTTGTCATTGTCCTATTCTACTCAACGCTTGTCAGGCCACACTTGGAATACTATGTTTGGTTTTGGTCCTTGCTATACAAGAAGATGTGGACAGGATGGAGAGGGTCCTGAGAAGGCCCACGTGTGCCATGTGAGGAAAGGCTGAGAGTTGGGTTTGTTCAGTCTTGAGGAAAGATGGTTCACGGGAGACTTTATCATCATGTTCCAGGATTTACAGGGTGGCTACAAAGAAGATAGAGACTCTCCTTTTACAAGGAGTCACATGGAAAACATAAGAGGTGATGGGTACAAGTCACTGCTGGAGACATTCCAATTGGACACAAAAGGAACATTTTTCGTGATGAGAACAATCAACCATTGAAATAATCCCCTCAAGAAAGCAGTGGATTCCCCAACACTGGACACTTTTAAGGTCCAGCTGGACAGGGTGCTGGCCTGTCTTGTCTAGACTGTGCTTTTGCCAAGGAAGTTTGGACCAGATGATCCTTGAGGTCTCTTCCAACCTGGTGTTTTATGATTTTGTGAAGATACTTATGTTTTCCTGGAGCTGAAACAGTCCATGAATCTTCAGCTTTAAGGAGCAGCTAAGGAGCGGCCCCCACTCTCTTCCCTCCCTACCCCTGTGCCCTCCCATAGCTCTAAGAGCTGACCACATCAGTTTTGCCAGCTTTCCTCCTCGGTCCTAAAATTTGTAACTGGAAATGGCATCAACTCTAAGGTAAGGACAGACTCCACAAGACATTGAAGGAGAGAACAGAATTAATGGAAAACCTTTAAAAAAGCCTCAAGGCTTTAAGCTTTGGCAGCACTGCTCCATGGGTACCACAAAAAAGCTGAGGAGTTGTTTGTATAAACAATATAATGCAATTTTTGTATATAACTTTGGTTAATTTTTCCTTATCCTATTCCCAAATTAGCATTGCCAGATTCTCACTAGCCTTCCTTCCCTAGTGTCCTGCAAGCCTTGAGCATCACTAGACTCCAGTTGTCTTTGACTTCAGCTTCTTAGGTGTACTTCCTTCACACACTTTTCTTGTTTTCTTTTCAAGAAAGTGAGTTGCCCTGTAGTTGCTCAACACAGATTTCCTTTCCCCCAGCCCAATAGTTTAGGCTGTATCCTACAAGCAGGTCACATCTCCAAGGACAAGTTCTTGGAGGTTTCTAAGGCTAGTTTTCTAAGGCCAACTGCTTGTGCAACTATAGATTTTACAGAAGTTAATCTGGCAAATAAAACAAGGAATAAGAGTAAATGGGCTTCATAGTCAGACTGTGCAATGAAAAGATTTTCTTGCACTTTATCAGTGTTTTAATAGTATGGAACTTTTTATTTTCCTTTCTTTAAAGAATTTTGATTTCTCATCTGATAACAAAACAATGTTTGATCCTCTCTGTACATTCATCACCATGGTACCAAAGTGCCTTACAGGGAAATGAGGCAGGTGGTTGGCAGTCTTTTCCTTGAGACTTTCAACAGAAGTGGCCCTTGAAGGATTTTGACAGCCTGCCCGTGTCAACCTATTAGTATTATTAGTATTACATTGGCATATATGCATCAATGAAACAGACCCAAGGATTTCTGAGCTGCCTGGATGCCATTGTAACAGATGGCTGGGAATAGGAAAATAGCCCAGAAGGCATTACTGCATGCAGTAGTGCTGCTAGTTGAAACAAACCTGAAAGCATTTGTTCACCCTGAAGACATTATCAGATGCTTTAGAGGATGGAACTATCATCGATAATGAGGCCAAGTTAGTGAAGCACTAAATTCTTGGCAATTTCATAGATAGGTTTCAAATGTCTTGGGCTGAGCTTGTTACTTACTGAAGAGAATAGCATGGATCTATTGCAGTCTCCATGAGACTGGCCATCATCCTCAAGGGAACGAGTTCCTTTGGACTGACAGACAGGACATGCAGCAGCATGGGGAAGTACATGTCTACGTTCATGAAAGTCCGTAACAACAGGCCAGAAATGGAGCCTCCAACAACAGATAGGAATACTTTTTAATCAAAAATAACTTTTCTAGTTCTTCTCCTTTACCACACCTTCCCACCCTCCACCCACACCCCCTGCCAGCTTTTCCAGTGGCTTCTTGGGTGCTGTGCAGTCAGTACACAGAATTTATGTAACTCTTCCCATTCTGCTAATTCCAGTTGATGGCAGGTACATGTAACAACTGCATTCAACGAGAGGATTCTGTAATTTATTTTCTGAAAGAAGAACACTTTCTTTCTGCTTTGTGCTCATCTGGCTGAAGGTGGACCTTGAGCTTATAGGTACTTTTTTTTATCATTGTCCTCCCCTTTCCACCCTACAGCAGTTTCTTTACTGCCAGAAGCCACAGTGCAGGTAAAATGCCACAAGATTAAATCTAATGACAGTTCAGTTTCCAGAAGAAGGTGGATATACTGCTATAGTGGAAACAACAATTAGTCAGAGGAGAAATATGCACATGTTCACCTGCAAGGTACCTTTTTTTTAGTTAAGCAGCATTAATGCAGATGTAAGCAGATGCAAGGGAGCAAATACTGTGGATAAAGAAAATATGTGACATGAAAATTACCCTTTCAAGTAAAAAAACCAAATAATCAGATGTTTGGACAGCAGATTATATTACTCCCTCACAATTAATATGCATTAAGATTGTAGAAAACCATTTTTACCTGATCTGTTATGAAACATGGTAAGAAAAGAATTAGGGAAACAGAAAAGCATCATCTTAAATTTTCAGAGGATTCTTTAAAACCTTGACACCATGTCAGGCAGTGTGTGGTATACAATACAGATAGCTCAGTTGCATCTCACAAACATGTCTTAAGGTTTCATTTTCCACATGTCATTTTGCAACAGCTGGCATGTTGGGTTTTTTCTTTTTTTCTCCCTTACTAATACAAAATCCTTGAGTGGGTTGGCTGTGAATTCCCATCTTTCTAAGCAGAAAGCATCCAGTTCTGCTTTTTTTTCCACATTTTGAAGAGCTAGACATGAGACACAGTGGGGAACTGAACTCAGAGAATTAATTTCGGCATCTGATGGGGATCTGAGTTACGGTGAATCTGGGTGGTCCTGTGCAGAGATGAACATCAACAATATCCCTTCATTAAATGGTACTTCTCCTTTTGTGAAAGGAAAGAAAACCCTAGATTCATGGACACAAAAGTTACTGTTGATCTCAGGACACTGAGAATCAGACGTTTCCATTCTCCCCATGCCTATCAACAAGAAGGGTAACCCAGGAGCTGGGCAGAAGATATGTGGGAAAGTAGACAGGTTTCTAGCAGAATTCATAACAAATTCCAGTGAAATAATGTAATCTATAGAAATTATTTCTATCTGAAAGAACAGAGAAATCTGATAAAAGCGTGTCTGTCTCTGAGCACAGCTAGCTGGACTTGTTTATGGTCTAGCAGCTCTTGTCTCCCGTCCCTGCAACTATCTTGCACATATCAGCATATGTCCTCCTTTTATTAATTTGTCAGTAATTTTGTTGTTCTTGTTTTAGCTCTGTGGGCACTGTGCAAATGATGGAAATCAGACCGGGTATCCCAACGTTAGCTGAATAAAGACTTACAGGGGAAAAGTGAAGACGGTAAATTGGCTTCAGTGGTAGCACACAAGCTTGGCACCACCTCAGGCAGAGCAATTGTAAAAACCAGAATTCCAGATCCTGAGGAAGAAGTTAACGAATAGATTAACTGATCCAAAATACTAGGGAATGAAACCAATACTTGAAAATGATGGGATGGGGAGAAGAAGGGAGCCTGCTCCGATACCCGAACTAGGTTCACTTTGACAAGTGCTAATCTGGTGACTAGTAAACACAATCATATTTCTAAAGAAGAATTTTAAAAGATTGATTAACATCACAGAAATGTAAGCTTCTTGGTTACTTAGAAACAGAGCTCAGTGATTCAGAGCCATTTCTTAAACCTATCTTTGCTTTATGCAGTCCCTCCAATGCAGGTAATAGAAGAATGATTCAGTCTATCTGACACAGACTTTCAAGGTCTGTACTTACCCTCATTCCTCCCCATCTCCTTCATTTCATTCTCTGAAGCAATGTGTTTGTGAATGCTGGATTGGATCCCAGCCAGGAATATCTGAAAATGCAGTCTCATATTGCCTAAATCCATAAAGAGGAAACTATTCAGACAACTGATGCACCTTCAGGGCAGAACATTAAATTGATCCTTTGGCAAGGAACACCATGTGTAACTTTACACAGCAATTCCCATAAATACTACTAAGATTATCAGCCAAAGCATAGATTATCTTAAGCTGTGGTTGTCTTTTAGGAGCAGCTATGAGAACAGTTTGTACTGTGTGCAGGTCCTTGTCCAGTCTATATGTTCCCCCCAGCCCACCAACCCGAAATCTGTGCCTTGAGAAGAGCTGGTGACAATGCCTCATCATGCATATCCAAGGTGACTGCATTACTGGAGCGTGGCAAATCACCCAGTGGAAATGGCGCCATTGGATAGTCAGAAGGGAATGGCTCAGATATTCTCCTGCCAGAATTGACTGGAAGGGAAGTAGCTGTTGCTTCCTACGTCTCCCATTATTTTCTTCTAAGTGTTGAAAGACCTCAGGGTAAGTTGTGCAGTCTTTCTGGGGCAGCCTGAGCCTTGATGTCCTTCCTGAATTTTCTCAGCCGAAGTGGCCTCCACTGGAGCACTGTGTGTTCCAGCTCTCCCTTTTCAGTCCCTAGAGGTTTTCAGTTCAGCTTGCATCTCTGGGTCAGCACCATATGCAGCTGTGTGTACATGTAGAGTTGCATATGTATTCACACACACATTGCAGGTCTGAGTTACAGTTTGAACTAGAGACCAAATTAAGCCATTTTCTGAGTTGCCTCCATCACTCTGCAGAAAGTTACTGTTCCCGAACCATTTTGCTTGGAATTTAAATGTAGAGTATACAAGCTTTGAAAATAGCATTTTTCATAATTTTTTAAAGAAAGTCTTAAAACATTAGCATATATTATTAGTACCTTTTCCTGGAAATCCTTCTGGCTGCCACTATGCATGATTTCATGGAATGAGAGTTTTCCTCTCTGAGAAACATAAACGAGACTCTTCAGGTTTTTCAGCATAATATTTGTGACCCTCTATTCTAATGCACATTTTTATCTCTTGGCCCCTCTTTGGTAATTGGTTACCTGTTAAGCCATAGAGTAGCCTTAAGAAATTCACTCTGATGAAACATTCTTTGTGGTCAGGATGAGTTAAGTGTTTGTTTTAACTCTGGATGCAGGGTACATTTTTGTGTATGCTTGACTATTTTTTCACTTGCTTTTAAGTTATTTGCCAGGCAACAATGGCACACGATGTCATCATCCATAGCAACATCTGCTGGTATTGAAACCATCCTCAGCAGATGCCTCCAAACTGGTATATGGTGGCATAGTGGCAGTGAAATTCTTAAGATTCAACGACTTGAGAAGGGAGTTAGATAGGTTACCTCAGTTCATGTGCATCTCTCTAGGGATGCGCAAACCCCAAGATATGTAGAGATTTGGATCAAATTCAGTGTGGCAACTGAAGTTCTCGTGATCAGGAATCTAGCTGGCACATTACTAAATCCTTCAATACAGGCTTTCAGTTTTGAGTGGGCTGGTGATATCTGCATTTTCAAATTTCTGCTAGCATTTGAAATCAAGAATAACATCACTCTGAAATTCCACCTCCAGAGAGCTACCAGATTTCTCCACAAGTACAGCATGAAGGATGAGGATGCCTTTCCTCTTCAGACTGATTCATCCTTCCTTAACACAAGGCTCTGAAGGAGTTAAATCCTCTAGTCTAGTAAAGATTGTGGTCTTGCCAATCTTCTTTTTTTCTTTTTTTTTTTAAGGTGCCAGACATAAAAATAAAGAAGATGTATCAGCACACTTCCTTAGAAGCTGAGCTTCCTGATTAAGAATAAATGCAGGATATACAGTGTATTTCATGCTGAAATGCATTCCCTTCTAGAATTTCATGAATACAGTTAGCCATTAGCAAGATCTCCACACACAAAGGACTCAGATCAGGAAATAATAGAAAGAGCCACATACTGTTAAAATGTGGAGAGGGAGAAAACCGCAAAACAAGAGCCAACTGTTATGTTAGTATTGTCCTGATAGTGCTCCGTGTCTGTCTCTAGTCAGGCTGAGAAGAGGGAATGAGAGATCATGTTGTAAAATGCCCAGCAAGAGCTACGATTCAGTGTGTTTGTGCTCTTTATCACTGTGCAGAGGTGATAGCTGATCCTGGAATGCTGCATTTCCCCAGTTTAGTCCAGGATACCTATACGTCACTGCTTTTTAGGAGTACCTCAAACATCCATGATTTAGAATGATTTCAGTGATAGGAAATTCTTTCATCTTTTTGATGTCCAAGTACTAAAAATACCAGTGGCAAACCTGAGCACTCAAGTGTGAAAATTAATTTGAAAGTTCCCTACATTTGGTGCTGCTTGGGGCCATCTCAGTGTACAGGAACCTGTTCTGTTTTTCACTTTTGTGATTTCTTTTCCCCTGCAACTTTTTCCTTGTTGCATGTGGGAAGGACTTCTATTGGATTGGCAAGTGCAGCATGTACACGAGTGCCTGATTCTACTCTCTGCATCTTTATACCTGGGGTGTATAGAGAACCTGCTACCAGGTTTAAGGTATTTTTCAGTGCTTGGGGTTAGCTTAGAGTTACCTGAATCTGGTGCTTTGAGGAAAGTCTCTCTATGTACTTTTTACATTCTATTGAGTGAATTGCAATGTTTTCCATTTTAATGTGTTATACAAATAATCAGTGTATTTTCCAGCAGTAATTGCAGATGTTTCTGACACCCTGGTGTGGAGACAGGTTCTGTGGTGTCAGGGCTAAAATGAGTAGATACATGTTGGATTTGTGACTCTGGAGGTAGCATCATACCTTGGACTGAGTATTGTAAAAGGGAGGATACAGACTGATGTCCAGAACATGATGGGAAGCATCCACTCTGCTTATTTCAGGTTCAAAGTGGATAGTTTCAGAGGAGTTCCAGATATAAAAAGAAATATGTACAACTCTCCCTTCCTGAATGACAAAGAAACATCTCCCCATATAATTCAGGGGTTTTTTTTTTAAATGAGGATTTAATTTTATTGTCTGTGTTTTACTGCTACAGCTGGTTCTTACAGCTGAGGGTTTTTTCTTCTCCCACTGAGTCTAATTTCCTCAAAACTGAAACAAATCATATAACTCTCTCCATGATCATGCTGCAATGATGTTGTCATATTTATTTTTATCTTCTCTTGTACAAGCCGTATTAAATAGTGGCTATTATAAGGTTTTTCAATTTAGACTTAATTGGCAATCTGAAGCCTACCATTTCTTTGCCATTCATCATAATGACTTTAAAATGTACTCTGCCTAAATTCTGGATCCAGTAAATGAGGACCAGAGTACAGCTTTTGGAAAAGAAGGAAGCCTAAGGAGGAAAGTAAATCATCTAGGTAGAACCTGCTTGAGATCCACCTATGTCCCTATGTTGAGGCAAGGATGGGAAGTTTGTTCCTCAGTAATAAATTGCAGTGCTCAGTTCTAAAGAAAATCTCTGGAGGACAGATGAGCTGAAGTCATATTGTAAATGTCTGGGAGAGTTTGTGGCAGGTATTGAGAATGGACACAGAAGCACGTTGCTGAGTAGGACCTTAAAAGTAACCATATGTTCGCAATGTGCCTTTTCTTTCAGCTTTCCTTGGTGAATGGGATTATCTGTTTTCACATCCTGGTTACACTCGAGAGTATTGGTGCCAGCTGAGCTAGGAAGGCTGAATACAGGCTAGTGGTGCCATGCCAATGCTCACTAGACAAAGCATCAAATGGGATACAAATTCCTCTCTGGAACATCTGTTTCTGAACTGGGCTTGAGCCCTTTTTTCTTCCCCAGAATTGCTCCTTCCTTGCTTTTCTGTCTCCTTCCAGAGCTGGATGCTGTGTGTCCCATACTAGTTCCTACTTGGATCACAAGCCTTTGACTCTAGATTTTCATTCTGATGCTCTCTCCATAAAATTAAATGCAGAGCTCAAAGCCACTGTGTAAAGCAATCATGCTTGCATCTTGAATGGGCACATCTTCTTTAAAAGTTCATGATATTGTACAAACATGCATAGCACTAAAATTGCCTGCCTCTCCCCTACCTCCCAAGATCAATACATACCAGACCAGAGAAAGTACAATTTTTCTCAAATTTACAGTTATAACTGAAGTTTATTTCAATACCTTAGCTCTCCTGATCTCTACTTGGTTTATTTATTCTATCCTAACATCATCTCTCTTTGAGGATTTCTGAAAAAAAAAAAATTATAAATATATGTAGGTTTTTTTAATATTTTACTGTATGACCTTAAGGCTCAGATCCTTATTTACAGACTCTTTTTTCACATTTTTTGGCAAGCAGATTTTGCATTAGTTTGCTCAAAACCTGAAAGCAGCATCAAGGATTAGAGAAATCTAAAATTCATCATCTACAGCTCCTCAAGTGTGAATTTAATATGAGAGAAAGCTGACAGTATTATTGCTGCCAGGGTATATGGCTCTGAAACTATTCAACAGGGCCAGAATGAATTAGGTTTATATCTGAAAAGGACGCTTATTGACAAGAATGCAACAGCTCATTTCTCAAGGGAAAATCAAACCCATTCTTTTCCAGGATTCACACACAGAGCTTTGGAAAGCATTTATTTTACAAACAAAACCAGGCATATTGCTTCCTCTCTGTGCTGCACTCATCAACTCAGTACTCTAATAGATTTAACAAGAGGCACCAGTAAAACCATGGTTTGACCAGAGCAAATTATTTATAATGAATACTTACAAACTAGATTAATTTAGTCTCCTTCCTCCCAAAGTGACTGGTTCCCCTGTTGGGGGTGTTTCACCCATTGCTAACCATGAAAAAGCCACCTTTGAGTGACCAGCTCCATCAGAGTCACATCCAGAGAGAGTTGTCCATCACACTGCTACTCCTACTTCCTCCTATTGCTCTTGGAGTAGTTGCAGTAATGTACTTGAGATTTTATTATCTCAACTATGGGATCAGTTGTAATTAATGTAAAATTGTTTGTTTCCTGGCAGGATGATGCCACATCTTGGGATGTGGGTAAACTGATCATGATGATTTCTCCCTTTGGGTGAAGCAAATTTGGAAGAAAAGCTGAGGAAGCCACACATGCTTTTATTTCTTCAGTAAATTGTGGCAATTTAAAGCCAGGTAGCAGAGAGAGTTACAGATCTTAAACTTATAATATCGATTTTCCTTTCTGGAACACACAGCCCCTCTACAAAATCTTGCTCTGAGAAAAATATTAGACATCTGCTAAGCCGTGCTTAACGGAAGTATTCATGTTACTCTTAGACTGAATTAAACAGGGTGACATATAGCAAATACATAGGAATAGTCATGATTTACTAATTTTCACCATCACTGCAGTTATTCTTGTAATCTTGCATACTGAAATTGCAGAGCTTTAGCGGAGGCCCTAACACTGTCTCTTAAGCTTTTAGCAGTTACTTTTGTACGTTTGAGAGAGCATGTTTACATAATGAGTTTTTAGACAGATATATAGATATAGATTCCTGTCCATACTTCTGTAGATAAAAGTATTTTTTGCATTTTAAAGAAACTGGATGGAAAAAAAAGAATTTAATAAAAGAGGGCCTAATTTCTTTCTCCATTTGAGGAAACATGGTCAGGGTCTAATGAGGTGTGATAGGGGGAAGGATAACTACTGATCAAAGCAGCTGTAAAATTACATGTAAGCCAGAGAACACAGTTTCAAGGATTCTGATATCTTTCATCTTCTTTTATCATCTCTGGATAAGCTGAGGAGCATTCAGGAGGGCACAGTCTCAAGAGAGCCGGTTTGCTGATGACACAAACTGGGAAGAGTGGCTGGCCCACCAGAGGGTTGTGTTGCCATCCAGAGGGATCTGGGCAAACGGGCTGGAGAAATGGGCTGATGGGAACATCACTAAGTTCAACAAGGGGAAGTGTAAAGTCCTGCACCGGGGAAGGAGCAGACCCAGGTACCAATATATACTGGGGGGTGCCTGGCCAAAAAGATGCTTTGCACAACAGGACCTGGGTCAAACACAAGGCAGCAGTGCATCCTTGCCCCTGGGGCAGCTAATGGTATCCTGGGCTGCATCAGGAAAAATGTTGCCAGCAGGTCCAGGGAAGTGATCCTCCCCCTCTGCTTAGCACTGGGGAGGCCTCACCTTGTATGCTCTGTCCAGGTCTGGGGATCCTCCGTACAAGAGGTCCTAAGGGAAACTGGGGAGAATCTAATGAAAGGCCACAATTATGACAAAGGGAATGGACTATGTCTCTGTAAGGAAAGGCTGAGAGAACTGTGACTGTTCAGCGTGGAAAAGAGAAGGTTCAGGGGGATTTATCAATGTGGTAAGTATCCAAAGGGAGAGTGCAAAGAGGACAGAGCCAGGCTCTCTTCAGTGGTGCTCAGTGAGAGAACCAGAGGCAATGGGCACATACTAAAATACAGGAGGTTCCCTCTGAACATTAAGAAACACTTTTTCACTGTGAGGGTGACCAAGCACTGGCACAGATTGTTCAGGAGGGTTGTGGAGTCTCCACCCTTGGAGATATTCAAAAGCTATCTGGACACAGTCCTGGGCAACCAGCTCTGGGTGTCTCTTGCTTGAGCAGCAGGAATTTGACCAAATGACCTCTAGAGGACCCTTCCAACCTCAGCCATTCAGTCATTCTGTGAGAATCACAGGCCAGGCTGACATAGTTAGGATTCCAAAACAGTCCCTTGGTTTCCATCTCATTTGAGCAAGTGAATTCTGCTTGAGGGCCCATCGAGGGAGGCAGAATGGGAGGGAGGAGGAGATCTAAGACTGCACGAACATTTGTGTGTTCTAGACATTAAATCACCTGGTTCTTGGAGTGAGAATGAAAAGTATAGGAACCTGTGAGAGGTCAAAATTACTGCCAGCAGCTCTAAAGGGAGACAAAAAGAACTGGGTAGAGCCTGCCCACAAGGACTACTGAGAGTATAGTTTCTCATATGGGTGGTTCCACGAGATCAGATGCCACTTCTCTACACCTTCCCAAACAGCACTGTTGGAATGCTTGAGTGATCTCCTGGGGCTCACTGCCTTCAGACTGGCCATTTCTTCACCATGATAGCATATTAAAGGAAGCAGCAAGTGCCAGAGAAAAGAAAGACTTGTGGATCATGCTGTAGAAGCAGCACCAGAGAAGGTGGCAGCAGCTTATAGAACTTAAACACAAGATGAGGGAGAGACAAGATTTTTTTTTATTAAAAAATCCCCAGTGTTTGCCCAGGCAAAACCTTTATGCTCATCCTAAACCATATTTAACAACAACAGATTTAAAAGGGTCAGTGGTACAGGGGTTTAATGAAAAAGATCCTGCAAACATGTGAAAAGACCTTTTTCAGTGAGATGATTAAGAGGAGTAAAATGAGGAGAAAAAGAAGATTTTTAATTTTGCTACAGATTTTCACTGCTCTGCACCTTGTTCTGCTCAGTTTGGGCTTAGGTGTCTGATTTGAACTTCATTTCCATATTAATTTCCAGTTATCCTACAACTGGGAGAAAACTTCCCAGGTGAAAGACTTATGAATGCAGAGTATGAACCAAGCTTACCCCAGTCCTTGCTGCCTGTGTAAAATGCTGCCAGGTAAAAATGGGAGCCTTTATATCCAAGTCCTTCGATGTAAATGTGTCAAATGAGAAGAGCTCACCTTCGCACTTTGACGTACCAAGATACATATTTCAATTAGGACAAAATTTGACAGCAGAACATTATTCTAGCATTAATAACTGTTGTACCTTTGGTGTAACATGAGATGATATTGCTAGTCATAACATGAAAGTTCCACAAGTCTTTCTCTAACTGGCAGAAGAGAAAGCATGCCAGGTTTTGCAGCTCATGAATTTTGGGAGAGGAGTGACAAGAATTGGAGAGGGCCTATGAACTGCCTTTGGCAATTACAAGATTAAATGGAGACACATGTCTTAGTTCTATATAGATTTTATCAGTGTACAGAACAGCCCATCAGACTGAATTTTCCACATTTTCACCAATTTTACACATCTTTTTGCAATTAACACATGGTTCAAAGACTGGAATAAAAAATCATTGATACTTTATGTTTATGTCATCTGGCATTCATCCATAATTTCTCCCTGACTTATTCCATGTTGTCTGGGAACAGCATTTGACAACAGAAGTCTTCAAAGGGTTAGTCCTGCAGGAGCTGTGTAAAGCAGATCCTGCAAACTCTACATGGATAGTCCTGGTTTAGTCAGATGATGATTAACAAGGAGAGCTGATCCAAAACAATTGAAGTAATGTAATGTCTTTTTAATTATTTCATGCTGCTAGGCTGAAATACATGAGTTTGTGGAACTCAGTGGTGAAATGCCTAAGAGTTGGGTGTCCATCCAACACCACAGGATCTTCAGCACTCCACCCAGCCACGTTACAAGAGTGCAGGAAAAGCTCTTCTACCTGTAAGGGACCCTTCCACAAAAGTAGCATCTAAGGATGCAGGAACAATGAAAGATGCAATTTTTCTTAATGTCAGTAACATTGAGATTTTCAGGGTATATTAGCTTCAGAGAAATTCTATATTGATATCAAATCTTGATTTATAGTTTTTCTAATGAACTTAGGTTTCTTACTAATTATAGTGATCCAGGTGTTCTGATATTCCTAAGCCTGTTGAGCCACATTTTTTTTCTGTCAGTATTAAAAAAAAATCATGGAAATGAAGCCAAAGAGGACCATTCTTAGAAAAGCAGCTACTCATTGAAATAATGGCAGAATTTAGCCTTTAAAAAAGAAATAAAGATTATTTATGTATTACTGAATATTGTTATCGTTATTATAACACCACATTCCTACAAGCAGGAAAGAATTTCTGGAATGTAAAATTTTGATATTATGATGGTGTTTTGTTAGTACTTAGCTAAAAGTTATGGCACATATAAACAGGACCAATCCTACATCTGCCTTATACTGTCAAAACTCAAGGTTTGTGAAAGTACGTTGAGTGATACCAGCCTCTGGCAGAGCATTACTGATGTGAATGTCTGCCTCAGATTGTCTGGCACAGCAGCAAAACACTGGGCTGAGGCTCAGCCCAAAGTCCATTGTACAGCTCTGCTGAAATTACTTGCAAGAAATGATGATGTGCAGCTGCACAGTCACTCTTTTGTACAGCAGCTTAGCATTGTGAAACAGGGCATTCCCAAGGAATGTACAGAAGTATTTGTGCAATTGTGAGACACATTGCTTAGGTTTAATCTAGATTTACAATGAAGCCAGGGAATAAAACATGCAAAGAGATCCTTGTAGATGTGGCAAACCTATGTTTTGTGAGCAAAAGCTATGGCTCTGTCTACACTGCAGGTACTGCACTCTGAGCTGATGGAAGATTTCTAGCCATATAGACTGTGCTGTCTCATGTGGCAAGCAGTGGTTACATCACCTCACAAAGACTGGTGCTGACAATGTGGGGCAGGTATACAAGGTGAGCTCCATAGGACAAACCCGATTCCCTATCAGGATGAACCATAGGTGATATCTTTGCTGTCCTGTATGTCTGGTTTCCTTTGCAAAGACCCAGGAGTGTAGGCAGGAAGGCGGATGCAGCACAGAACAGCAGCACCTCGATCTGAACAAACACTGGACCAGGAACTGTGAGACACGAGTAAGAAATGCAAACAGTGAGATTGAAAAATTAGGGCTTATTTTAGCTGATACATTTTCCATCAGGTGTGCGCTTAGGTTTCTTGAAAGGTTGAACAAAAACAACACAAAGGATGTTCTCTCCTCGCCACTTTGTGGTAAGTAACAGTAACTCCAGTGCCTCTGCCTGAGGTAAGTCATGCCCCTATTACTCACTGTGTATGAGAAGGTTTAAATTACTTCAGTGAAAGTATTGGGCAGAAGGTTTAAAATTAAACAGAAATAAATGCTTTTTAACGCATGACTACACTGTAGATTTCAATAATGCTGCTTGGTATCAGCTCAAAACTACAAGCAGGTTGATGAGAACCTTGGAAAATCCATGAGTGCATTAGAAGCTGACAGCTCTAGAAACCCTTAAACAGATCTTAAACAGCTCACAGAAACTGGTAAACTGCAACAGAGACATGTACAGGGACTTTGCATTAGTTTATATTTGTCTTGTTTTTATGGTTAGAGTCAGAGCATTGAGCTAAATGAACCTCTAAGGGTGTCAGATGTATTTGTTCACATCTGTGAATACCAAAGAGACACATAAAATGGATGCTGAGAGGTTACCACAGTCAGCTTCTTTCTTACCTGTATATTTTCTGCATACTTTTTTCCTAGTTTGTTGTTTAAAAACTTGGTTAAGGAGAATGTCACTTGCCTGAGAGGCATTTAGAATCTTTAGTCTTACTCTTACCAGGAAAGATTTCCCAGAGAACTGATTTGCAGTACCTTGCTGCCGAATACCACTTGAATACTGCTGGACTTTCCTAGAACCCATTCAAAACAAACACTCACACTGACTGTGCACTGCAGTAATCTCTCAGTCTCTCTTTCCAATGTGGGTTGTGCCTGTTCTATTCTAGACTCATCTACATCATGATTTCTAATTTGCTAAGATGAGTGTCATGACCACCACCATCAAAAGCCTTTCTAAAGTAATATAATACAATAGCAATTGCTTTTCCTTTGTCTGCAGCATCTGTTACCCATCATAGAATAAAAGTGGATTATTCTGATACAATCTGTTGTCAAACACACACGCACACATACACAAAATTACATTGTTTTTTACTCTCTGCATGTTATCCTCCAGGAAGTCTGATAGTTCCTTGTTCCATTACTTCTGTTTCCAGAAACAGAAGCTTTGCTGATTGGTTGCATTTTCTTCCTGTCTTTTTAAAGCTCTCAACATGTTTATCCCTCCTATTGGATGAAATGCCATCTATTATCCATAAATTGTCAGAAGTGACTTTTAACAGCTCTGAAGTTTCATCAGCCAGTTCAGGATGTGTCCTAGGACACAAAGGTACCATCCTTGCCTTAACACTGACCACTCCACTAACCAAGCTAATTAATAGTAGTAAGTCAATCAGCCGTCTGATGATGGAGGAGGTCCATGGAGCCACACTGAGGTTCATTTATCCATAGACTGGAACATATCAAACAGAGGGTACTTTGGAAATGCCACTATTGCACCTTTAACTTTCAAAATGTGCACTCTGCTGTTCTGATCATCTGTGCTGTGTGCAACATCTGCAGTTATAAGTGATTCTTTCCATATGGTGAAAATTCTGGAAATTGACAGGCTAATTTGTGCAACCAGAATGTACTCATACAAATAAGATTACACTAGGATCCTGGGGGCAAGGGAAATTTGCAATGCCATATGTGTTTATTTCTGTGCCATATGCATTAATTTCAGATACAGTGACTTTAACTCACTGCAATTGTATGTGCTTTGCCCAGGAAAATGATACTCTTGATATCTTATTCTCTCTGCTGCATTTCTGTACTTCTCAGACAATGAGAATGCTCGTCTGTACTTGAATAAAATCTCATCTATTGTGTTAGTCTCCATCCTTGCTTGCTTGATTACTTAGCATGCCCCAAAACCAGGCTCTTGTAGTGTTTGCTCCTTACCAATATTTGCCAAAGAGTATAAAGCCAATTTCAAAATTGGGGTGATTTTTCGTATAATTTTTTGGTGGAAGACAATCATAGTTTTGTGGCTCTTAAATAATTTCTGTAAGGAAAGAAAAAGAACAAGAAAGACAAGTCAGCTGGCTGCAAACAGTATTTGAGTTACAATAATGAATTGTGAAGGCACAAGCTAGGGATCGTGAGACTGTTTGGACCGAGCACGTCAGATATAGGAGGACAATTCTTTGATTCCATCGAGATCTTACTGTAAGCCCCCTCCTGACAGCTGAGCAGATGTATGCAGATATTCGACTATTAGGTTTGACGGGAAAGGGAATGCAAACTGACTATTGAACTTTACAAGTACTGAGCATAACATAATTTTGGACACTATCAGTGTCCCTATTAAGAATCTGAAAGTATTGTTGAAGTCAGTGTAGGATTTGTGATTTATTTTCCATCAAACACACAGGTGAAGAAGTCAGTTTTGACAGTGAGTGTAAAAGCATCTGAAGTGAAGACTGTCAAGATGACTGAAACCCCCTGTAAATCACCGCTTTGGACACCTTTCTCTCCAGCTGGACACCTTCAGAAACTCGTCAGCCTGAAAGAATTATTTGGTCGACTTGTTTCCAAACCCTATTTCTTTTTTTCATTGTAGCTGCAAATGCAATAAACTCAAGCAGAGTGAAATGAACTGGCACTTCAGATTAATGTCAACATCTGTGTGAAAATACTTCCCATCATTGGATAGCACTATTAGCTATATCTAGTTTATTTGGATAACTGCATTTAGTACTGCAGACTTCTCTTCATTGCAGCTGCAGGCTATTAACCTAGAACATGACCTCTCTTAGTTATTACTTAAGGCAGTAATAGCAGTGATACAGATTACAAAGAAGATCCCTTGAGAAAAAGTACAGTAATTAAACTCTATGTCACTAGAATTTTTCACGTCCTATAATGAAGACAGTGTATTAATGAAAAATAAATAAATAAATATGGAGAAATAATGTGGAAACACTTAGCTAAAGGAATCTCATTTTTTTTTGATTGACTTCTCTCCTGAGTAGCAAAGATGAGATTAAATGAGCAGTGCGTGGGGGCAATAAGAAGAGCAAACTCATATTAGAATGACTTGGGAAAGCAAATCTAATGCTTTAGGGCACAAGCTGAACACCCCTGCAACTAGGATTTGAACATAAATTTCAGGTAGGCTTGACCTAGTATGGAAATAGGCCATGTGAACTTATTGAAAGATAATTACAGACCATTGCCAGAGGCAGGACATTTCATCATTTAGACTCTTGATCTTTTCTGGCTTGTTGAAACCTATGTTCCTATGAATATCTGAAGTTACCACAGGCTTCTATTCATTTACTTGCCTCAGAATCCCATAGGGATTTTTATGCTGCAGTTTCATGTTTATTCAGAAAGCAGTATCAAATTTGATAAAAATTCAATAATGGCATTCAATTGGACAAGAATGTATGCATGATTTTTTTTTTTTTCTGGATATCAAAATTACCAGTGAATGTATATGGCTATGAGAAAATAAAGTACATAAACAGTCAGAAAGATCAGTTAGTTGGACTGCTGAACTTTGTTCCCAGGACCTAGAGCTTTAAAGTGCTAATTAAGGTTAGCTGGTAACTTCTCATATGAGCATCAGCTGTGTAACATTGCAAATTGGGTATGCTTTGCAAGAGAACATTTCTGATTAAAGACGGTAAAACTCCTTTTCCCTGTGATTCAGAGGAACATGACCCAGACATAAAAAGATAAAAATCACTGAATATTACTTTTTACTTTGGACGAAATCATCTAACTCACCCCACTCTCTGAATGATTCATTGCAATGTTATCAAGAGAGAGCTGGGAATGAATATTATAAATAAAGGACAGACCAATTTCAAAAGAGGTGATGCTATCGGGAGAAGCATCTATGAGAAGAAAAGAGATACTGGGATTAAATTTAAGGTAACATATTCAAATATCTTTCTTCAGATTTTAATTAAACACCCAGGCTTATCTTTCAAGTAGTCCTATGCTTCCAGCCCTTGGCTAAAAAGAGCTAGGAGTCTCTGGGACATGCAGAGTTTGAAAAGCTCACAGCCAGTCATGGAAGCTTTATAAAGGCTGTCCTATTTCACCTGAAGACAGTCACAGCTGCTCATGCATATTCATGCATTTTTATTCAATAAAAGGTAGCAATTAGTTTATAGTATGCACAATTTAAGGATGCTCTCCTTCCTCTGTTGAGTGTAAAAGGCACATCCTTATTGTAAATGATGAAAAAAGCCTTTCAGTTAATCCTAAGGCATCCTACAGACTGATTGCTTTGTAAGTATCCTTCATCAACTACAGCAGGTGAAAAAAACCAGCCATCTAAGGTACAATGCTTCCATCCTGTGTCATGCCTCCATAAATACATAACGCAGCCAGAGCAGCCCGTGGCAGCCTTTCAAACCAGTGAGAGAGGGTACCCATTTCTTTAGTATATGCTGGCCAAAAGCCACTTTCTTTCCTGCAATGGGGAAACTTGGAAAAAGAATGCTTTTCTAGTTAATTCTGCACCTTTCACGTCACAACATGATTTGCTACTTTCCAAATAGTTAGGATGGCTCCCTGAGAAGAGATGCCCTGCAGGGTCCTTTTACCCTTGGCAGCACAGCTCTTCAAGATGCCATGCTGCTATTTGTGGCTTCCTACCACAGCTGCACATCAAATATACAAAGCAGCAGCCAGGCACGCTTTGGCAGCAGGAATAAAATTATAATGTGAGGATTGGAAGAGAAGTTACTTGTTTTTTTATTGTTCTGGTAAGAAATTAGTAATCAAATGTACAGAAGAAAGTAATTGATTGCTGTTCTAAGCAATTGTTCCAGAGAGAAGTGTTTGTTACCGGGAGAACAAGGGTCAAGTTCACTAATTGTACATTCATGATTAGCAATAGGCTTAATCTAGGAACATTTTGAGGTTGTATCCAGGATCTCTTCATCCAATTTAGCATTTCCCATGTATCTGTTTCTCCACCATCACCACCCCAAATGATAGAGGGAGAGAAGAAACTGTGACAAAACAGAAGTGGGAGTGGTAATGCTTTAGTTCTTGAGAAGTCTAGAGAAATAGCGAGAGGCTGAGATGCACTTAAATGCTGTCTGACTTTGCCCCACTCCTATTTCTGAGGTGATCGATTAAGCTTTTATGTAATTGCATGCACATTTGGTGCCATTTTGAATGCCCTTAGGTATCCTGCCTGATCTCCAGACCTCCAGATGCTACCCTAGAAAGGCACAGACTTCCTGCAAGTCTTATGGCATATCTGCAACCTTGGTGTGAATGCAATGATAGCTTGCATCCAGAGGACACAGATTTCAGAGGAGCACACTCAGAGTTTCCACTGAAGTGTCTGCCACTGAAGCTGAAGCCACTCCCATCCCAGTGCCTCCACAAGGTCCAGTATAGGACTCAGGCAAGTTATATTTTGCAGTTTTAGCGGTCAGGGACTGTTCAAACTGGTTGCAGAACAAACCTGCAGTCTATCCTTTTCCTGCAGCTGTTCTTCAAAAGGGTCACATGTCAATAGCACACACCTTCATCTCTGCAGGAGATTTTATTCAGTTGAGTGCTCAGGTTCAAGTTTGCAGTAAGCTCAGTGGCCTTGCAAATTCAAAGTGTGAAGCTACATTTATTAATGAGAATACTCATCCCTTTTCTTCCTGTAGTGAGCACAGTGTGCAGTGAAGGAAGCAGGTATCCCACGGATTTGTGCTCCATCCTTTGTGTACTTGGTGTGTTGGGATGTCATGTCAACGAAAGATAGTGACCCTTGCCGCAGGCCAGCCCGGGGTTCTACTGCACTGTAGGCATTTCCATGGTTCCCTTTTCTGTCCCTGCCCTGTCCTACCTTGCTTGCAAAGTATCACAGAGCCATAAATAATCTTTCCTTAAAACTATCCTTCACTTTGCATAAACCCCTACTCAACACCCACCTCCAGGAATCACTTCCCAGCAAGGTACAGAAAATCCTACATTTCCTTTACTATAGATTTGAGACCTTGATTAAACACCCATGAGCTTCCACCACCGATTCTCTTTTCCTTTCCCACACCAGATAACATGGTCCTGCATTACTTCACATTTTTTGCAAGGGTCTTCAGAGGAAGAAAACGAACTAAAAAGTCCCTAAATAGCAGACTTAGGCAACATCTCAGTCATCTGGCAGGAATCTGGGATCAGTGAGAATGGAGTATTTACTGTTTCCCCTTTAAGAAGCACAAAAGATGTCACTTCTGGTTTATATAACTTTCCAAAACAAGTCGTTCTGAAATAAGATTATTAATTAGCAAATACAGTGGATTTTGTAAGAACTAGAAGACCCTCTTAAGTGATGTAACACCTTCCTAATCCAATCCAGTGTGGCCTGTGGTGACTTTTATGTATTTTCCTACAAATTTATCACAAGAAGGAGAACTTTGGCTCCCAACACACATGGGCAATCTCATGAGATAGCATTTGCTTTTTTTTTTTTTATTCTTTTTTGGGAGGGCTGGGGAGTAGAAAGATAAAGAGGATGAGAGATTATTTCACAGAAAAGCACACTCAAGCTGCAACCTTGAAATTAAAAAGTCTATCTCCAGCTCTTCTATTGAATCACACTAATGTTTTGGAAGTTTTAGGAAGGAAAGTCTCATATCTACAGGAGCTGTTCTCTTTTTTAGGAGCTAAATAACAGATAACTGGCAGCTTCCCCAGGTCACTCCTGGCAGAGCTGGAAAATTCTCTGTCCAACCAGAGGAAAACCTGGCAGCTTGCATTTTTTTCTGCCACAGTTTCTCGGAAAACACTTACTAGATTAGGTAATTCTGTACCTACGCTGATTCATCTTAGCTGTGACATGTTCTATGCCTGAGACCACACAGGCTGCAACAACTGCTGCTGCATCAAGGTGGAGGATTTGGTCTTTTGTTCAAATAATAGGGGTTTGGATTTTTAATTTTTAATTGAGACTGATGCCTTGAAGGCAAAACAGTCAAGACCTGCCTGTGGTGTGAGAAATAGCCAGAGCAATGCTTCTTCAGCCAGGAATGAACATCTCAGATCTGGGTGGATGCCCTTTTCCTTTTACCACATAAATAGTATGTCAGCAAAACACCTACTTAGTTGCCCTTTGTGGTTTGGTTTATCAAGAAAAACTTTCATTCTCACTTAATAGGTATCTGACTTGAGTTTTGACATCACAGTATAAGTATGTCAAGCCAGTTTCCAACATGACAAAGTCTCTGTTGTGAAGTTCTCACCCTGCCCTGTGTGTACTGAGGAGCTGACCACATCAGGGGTCAGATCATGGTGGGATCCCCCAGAAGATGTTTCCATAGAAGCCTCTGCATTTCACTGCCTTGCTACAAACACTGGAGAGTTTGCAGCTTTTTAAGTTGACGGACATATACTGGAGGAATACAAAATGGACTAAAGGACAACCCTAAGGATTTGGGAATATGTTACTTTATTTTTGATGGCTCACCATTACGTGTCAAGGTTTGATGTTGTCTGTACTGCATATTACAGTCATTCCAATGCTTACAGACAAGAAAATCCAAGAAAATCCTTTTAGAAAAAGGTTATTTTCCTTTTTTTGTAAACATATAAAAAAGGATCCATACAGTTGATACTAAACTAAATTTACTGTGGCCTTGTACGGTAGCTTTTGCTCATATAACATCTAATGGAAAAACTAATTGACATTCTGCCATTTCTGTTTCAATTAACTGAACTCACTGATGCCGCCCTCTAGAATTCGTGACAGCTGATCTATTTCCAAAATAAACCAAGGAACTAAATTTATTTGCAAACAAAGATTACCTCATTCTGGAATCCATGCTAAGCCTTTTTTCTGTCCTCATCAACTGGTACAAGAGAAAATGTTAAGAAAATACTTTCAAACATTTAAAGATCAAAAGGGATCTTTATTATTATATTATAGTATAATATTTATATTTCACAGGAAGAACATGGCTGTGAAAAATTAATCATAGGTAGTTTCAAATGTTTTAAAAAGAAATCAGCACCTTTGATGAAAACCAGCATACTGGCAATTAAGACAGGAATTCGAGCAGAAAAACCATAGTAATTATGGATGGTATGATCGCATTTCAAGAAGAAAAATATATTACAATAACAATTCAGAACTATATATCATCATCCATGCAAGCATCTGAAAGCATGCTGAAATAATTAGTGAAGGAAAGGTAAAGAATGCCAACTGCCATTTCTCAGACAGTGCAAACAAAAAGCTCTACAGACATCCGTCGGGGCAACACAGACTCCTGTTCCAGGAGTGTCAAGAGGTCCCCAAGTGGGTGATGGTAGGATCTGGCAGCCAGGGCATCCCTGGGGCCCTGGGGCAGCTACAGCCCTGGGGTGAGGCCAGCACTGGCCAGGCATGGGGGGAGCTGTGGCTCAGGTCAGGGCCAAACAGCAGAGGCTCAGCTTAAAAGCAGCTCCCACAAGCAGGGGCTGTGGCTTCCCCAGCATCTCCAGCCAGAGAAGGAAGGGGATGTTTTCACACTTCCAAAAATTTCCGTGTTTCTTCCATGGTGGGAAAATGTACTCAGAGCCCCAACATGTATGGGAAATCCCTGTGGAAGTTCGAGAAACGTCTCAGTCTTCTGCTGAGACTGGACATTTCTACCTATGTAAGGGTATATCAGTGTTGAGCAATACTGGGTTGGATAGGAAACTAGGTATGACTTTCCAAAAATGCAAGAGAGCAGTCTGAAAATAAAGATTTTCATTGGACAGGTGGCTTCTGCCTGCATGAGATTTGAATTGGTTGACATAACTGTAAAAGCTTCCACCACAGGATGAGTGTGTGTGTGTTCATAACAGGCACGCTCAGTGAACCAGCAAATAATCCACTGTCACTAGCATAGCTATTAACCATCTGCAGGCATCTTTTAGTGGTATAAAGCTGCACACAGAAATGTGACAAATGGCCTTATTACTAAGGAGTGCGTTTTATGTTGCATTAAACATGCAAAATGTATTTAAAATTAAACATCTGCTTACAGCCAAAACGCCTTAATTTTTTTTACAGGTGATCTCTACCAACCCGAGTTTTATTGTGAAAGGGTCATATACATGGAATTCAGCAAACAGAATGATGCACCTGTATTATTATTTAAGTAGATTTAAGTTTCTACTGTCTCATTAGTATTTTGTTTGGAATGTAATACGCTTGCAATTACTCCCTTTGCTCCCTTATTAATATTTTAGAACTATATCATCTTGTTTTCCTCAGAGATACAGGAAGCAGCAAAAGGAAGAAACTCATCACTGAGCTGTTTTGTTCCTCTATTTATGGTACAGGTCAATGTATTACGGAAACTTTTTGAGAAAAAAAAGAAGAGCAGTGTTTGGCTTTTCAATGTGCAGTAAGAGTGCTTCCATTCCTATAATCCCCAAGTAGTTTGCTACCTGCACACCTTATTCCTGTGCAACCTCTTCTGTACACAAAGATTTGCATAAAGTGTTTATCTTAATATATAATTTAAAAAACCAAAAAAACACACAAAACAAAAAAACCGATATTGTCTACTCCCTGAACATTTCTCCTCCATTCATTCAAACACCTCCCTCATTTTTTTTTGTTCCTGGATGTTCTACCTACAGCTGACTCTCCTCAGGTAAAAGAATTGGTATGAGTTTCTATTATTTTATTCGGAGGAAAACATTGCACAATGCTGAACTGGTGTAGTGGAGAAAAGAATGTACCTGGAGCAGAACTGAGGAAAATAGAAGAGCAACAAGTTCTGTTCCCTCAGGGGTTGTACTTCTCCTGCCCTTTCCATCACCTGCTGAAAATGCAATTCATTTCACTGTTCCACAGTCTTATTACTTTGGTGTTATTTTTATCCGTATCACTGTTCCTTATTATTTGTCTTGTTATAGTGCCTAGATATGTCTGCCAAGATCAAGACTGTACAAATATGGCCTGAATCTGCCAGTAAAATGTTGCATATTATAATGGAAGAGGTAAGAACAAGAACAGAGAAAGCGAACATTATTGTTTCAGTTTTATGTAGAGAATAAGCCAAACTAAGGAAGATGTTCTCGCGTCTGGGAGTCTAGTGCCAGCTTGAATGTCCCACTGTTCCCAAAAGAGATGGCAGATGTGACAGCCACAGTCCTCTGGAGGCTGTTGGACACACGTCTGGGAGTGCAAAGAACTGCCTGTGTTTAGGCAACCAGTCATCTCTGTTCTGCCCTCTTGAGGTCACTTGCTCAAGGTTGTTCAAGAGGTGCATAGCAAAGCTGTGCTTCAATATAAATCGCACAAGCTCCAGTTCACTGTCTTAATCACAAATTAATTCTTCCCGGTTTCAGCTTCTCTTTTTTTCTTTCTCTCAACCACCTACACTACTGCTGTTATGAAGCGAATTATCCTTTCTTGCTTTAAATTTTTCTTCTTTCTGTTTCGATCTTTGATTTTGGCTCCAGTCCTCCTCTCTCGCTCAGCAGAAGGCTGAATGCTGCTTCGGTTGGAGGCTGTGTTACAGAATGTTCTCCACCCCTTCTGCTCTTTTGTTGGCATCTCCTCCCACCCCCAGCATGCCGAACAACTCCAATGCTCTCTGAAGCGCAGGGATCAATAGCCTTTGCAATTCTATTTTAGCCAGCATGCCAGTAGCTGTTGGTAGACTGGCAAACAGGTGATGTATTGAAAAACTCACGTCTGTGAAATACCCACTCACAATCAGATCTCCAAGTTAATTACATATGTGTGAAAAAAAAATTCTTCTGATTCATGTCAGATGTGTTTCCTTTGAAGAGTCAAGTTATACATTTATTTCAGGCAAGATTAGGTAGAAAAGACTGACCTTCTTAAAGCACCCTATTATTCTCTATAGTCATATCTTTCTTTCTTTTTCTGTCACTAAGAAGTCATTCCATTTCTGTATTGACATTTTCTTTTTATAGCCTTTCCAAAAGCCATGTCACTTACTGAACTTTTGCTGACAAACAAAAGGAAGAGAAAGAAAAATGGCATAAACCTCCACATACAGCAAATGGCAAGGGCATGCTGCATTACTCAGATATGGTTGAGTAACTTTTTAGCATTCATTTCTCACTTCACTCCTTTAGTTCCACTGTCTTTTCTTTCTGGTTTTGCTTTAATTCTCTTCTACCCAGTATTTTTGACTCATCTGTTTGTTCTGACATTTCCTTTTTTTTCCCGTTGTTTTTTGTGATTACCTCTTCTTTTCTTAGAATTCATCTATATGATTAGTTCTGTCTTCACATTTGTTTAGCCTCTCTGGCAACCCCTTCAGGCATTACATTGCTACGAAAAAAATGATATGTAGAAATTTCCTAACTCCACAGCATCTGCTGTTCATCAAAACATCTCTGTCAATGTGCCATTTTTTGCTTTACATTATCAAATCTGGACAAATCCATGTTATGTACCTATTTAACAACTGCCTGGTAAACAAATGTAATTTTAGGGTTGGAGCATCTTGTTCTAATGCCAAGCTAAATGGCCACCACTGGCTTAGCTAAGGTAGAGCTGCCAGAAAAATAGATTTTCATGAGAATGAGAATTAGTGGCCAATGAGAAGTTATAATGATACTTCTTATTCCATTTTAAGATGTCAACCTCCAAAAATACATTTCTTTAGAGCAATACTGAAAATAGCATTGGTGTTCATTGTCCTTAATGTATCTGTTGCATGGCCTCAGTAATAGATGCAGACTCTAGGGGGACTGAAATGGCTTTAACAGCACCTTGCCCCAATTGGTTTGAATATCACTCTCCTGCAATATGGGTCTGATGCTTTTCTGCCAACAGCACATTGGTGAGCTGGTCTCCAGCCAGGCTGAAAGGTCAGACCAGGTGTTTGGAATATACTCTGCAAGCTTGTCCGGAGAGGTTGAGAGCCACGCAGTGCCATGAGATCACAGGCTGAGGAGTGCTGCTTTGGTTCTGTGTGCTGCTTCAGTCTTCTAGCAAAATGTCCACACCAAGAAAGCCACTACTATCGCAACACAGACAGTGAAAGCACTGGCTGAGCTCATCAGGTACTCCCTCATCTTGAGACTACATATAAGCAGCCAATGAGGAAGATGTGTGATTTCATCACACTTGGGATCTAAATGTGGCTATGGAAAAGCATATGGCTTTGCAATTGTTTTTTTATTTTTGAGGTTTTATTTCTCTCTCCTTCCCTGCACAGACAGTTGCTGTCATATTCACGAGATCAAATGTGCACTGGTGTCATACTTGATGCTGAAATTCACACCTACTTTCCTTCAGCAGCCCCAGCCAAACTTTAAAGACTTTCTAACTGCTGTGGATTTTTTTAGAAGGTATTTGATCATGATGCTTTTAGCAGATTTAATTTTGAAAATGAGGTGATGTAATGAATTAAAGAAAAGAGAAAAAAAAAGGCCAGCCACAGAAGATTGGGAGAGCTACTGTTTCACACCCAAAGAACAACTGTTGAATATTCGTTCTGCAACCTCCTGCAGCCAAAACCCTATAAAGTAGAAAGATGTGTAGGCGTCTCCTGAAGGGCCGCGGTTGAGGAGCCCCCTGAGCGCTGAGCGCCGGGAGCAGGGCCAGGAGGTGGCCACGAAGGGAAGGAAAGGCAGTGCCCGTGGGGCGGGGCAGGGGCCGCGGCCGCCGGCGTGCGGGGGAAGCCGGTGCTCAGGGCAGGAGCGCCGGGAGACGGGCGGGAGAGCAGGCAGGGATTTTCGCCTCGGAAAGGGGCAGGGGTTTCGCCCGGCTCGGCAGGCGCCGGGGCGCTGGGGGTGGCGGCGGCTTTCCCGGAGCGGGGCTGTGAGCGCGGCGGTGCGGGGGCGGCGGTGGCGGTGCCCGGTGCCGGACCCGCGCCTCCCTCCGTCTCCCCCTCCGTCCCTCCCTCCCTCCGTCCCTNGGTGCCCCGGGGCATGAGCTGCGCCGCGGGGAGCGTGGTGCTCCCTGCCGGGGAGCCCCCGCGAGCCGCCGCCGCCCCGCTGGAGCTGCCGGCCGGCGCGGGGGAAGCGAGCGGGGACACCCCCGAGGAAGGCGAGGGCCGGAGGGGCGGCTCGGAGAGCGGGGCCGCCGGCGGCGAGAAGCCCGAGACGCGCTCGGTGTGCAGCAGCAGCGAGAGCGGCAGCGGCGGCCACGCCGGCGGGGCCGGCCCCATCTGCAAGATCTGCTTCCAGGGCCCCGAGCAGGTGAGGAGACGGGCCGGGGGCGGGCGGGCCGGCACCCCGCACACCTTCCGCACCCTCCCGCTCCCGGGGCCGAGCCCTGTCCCTGGTGCTGATCTCGGCGTCGCTCCCCGGCAGGAATCGCCCTCCCCGGCGGCGGCGGCGGCTGTGAGAGCCCGGGCTGCTGCTGTGCGAGGTGGATGTGGCAAACGCCTGGGGCAAACCTGAGCCGGCGCAGAGCTGTGGGAGAATTCAGGGATTTTGCTGTGTCTGGCTTGCACGCTGGGTGTCCTCTGGCCCTCGCCCTCCCTGGTTCACCTCTGAGGGACTCTACACAATACGAATTTCTCAGGTTTCTGTTAGACTTTAAAATGCGAGTGTTAGCTTACAGGTAATGCTGAGAAGACCTCCAAGTATCATCTCTGTCGTGACATTACTGGGCATAATATCAGCAATGGATCTGTAACTAGCATTTTATAGCTTGTCTTGGAGTTGGAAAGAAGAGAATAGCTGATTTATATAATACAGAAACTACTGGGGGAAGTGCTTAGTTACCTTATTAAAGGTCCTGCCTGACAGCTGGCTAGCTGGACAGCACAGAGCCGTTCTCCAAGAGCAAGGTTCTCTTGGAATCGTGATGTCACGCATTTCTTTCCGAGTGATGACTGCAAATAGCTGTTGGAGAAATGTATCCAACCACTTTTGGTATCTTTTGAGGTATTTGAAAGAGCTAATGGTACTGCTGTTTAATGCATGGTCATATTTCAGTTGTTTCGCATGCACATGGGTAGACAGCTTTCTAGCTTTTCTCAGTAGAAGCAGCTAGATATTTTTAAGACAGTTACATTTTTGAGTATTTCATAGCCAAAAAGACATGCTTTTTCACATGTTGAAATTGAGACCAGGTCATTGTTACAGACCCCTAAATATTTCGATATTGAGTGTACATGTACGTGAAAGGTTCCTTTAAAGTTGATGTTTCTGTATTGCCTTTCCAGGGTGAATTGTTAAACCCTTGCCGCTGCGATGGCTCAGTACGATACACGCATCAGCTTTGTCTTTTAAAGTGGATAAGTGAAAGAGGGTCATGGACCTGTGAACTCTGCTGTTACAGATACCATGTTATAGCCATTAAAATGAAAAAGCCTTGCCAGGTAATTTGTTCTTTTTAAAAAAACTATGTGTTTTCAGTCATTTTTTAAAACAAAATGATTCTGACTTTTACTTCCAAGGTTTTTTGGAAAATACAGCAGAAGATCCTATATGCCTCACCAGCTGGCACTTGTACCCACTCAAAGTTGGTTTTTAAGACCAGTTACATATTAAAATGTGTAGTGATTTGGTTCTGTTACATTCTTCTAGTTTCTGGCTCATTGTAGAAATGGTCTTTAGAGGGTGGTAAATTCCGTAAGTAGTTAAATCATGCTGAGATGGACAGAAAACTTGGATCTCCCAGATTCACTTTCTAAACTTTGAACATGTCTTTATTGCTTGTTAAAGACTCACTCAAAGGTTGATTCTGTTCATTCTTCAAGCTTGGGGTCCAGAGGGGAGAGGCAAAGGAAGTGTCTGTTTTCTGTGTATTCATCTACTGTAAAAAAGTAAAAGGAGGCGACTTTTCAGTCTTGGCACAATTCAGAGTAGTAGAACAGTCTTAAAGTTCTGTCCACCCGTAGCTGTTTCAGAAGCTGAAATATGCAGTAACATTTTCCACAGCTCTGTTTCAGCAGCATCAGAACATGCAGCTGGAAGTTAGAGCATTCTAGTGGTAGCATGTTCAGGGAGAGTTGGGGGAGAAACTCAAAGCTCCAGCAGATCTCTAAGGGAAGCCTTAATACCACTTTGCATATCAGAATTCTTTAGAGGCTTTAAATTCCATCCTGGAAATTGTATTTTATAACATCTGAGGAACACATTTAGTAAGATAATTGTATCTTTTTTTAGTTTTGATCCTAAGAGCTCAGAGATGATGGAGCTCTCAAAGGCCAGAGCACTTGGGTCATTTTTCTGTGCCTGCATTTGATTGGAGTTTTATAGAAAATACATGGTTGGATAGTAATGGCCGTTGTGTGAACGTGATAAGCATTCCTTGGATACAGGATATCTGGAGTATTTGCTTATGGCTGTTCAGATTAGGGGCAAGTGCTTTCAGAACCAGTGGACTTCAATTTTTTTCCTTTATAAATCCTCAAAGGAAAGTTTTTGGTAAACTTTCCTGGATAGAATCTTTATGATGTGAAAAAGTAAAGGATTTGTAAAACACTCCAGAAAATGAAGGTGGTAGATTCTGTTTCTACACAGACATGGTATGGAGAGTGATCCTTTTGGCTTTTTTTAACCTTTTAAAAATCTTTATTTCTTGCATATCCACAGCAATCTCATCCTTTTTGAAAATTATGATAACAATAGTTTGCAGTTACAGTATCTGAAAGTAGTTGTTAGACAGCAAAGACATGACACAGTTGCCTGCAGAGAGGTATTTAGTACTATTTGAGACATCCTAAGGTAGCCAAAATATGTACACGGAATAGCAGATGTGACAGAGCTTATGAGGGATTCTGGAACTGCAGCTGGAGGCCAAGTGGATATCGAAGGACATCAGAAATGTCATTAGATATCTGTCTGTGAACAGCAGAATCAAGCCCAATTCTGAAGAACAACTATTCAGTTTCTGTGGAATAGAGAAGCAAAGAAGAGTGAATAGATGACACAGTAGGCAACAAAGTCTGGCCAAGCTTACAAGGGAAGTAGAAAGAAACTGAAGAGACAAAAGTTAAATGTCATTCACTGCATGAGTTGTCACCTTTTTTTTTCTTGGGGAGGGAGGAGGGAAAGAAACCAGATTCATATTTCTCATTCAATAGCTTAATACTTGATTTATTCTTAACCCTGTCTTTCATTTTTTAGGTAAGTCATTTAAGTCTGTCTTTTCTTATTCTTGACAAAATAGCATGCAAAAAGATTTCATGGAGTTGCGACTCAAATAATAAGTTAGACATACAATCCTGAGGTCAAATTCCTGTCACACAAAAGATGAGCCATCTCTTTGAAGGAACACAGTAGTGCCTTTCTCAGTCTCCTACACAGAATATTCCTCTTGTAGTTACAGAATCTAAAAGGAAGTCTCAAAACTGCAGTCATCTGTGTAATTTTATGAGGGGAATCAGTCTTAAAATGTGCTTCCTCCTCCCCCATATTCTTGACTGTAATAGTATTGGCCATTTTTTAACAGCTGTCTTGGCTTAAACTTTTGGACAGGTTCTGAGTCGTTTTCTACACTACACAAAAGCTCATTTTAAGATAACTTTCTGGTTAGTTTTGGCAAAAAGCTAAGGATTTCAATACAGAAGGAATTTAAAACATCTTCAGCTGAAGTAGTGAATGTACTTAAAAGTTCCCAGAAAAGGAGGACTTCTTGCATTACATTAGATACAATATTTAGACAGGAGTAGTTTACTCTCTCAACAACCAGTAGTCTGCCTCAGTCCATCTTCTCAGAATTGTCTCTACCAGTCTTTTACTTTATTACAACTTTGTAGGCAGCATCATGGGAGAGAAAACTGGTGCTATTAACAAAAATAGCTTTTTCTTACGTGAATGCAGATTTACACCAGGTCTATGCAAACTTGGTCTATTTACACTCAGGTCTATTCAGATTTACCCCAGCTCTTCAGGTTTGCTTTCACCTCATGTATATAAAGAATGTAACAATGTGTAGGCACTTAAGAAGTAAGAGATTTTTCTATGTTTTCGTTCAGAACATTGGAATAGATGTGGATATTCCATTTAATATCTAATATGTTCTATGGTTTCTTTTGCTTCATGGAAGGCAAAGTAGTCCCCAAGGAGTACCTCTTTTTGGGCAGTGCATTCAAGAAACAAAATATTTCTATTCCAATAGAAATTTTTCCAGTGTCACTGTTCTGGTTCCAGTTTCAGCAGCTACTACATAATTTACTTTTAAGAATCCAATCCTGGAAGCACATAGATTTTATTATTGGAATAAACCTTAAAACATTAAAAAATCCCCAAATTAACCCATGGAGTAACAGTGGAAGATGAGCACACAAACAAGTTGATGATGTTTGATATGATGTATAACAGAGAAACGCAGATTTGGAATTTTTTAGTATCCTTCTTAGGCTCATATCAGAAAGACATATTTAACCTTGCACTAGTCCATTAACGAAAGCACATGTTCGTGCTGCTGGACTTGCTCCTTTTGGCAGGGTGGAATTTAATCAAATAATAGACAGGGCCATGTTAATAACTAGAAACTTCCCTCTCCCCCTCCCCCTCAAACTATAATGAGGGAAGCTTTGGGCAGGGAGTTTTCGAAGGGTTTTTTGAAAAGACTTAAAAAGGAGAGAGAAACTTCAAATGTATGACTTGGAAATGAAACCCACTTAGAATTAAATTTTAGGTTAACAAAGAGAAAGAAAGTGCAAAAAGAAATATTTTTTATTAGTTTGTTAAGCTTATAATTTGTACAGATTTCCTTCCTAAAGGATATATATTCCTGAAAGAAATATAAACACATTGTTTTATTTTTATTGGTGCTATCTAATTTTTAAGATGTTAGGAGATTAGTTCACTAGACTTGCATTTAAGTATGAATGTGTATTGAAGAATGTCAGTCCTCTTCTAAGATTCAGAAATAATGTTTAAAAGTGGAATATAATCATGCAAAAGTTGAGAATATATACTTTGGTGCTAAAACCTGTCACTTCTATAAGTAAGCAATAAAGATATTTAGAGAGTAGCTTTTCTAGACTGTTACAGTAGTCTGTCATAAAATAGTGTTACATTGATGCCTATCCTTGGTCTTAAAATCAAGAACCAAACACATTTAGAAGGGAAAAAGGGGTTTTGCCTTGGTATTTATTTTAAGGATCCTTGGTGCACTCCATCCAGGTGGAACACTCTGGAATGCACATCGAAAAAATGTACACTGAAAATGGCCACCCAATAGTTGGGGTATAACATTATAGGCTTTGCCAATTAGCATATCTATCGAAGATTCCCCAATGAGAGGCTGAGTGAACCCCTCTCCCCGAGGAACCTTCCCCCCCTGGACAGGCCTATCTTAGTTTACAAAATGTGTTCCAGAGAAGACCTTGGTGTCTGAGGCTTCTAAGATGTTTGGTCTCCTGGCTTAATTGAATACTGGGTCTATGCTAGTTATCAAACCTAAGGACTTAAAATATGTGGGCTAAAAAGCACTTAAAAACACCTAAAAGCTATATAAAAGAGTATATAAAAAGCAGTATATAAAAAAGCAAAAAATCATCATGGCGTCAACATTAGATGTTTAATAAATCCTGTTCATTAAAACATTATATTCTGGGACTTGGGTGAAATGGACGTATTCCAAAAGTGATACAGTAGATGGATGTGCTAACTTAAAACCTAATTGTGTGGCAATTCAACATCATTTCTGACATCAGAAAAATCACAAAACTTATTTTAAAAATTAAGTGCTTACTTGTTAGGCCTGTTTTATTAAAATAGAAAAAAATTAATGTACTTTTCAAAAGGTAAGGTTACAATTTTTACAAATGTTGTTAATGTGCGTAATCCTCTCTCATTTGAGTAAGCTCACTGGCATCAACTAGATAAGCATGAACAAAACTCTGCAGCAGACTGCAGGTATGTGAATGCATGTTACATTAAAAAGTGCAAAAGTCAAATTCTTCAGATGCTTCAGTATGGAGGCCAGTGTCCAGAAAAAATTGGGTAGTAAATGTTTAGTAAAAATTTTTGCTAATGACTGTGCTCAGCTGGATAACAGCGTTGAGTTCTTCTAGGCATAACTAAGAAGGGGAAAGGGAGAGGGCTGAAATCTCCAATTATGCGTTCTAAACTGCACAATGTACTAAGAACAATCTATTAATGTCACTCTCTGTACTGAAGATCCAGAAGGATACATTGTGCTATTCTGTATGTCAGTGGACAAAAAAGAACAAAAAGGATTGTTCCAATATTGGACAATTTACAAAGAAGTTTGAACAAGAGATAAGGGACAAATCTATGGGGATATATAAAAACGGGTCTCGGTACACTGGCTATTTCTAACTATCACTGAGTTTTTGGCATCTTAAATGGGATGAGTTTTAAGGGCCCTCTTGAAAAGAAAAAAATGAAGCTTCGCAGGCACCCTTTGAATGCGAGGGCATTATGTGAGGGCTGTTGGAAAATAAAATACTTGGCTGAGATAGGTATCATGAATGGAAATGAGATTCAATGCCTGAGTAGTCATTAGAAGGTAATTAATATGTCAATAAATGCCTGGAAGGACTTAAAAAATCAAATCAAGTATTTTTAATTTCATGTGATGGAGAAGAGAGTCCATCATAGTAGAGAAAGAAGGCCAGTAACATGGTCAAAGTGGAGGAATAGTATTTGAAGCAGTTTTGTACTTGCTGAGAAAATTACTTTTGTCATGATCTTAAAAGATGTGTTACAGTAATTGAGAATTAAGATAAAAGTGATGATGAGAAATTATTTTTTTATGTATGAATAGTCTTAGATATGCTACACAGAAAGCACATGCAAGTTTTAGAAATATTGAGAACAGGAGGATACGAATATATATTTAAATTTAAGATAATTCCTGGTTTACAGAACAAATTCATTTATTGGAGGGACAAATCTATACTGCTTGAGGAAGGCTGGGACATGAAAATCCTAGAGATTTTAATGAACCTAATAGTATGGTAAGGTCTGTACAAAAAGTGGTAGAAACAGACTAATGCTTTAGTTTTGACAGGAGAGAGAAATCTGGGACAGAAAACTAGACGTCAGTCATTAGCATAGATACAGTAGCTATACTTCTCAGACTCATTTTTTCGTAAACATCTTCTTTTGGCCACTTCTAGGGAGAATTTACTAGACTAAATAGACATTTAATACTCTGAGATGACTCTGATACACTCAAAGTCATCTCAGTGACTGCACTGGGTAGATGGTGATTATGATCAGTTCTAAGTAGCGTGCTTAATGAGTTTAGAAACGAGGTTAGGAGAGCTGTTGGAAAGGGCATTTGAGGGTTTTTTCTGTGGTAGGAAAGGCAAAATACATTTTCTGTTTACTTTCTGTGAAAGATCTGAAGGTAAATGAGAGACTGAAAAAGAGAATTGGGTAAGCAAGTGTCAGTGGTGCAGAGTACAGAGAGTATAGAAGAGAGGACTGTAAAAATGTCACCACCGAGTTAAAAAACATAGGCAAAAAATAGAAGGCATCAAAGAGAAAATTCTGATGGGAATTTCTGATGAATTTCATGTTGTGTTTTCTTTGTTTTCTTGTAATTAATGCATAGAGAGACTTGGAAATAAAAGGAGTAGAGAACTGGCAAATAAAGGCAGCAAAAAGGTGTGGAGACAAAAGTCAGTTTAGCTTGAGAAAAACATTTGGTTGGCCATTCAGATGAGAGAGCACATTTTTCACAGAGCAAGTGAGCAGGCCACTGGTGCCCTTCAAGCACATTAGGAGCTGAATAATTGTCTGTTAGCATACAGAGCTGAAGGAGTGCAAGGTGGACATTACAGTGGAAAGGAGGAACAAAGCTTTAGAAACTTTAGAAAAGTGGATAGAATTGATAACTAATGACAAGGGAGAGAGAACAGGGGATGGAAGAATATCGTAAGTACCAATGATCAGAAAGTCATGAAATAATGAAGAAAAATAGGTGAACGAAGGAACTGATTCTGTCATCACAGTGAGAGTTGAGTAGGGATAGAGAAGAACTAACAACAAAAGACAAGATATTGACTACAAGTACTGAAGCATATTTGTAAGTGATGAGGAGAAACTAAATTCATCTTAAGAGGTCCGAGCAGACATCAAATGGGAGCTGAAGCCATCAGGAAGAAATATGAGGACTTACAGAGAAAGTCAAACAGTTTAGCAGTTCTGTCAGACTTCTAAGTATATACCAAGGTAATCAAGTAGAATACAAAACTAAAAAAAGCAGAGCATACTTTAAAAAAAGAATAGTATTAAAAGCATGTGGGTGTGTGCCCCTCATATGTAAAACTTTTATTTTCTGTAGCTTATTAAAAAAGCAATTTCTTTCTGTTTTTATTTTGTGAGATGTGTAGATTGTGCTCAAGGCAGTTTGACTGCTTGAATAGTGTGAAAAAACAGTGCAATGTAAACTGTGAGTGGTACTTGGAAATAATTTTTTAATTGCAAGTGTTATCCTGATCTAGTGGTAAGGCATATAATATAGATTTAAAGAGTGGCATTATCTTAGTGTATTAAATGGTGGGTTAGCTACTTCAAGGAAAAAAAAGGTGGATTCCTTCAGCCTAAGATTTTCATAGGGCAGAATGACTGGCATGAGATACAGTGCCAGGTTGTTTTTCAGAGGAAATATATGAATAACAGTTATTGCTGGAAATAGAAGCATTAATTACATATTTGCAACAGACTTCATTATAAAAAAAATACAAAAGTAAAAGAGAGTGTGAATGAGAATCAGGGTTGCTACATTTGGTGCTCATAGGTGCTGCCATTTGAAATGCTAGGAATATCTAACAATGCAAGGCTTAAGATATGGTGTCAGACCTGTATTCAGGAACCTTTGCATTACTGGTTTTTTTGTAATTTTCTGTTTGCTTGGGTGTTCTCCCAATAGCTTGATCTGCTAGAAATTTGTTTAGTGACCAAAGATTTCTGAGTTTTCACAATACAAATTTTTGTCTTTTTGTCATATGTCCAAAATCCTGATTATTCAAGTCTTTAATTCCTATCCATAGATATTAGTGAAAAATACTGAAACCAAGAGGTGGTTGTTTCAGCAGGCTTCTTCTATTTCTTAATATGAAAAATTGTTAATACCCGATGGTGTACTGCTTTCATACCGTGTGTCTATGATTCCTTAGCTTATGCCGGTTTGACAATGCAAGTAGCCTGCTTTGAGCACCAAATACTGTCATAACATCCTGACTTTTCTACCAGTCTGTGTTAACTCTGAAGTGTCCCTGTAGTTTTTTCCACAACTGAAATTTGTCAAAGAAAGTTTTATTAAATTAATTTTGCAACTTCCTTTTAATACTTCTTGGTTTTGAATGTTGGTCCATTCTCATTGAAGTCTTCAGTGCTTCATCCCAATGACTGGTAGTCATGCCAACTTACTTCTTTCTTAATTTGCTGTAGTGGGGAGACAGCTTTTGCACCTATTGCACTTGGACTTTTTAAATTTTTTGTCCCATACATAGATTCAAAATGGATGTTTGCTATTCATTTTGAAGATTCTTTCTTATTGCTTCTGCAGTGTGCAGAGAATAGCCCCTGCCTGCTTTCATGCCTATAGTGCAACAGTGAAGGAACACTTTGACCTCAGTTCCTTTGAAGTACTTGAGTGAGTCAGAGCACCCTCACTGTGCATTTTGCCTGCATGACTCTTTTCCCATAGGGTTCTTTGCTTCTTGTTTTAATTTATTTCAACTTTCCTTTTTATTTACTTTTATTTCTTCATTTCTTTTTATTCCTCCTCCTTTTGTTTACATTTCAGTGAAGCTCATGGTGAATGAGTACTCTCATTCTTGGCCACATGCTGTTTCCTTACCCCCTACTCTGTTTGTGTGTATGTGTCCCATTTTTGCATATTTTTCTGGCAGTGTCTTCCCTCCGGGGCAGCATTAAACTTTGCCAGTTTTGTGACGAGCATATTCCCAGTACCGGAATGCACTGTACTGTTACCCACACAAACTGTATGAGTGGATGGAGGCTATTTCCTAAGCTAAGGCTCATTTTCCTCATCTTTTATGGCCAAATAACAGATATAATAAAATAATTCCTTAGTAGTTCCACAAAGTCATGAACCTTACCATCAAGATGAAATAATAGCTAGCTTTACATGTATTTATCTACTCTCCTAACACTGGAAGCATATTATTCCAAGCACTACAAGGGTATTGGAAAAGGCAAATTCCATAAAACTGCCATCCAGGAAACTGTTTCTGAAGAAAATGAGAGTAAACTTCAACATGCCTTCTCTTTCATGCTAAGGTGGCTCCCCGGACAAGAACAGGCAGACAGAGAGTCTACATCTTAATGGAACACTTTACGTATCTCTCATTGCTTTATCTGAGCAATCTGCAATTTATAATCTGCTAGAGCTTGTGGTTACTCCCAGTACTTTATGTTCATCCTTGAATGACTAAATTCTGCATCTGTTTCAGGGCTGCTCTTTCATAGGAGGAGAGCAATATGACAATTTTTACTTGAAGGAATGGGCATAACAGCTGATGTGAGCTCACTGAGTCACATCAGTATAACACAAATAGAATATGGGAGACTTACATTTTAAGCCTTTTCCTGTACCTGCAGCACTGTTCAGCCACATAGCCACTGTCTTTAGTAACCACAAGAATCATTGTAAGCTCAAGTCATTTGATGTCACCTTCCAAAAAGGACAGTTTGATGGTATTTGAATGTACAAGCTGACTTAAAATCCTCTTGAGAATAAAGAGGGTCACTTCCTCCTCACCCACCATTTACAGAGTATTGTATATCATCTCATTGCCTTCTGGATGCTTGCACCAAATAAACATTTTATTAAGAACTGAAGCTTTTCTGGTATCTGTCAAACTTAGGGAAAGATCTTGATATCCTCCACTACCCAGTACAAGCAGAGGGATCTTCAAATACATATTGTAGAAATGCATTCGTGGGTGCATCTTTGCTCTCTACAACTATCTAAAAGGAGGTTGTGGTGAGGTGGGTTTGGCCTCTTCTCCCAGGTGAGGAACAAGCAATAGGACAAGAAGAAATGGCCTTAAGTTGTGCCTGGAGAGGTTTTGATTGGAGATTAGCAAAAATTGCCTCACTGAAAGGGTGGTCAGGCATTGAAACAGGCTGCCCAGGGAAGTGGTGAAATCGCCATCTCTGGAAGTGTTAAAAATGCGGATGTGGCACTTGGGAATATGGTTTAGTGCTGAATGCAGTGGTGCTAGGTCAATGGTTGGACTTGGTGATCTTAGGCATCTTTTGCAACTTTAAGATTCTATGATCCTATAATCTCTGGGATTTCAAAATCCTCTACTTCAGCCTGTCCTTTCCTTCCTATAGCCTTAGTTAAAAATCTAGAAAATATGTGAAATTGCTGGTTATTCTAGGGAAATGTGCCTACTTCAGAGTTTCTCCACTGAGAATTGATTCCATGTACTTGGGTGTTTGGAAATTGGTGGAAAATCTGTTGTGCATTCAGTGGGAAGAGTTCATGGGTGTCGGAATTTTAAAAGCTTATCCTTTCCCTGGGCCTTTCCCTCCAGCTTTTGTAGATCTCACTGATACAGTTGCTATGAACCTAGCCACAGCAATTAAATCTGTAAGATCTAAGGACTTCAGTCTTCTAGTCTAACAGTCTAGACTGTTTCAGAATAGAAAGCAATTTCAGTAGTTTCAATACTCCCAGCTGTCTTGCTGGTCATCATGTGACACAAGTTGAATCTTTGTCTTCATTGTACAACTCTCATGCATCAGGTCCTCATGATAACCTTCAAAACTCTTCCTTCCTTGTTTGGGTTCAGAGATACAGGCTTCCCATCTGTTTACTTAAAAATCATGTAGAATTTCTGCAGTGCTATGTCCTACAACCCTACAATCTGTTAGCATATCTGAAGTGTGGATAAGAAGCCATGTCTTTGTCCCAGTGTCACCCTCTCTGTTTTCATCACCACTTCTCTGGACAACGTGTTCCAGTGTCTCACCACCCTCACTGCAAAGAATTTTCTCTAAAATCTAATCTAAACCTACTCCCTTTCAGTTTAAAGTTGCTACATGTCATCCTATCATTACACACCCTGATAAAGGCTCCCTCCCTGTCTTTCCTGCTGTCCCTCCTGTAGGGAAGAGTTTTGTAGAATGTTTTATGATAAGAAAAAGAAAATAGCTTTAGAAAGCTAAATATTATGTATGAACTCAAATTCATGTGGGAATTTGCATGCCTCCAAAGGGGCTGTTAATTTGTACATCTCATGTTTATTTTCGATACTAAAGGGAAAAGCACTTTCAGAAAACTTCTGTATGTGCTGGAAGACACATATTCAGAATGTCTGTGGCACTCAGCATCTCTGAAGGACGTTGTGGGTCCAAAGTCGCAGCTGCTTAGCTTCCTACTGGAGGATTCCACCACTGGACTTGGTTATCGTGTTGGTTGGGAGTCTGGGCTGCTTCACTTTGGTGGACCCATGAGCACGCATTTACAAAGTGCCATTTTAAAAGCTGTTCTATTGGAAAGTTGCTGAAGCTTGTTTTCACAGTCACAAGAAAATGCCAACCTTTCCCCTTCAGCACCTCATTCCAAGTTCCCTGACTGGAGAAATGATGCATTCCTTCAACCTCTCTTCTCCCTCAGAATCCTCTATGATTTAAGGGCAATACAACAGAAACGGTTCTCTTCAGTACAGCATAGCAAAAAACTGTCTGGTGTCAGTACACTGGCCATTTTAATGATTTTTTTTAAATATAGTTTTTTATGATAGTGATTCACAGTCAGTCTTCTGTAATTCAGAGTTGGATGCTGGATAATTTACTATGTCAGCCAGGACTGACTGGGAAAACCCACCTGAAGAAGAGTATTAGGTAGTCTCTTTACCAGGTGCCTGAGCCACTTACCTCTTTGAGTGCTTTGAGCCATGAGATCTTACACTACCTATTTCTCAGTCCTGAGACCCATTCCACTAGCTCTGTCTGCAGTCACTAGTCTTAGATGCTCTGCACTTTCTCAGCTCGCAGGCTTGACATTACCCAGAGTCTAATGAGTAAGTGAGAATTCCATCTGAGATGGAGAAACCTTCCCTGCTTTTTCATTAGACATCATCCATGTAAGGATGAGTTGCCCACAAACTCTGGCTATCAAGAATTTTTTGTCTGACTACAGTGGCAGAACCAGGGCCTCTTGAAGACCTATTTCCCTGTTTCTATCCATTCAGAGAGATGAAAAAGAATCATAGGATCATAGAATGGTTTGGGTTGGAAAGGACCTTAAAGACCCTGTAGTTCCAATGCCCCCTGCCATGGGCAGGGATGCCACTCAGTAGATGAGGTTGCTTAGGGTCCCATCTAACCTGGCCTTCAACACTTCCAGGGATGGGACATCCACAACCCCTCTGGGCAACCTGTTGCAGTGCTTACCACCCTCTGAGTAAAGAATTTCTTCCTATTTTTTTTCGGTTTTTTCAAGTGGGTTGCAAGTTATTTCAGGGCTTATATCCTAAGGAGCACTAAGGTGTTTTTCTAAGAGTTTTCTAACTAGTTTCATCAGAGTTCAAGTGTTACTGTTAATATTGGTAAGGAATCCAGAGACAGTGCTGACTGTAGGGTAGAACAGTTTTATGAGCTTCTGTTCTGAAAAGAAGATCAATAGCTCCATCATATGTAACCAGTGAATGAAAAGAGGTGACCATTGTCTAGAAACAACAATACGTGATGGTGTTTATAGTCATAAATTTAAAAAATGACAGTTGCAGAACAGTAAGTGGTCCTTCCATAAGTGTGCTTTCCACATGGACAGCATGTACTTACCTTTAATTCTTTTTCAGTGCTTGAGGTATTTGAGAGAAACTGATTGTATTTTTATTTTATGTCTGTATTTTTACTGCAAGAAAAGGTACATAGGTTATGTTTAAGTCATATACATACCATTAAGCCAAGAACAATTTATAGTTTAGGAATTTTCAAACACAATGATATGAATGGATATTGAAGTCTTCGGTATTGCAACCATTCCTTCTTGCAGCACTATGATTGCTGATGCACAATGTAACAAGTCAGGCAGCTGGGAATTTTCAGTGTTCAAATGCATATTGTGCAATTTAATTTAATTGTGCCAAGGGATTTCAGACATATTCATGATATGGTTAGAGAGAGAGTTTCTCGTTTAGTGTATACTATAAAGGCAGCTATTCTCTTTTTTATAGATAGAGCTATAATATTAGATGATATGTAGTATCTAAATTGCCACTCTCTGTAATTAAACACTACAGCTTATATGTTTTTATAAAAATTGAATATTATAAGTAAATGAGTGATCAAAACCATGGCTACCAAAACTATTAGAAAAAATTTTGCACTGATTCAAACAACAGCACCTATTACTGTGTAGTTGTGATTATTTAGCAGCATCTGCAAAAACGAATGCGATTCACTTTTAAAATTTTGCTGTTTAATATAGACTTAAACAACAACTTAATAATAAAATATTTATTAATAATAATTTTACCATGAATACATTATACTAATTCTTATAAATGTATTATGCATACTTTTAAAGCCTTCTAATTATTATAGATAATATATGTGATATATAAAACAATTATAATTAATAAATAACTTAATTGTTCCACTAGGCCAAATTTTCCAGCAGTGTATTATTTACCATATTCATTTTCACTGTCTAAAATTTTATAATTATGACTAACTTCTCTTTAAGTGAAGATTTATTGCTAATTTAATTGACTATAGCATCAATCTAATTGATTTACCAATCTAATAAATTAGATTCAAATTGGCTTTTAAAGCAGGCTCTGGCAGGTTTCATTCAACCTAGAACCCAGGATTGTCTTCTTCATGAATACATGCTAGAATATAATAGCTTGGTATTCTTACCATCCTGCCTTCTAACCTTCGTCCAAGATATACATTATCTTACTTAGGGATTAGACAAGGCAACCAGCTGAACTCAGGATATATTTCTTGAGTCTTTTTGTTGCCCTTAAAATCTGAAGTACTCTTTGTTTCGCGTCTTAAAAAAACCCACATGAAATCAGGATTCTTTCTTCCCTCACGAGCATCTTCCAGATTTTCGTATGAAAATTCTGATTGCAGTCTGTCAGTTAGTTTTGCTCAGGGCCAAAAGGAGCAGAAGCCAGTGTTTGTACTCAGTTGATTTCTGGTGAGGTTGTACTTTTCACTGCTGAAACACATTATTGCTGTATAGCGACAGGAAGAAGACTGAACAGGGAAGGTGCAGATCTGTAACTAAAGGTGGGGAGTTGCTTTGTTCCAGAACTATCGTTCAACTGTTACGAATAATGTTGCTGCAGGATGCAGGGAAATCCAGTGAAAATACATGGTGATGTTACTTGATTGCATGTCTTTGGATTCATAAAGTGTCTAGAAGCAGATAATGGAAAGCTGTAATTATTATGTACTTTAAACAAAACAATGCTTTACAACTAAACTGTGCTTATCCAATCGAATATGTTTGTGCATCTACATTCTTAGGGTCCTCTTTCAGTCTTCTTTCACTGAACTGGAAACTTTGAACTCTAAAGTTCCAATTGCATGGCATTTCTTTCACTTTCCCATAATTTCTATGGTTCTTTTCCATTAAAGCCTTTCCACGGCTTCTTTTTCTGCATCCAGAGCCCACTGAAATATGCCAGTGTCAGAAATAGTTCCTGATGCTTTCTTTGTACCATACTAAAATAATTTCCCTACTTATCCCTATGGAGATAATGTGAACAGAGTAATCAATTTCATTTGCTTTCCTTTTGGTTCAGTGAACATCTATGTATTGTATGGGAACTGGAAGTGTTCCAATTAATTACTTGGAAGAAGTTCTACTATTGAATATCCTGAATAATAATAATCTGTTAATAAAATAGTATCCTTAGAAGTGAAAGTTAAAAATCTTGCTTTAACTCAGGTGAACAGTGGGTTCGAGGCAAGATTCTCACAAGAGAATTGACCAACCATTAAGGTGTAGAATATTCTCATATAAACTCTCTGTGTTTCCTTTTGCATGGGTTGTAAAAATTATTTAATTATTCATGGAGTCAAAAAGACAGAGAAAGAGTAGCCAGCACTTTCGGAAAGTCAAGCTAGCAGATGCAATGGGAGTTTCAGTAAAGGAACCGGAATTAATACTTGAATACTTTCAACGTGATAGACAAGAAGGCATCAACAGAAATGATCAAGAACAGATGATCCCTCTGTATAGTGACTAGCGTCCAGGGTATTTTTGTAGAAGACATGTGTTCTGGCCCTCCATGCTGAGCAATTTTTTACATACATTTGGTGAGTGCATCAATATCATCATGAACTGCGCAATCTTAGCCTCATGCTCAGCATTTTTTTTAAATTTAAAAGTTGTCAACAGTTTTAGCTAGAATTTACAAACAGTTCTTTTCCCAGGAGAGAAGGAAAAAGCAAGTCCAGAACCCTTTCTGATACCGTCTGTGTTCAAAAAGCAAAATACAGAGTTGTATAGGCAAAAGGTGATTAACCCTCCTCAGTGACTACATGGCATGAAAATTGTTAAGACCTCCCTCATATTTCTTGTTTATGATCTTGCTGAGGTTTACTTCCTCAGTGCAATTAGAATGAATGTTTTTTCTCTCAGTGTTATTCCAGGAATGTGGACCTGACCATAACACGACAGCCTATGTTTGAGCTAAGCTTTAATTTCGCAGATCATGTTTAAGTTGCAGAGAATGCAGCAACCATGGCAGGTTTTAATTTCCTCCAGTCATTAATATTTAATTTTCAGACAATGCTATCAAAAGTACAATAGGTTGCAATGAAATTCAGTATTTCCAATAAAGCTTCAACAGAAATTGAACGCTTCCTACTTTACAGTAAGAATAGTATTCATTCACATAGAATGGTAATTTCATTTTTACCAAATACACACATCTGTGGAATGTGCAAAATACCGATAAGCTAAGCCACTAAGCTAAACTTGGTTTGAGTCTCATAGGAGTTAAAAGTTAACTTGAGAATAATTTATTTAACCCTACATGTTTCTCAGTTCCTCCAGACACCCTCCTAGACTGTTTCCCTCTGCCTTGTTTTCTATCAGCAGACATCTGTTCTTGTTTGTTGAAGCCCCCCATGAGAGCCAGGGCTAGTAAGCATGAGACTTCTCCCAGCTTCCTATAGAGCACTTCATCTGTATCTTCATCCTACTTGGGTGGCCTGTAACAAACTCCCACCAGGATGTCTGCCTTGTTGCCCTTCCCCCTGAATCTTTACCCATAAACACTCAACTCTATCCGCACCGTCATTAAGCTCTAGACAACCATAACACTGCTAACATTCAGGGCTATCTTGCCAACTGTCCCTCCTTGCCTATACCTTCTGAAGATTTTGCAGCCATCCATTATGGCACCCCAGTTGTGCAAATCATCCCGCCATGTTTCCATGGTGTCACAGTTTTCCTGCTGCCCAATGGCTTCCGGCTCCTCCTGTTTGTTGTCCATGCCACATGCATTGGTGTAGATGCACTTCAGTTGGGCTATTGATCCCGCCATCTTTTTGGGGAGAAAAGACCTAATTCCTACATGACCATTCTCAGGTGTTTCTCTGCTTTCCAATGTATCAATAACTCTTGTGCCTTTGCTGCCACATGGATCTTCATTCCTGCCTCCACTGAGATGGCTGACCAAAGGACCTTTTAGCACTCTGTCCCTCCAACACTGGTCTGCTACCCCCAGGCTGATCTCTAGTGAGCATGGTTTTATCCCTTTTCCCTTCAAGTTTAATTTAAAGCTCTTTCAGTGAGCCCTGAAAACTCCTGTACAATGATCCTTTTCCTGCTTTGCGACAGGTGCACCCTGTCTGTCACCAGCAGGCTCAATGTCATGTAAATTGATCCATGATTAAAAAGAGCAAAATTCTGCAGGGAGAGAGTTGCAGAGGAGATTTGCCTGCTGCACTGGGCAGGAACTTGTCACCATTGTCCCCTGTCATTTAGGTCACTGCATTCTGTTGGACAGAGAGAGGATAGGGAATCCGCCGTATCATGCATTCTATCTGTCCTTTTGGGCCTGTCCCAGGGAAGGTAGTTTAGCTGTCTCTTGACTCCAATATTCCTCAACCTACTTGCCTGCTCCTGGAGCTCTGTCACTAAGTGGAATAGCTCCTGTTCCCGGGCACATCTCCCACAGGTGCTGGCTCCTGTTGTCACAAGAGCAGGGCACACTGCAGCCTGGCACCAGGGTGTCAGGGTATCCCCACTGGAGCCCTGCCTGGGCAGCTGCCTCAGCTGGTCACACTGTCCTGCAGTCTCACCTAATTCCTTTCATTCCTTGGCCATCAGCAAAAAATAGATACTGATAATTTCTCAGAGAAAGAATAATGTAAGACTAATGTAGTCAGCATCACAGCTCAGCTTGTGGTCTCAGATCTGATTCTAATGTCATTTAAAAAATAAAAGATAAAAGGTTAAACTGTTCTACTTAGTAAGTAGTAAGATTTTGAAAGGCAAATGTAATAGAATGTGAAGATTTTGTACATTGACGAGGATGTCCAGGCTTCTGGACAGCCAGAAATCCAAGTTGTACCCCCTGTAGGTGTAGATGTTCAATCAGTTGTGTACATGCAGTAAGCCAACACTTCCAGGAACTGACAACTAAATTGCTTGTGAGGTGCACAGATGGATAGGATCTGCACAGTAAATGTTATGTTTTCAGAATGTCCCAAGTAAAATACTGGTGCAGCCTTCCAAGCTGACTGAAATTAGGGAAATTACATACAGCCCAAACTATCTGCATTGATGAGCTCTCTGCTTGATGAAAAGATAATGGGCATCACGACTCCAGGCACTCTATGTGTTAATAATGTATCAAAATAGGCAGCCATTAACGGTGTGCTGCAATTTTTGTGGCATAGATTCTTTTAAGAAAAAGTCACAAAAATAGAAGCCTATAGCTAAAAATGACATTTCAAATGTTTGTGTGTGTTTGTACTCAAAACTATGCATTTTCTGTCCAGCCTGGTCAGTAAGTTAACTATCATTGCATACTAAATCATGTAGTCAACATGTGCTTTCTGCAAAAAATTTTAGAAGCCCTAATTTTCTAATCACATAGACTACCAACAAGATAAAGTAAGGAACAGCCATTTCAAAAATAAGTTGTTGGACTTAAATCAGTGTGTTCTTTTGCTTCTGAAGGAGTTTTATTCTTATGTACACAGATTAAAAATCCTGTAATACATAATGAATGACAGTAGGAAAGAACTTTTTCTTGTGAGAGTTGATTCTAGCAGTTAGAGCAATCTAAGAAAAGGTTTTTGAGGTCATATATTTGGTATGTCTTCAGGTTAATCATGTTATGTTACAATAGGTCACAGCCAGGCATTGTTGTTGCTGTTATGTAAAATATTCATTCCAGAATGAGTGAAGGAAATGAGAGGTTTCAGTCAGCAGTGCCCATAATAAGATGTGTTTCTGAGAGAACAGAGTGGGGTAACCCCATAACAGCTCTTTGGTTTAAGGAATTTTGGTGGATTAAAATTGGTACAGTTGAAGCTGGTATGCATTTGGGGTAGCCGTAAGGAAATTTCAAGTGTTCTTTGTTGAGGATGTAGGAAAACCTATAGTTTCTTTGCAGACATTTTTAATGCAATATATTCTAAATACAAGCATAGTCTCGCTACTTCTTAGATCTCTTTTCTGCCATGTGTTATACAATAATCAATGGGCTTTTACAAGGCATTATTAAAACAAAGCCAAGTTAATATTGATTTATCTCAGAGATGACAGACCTTTGAAAATTTTTCCATCTTTATGTTAGTAAGGACATGCACCTAACTGTATTAACTTTATTCTTTAATAATTAGTCCATCAAAGCAATATGTTTCCTTCAACTTCTGAAAGTCTCAACCTCAAAAATAAGGAATTATTTCCTTGTATTTGTGTTTCTGTTTGACAGAAACCTTAGAAGAAAAGAGAAGCAATGTTTCGGGGGTCAGAATTTGAACTCTAGAGTACTATTAATGTACTATACTCCCAAATGATTTATCAGAGGAAGACCAGTGGTAAATAAAAGTTTAAAAGAACCAAACATAATGAAATGTCAGTAGAAGTAAAAGTCTAGAAAGTTTTCAAGGGCAGACATTATTACATTAAAATCAGAAGCATTAATTATATTTTGTTTAAAACATCATTTTCAAAGGAAGTTTTTGCCATCATTGTATATTAAAATAAAATGGATTTCTTTCATGGGCAACTGAGATGGCATGGTACATCATAACACTATAGATATGATGGGAAGGAATATGAAATGGGATCTTATTTCATAGAAATTTAAATGAGGTTTTTTAAATTATTATATCTGAAACATTAAAAAGAAAAGAAGGGTAGTGGTAGTGGGTGACTCCCTTCTGAGGGGAACAGAGGGCCCCATATGTCGACTGGACCCATCCCACAGGGATATCTGCTGCCTCCCTGGGGCCTGGGTACGGGATATCACCGAGAGACTACCTGGGCTGATTCGGCCCTGTGATTATTACCCACTGCTGATACCCAGGCTGGCAATGATGAGATTGAAAGGAGGAGCATCAAGGCAATTAAAGGGACTTTAGGGCACTGGGTCAAGTGGTTGATAGGGCAGGAGCTCAGGTAGTGTTCTGCTCAGTCCTCTTGGTGGCAGAGAAAAATNGGTCAGGCCTCGTGGTGGCAGAGAAAAATGATGAAAGGAATAGGAGAGCCCACATTATCAACAAGTGGCTCAAGGGTTGGTGTCATCGGCAGAATTTTGGGTTCTTTGATCATGGGGAAACTTTTTCGGCACCTGGTCTGCTGGAACCGGATGGGCTCCATCTCTGTTAAGGACAGAAGGTTTTTAGCTCATGAATTGGTGAAATCATTGAAAGGGCTTTAAACAAGGTTCGAAGGGGGAAGGGGATACAGCTGGGCTCTCTGGGAACAGGCCCAAGGATAGCAAGCTTGAGTTAGGGGTGAAATCAGTAGCCCAACTGAAGTGCATGTATACAAACACACGCAGCATGGGTAACAAACAAGAGGAGCTGGAAGCCATGGTACAGCAGCAAAGCTATGA
>VZRV01001701.1:57580-68059 GCA_013398115.1 Falcunculus frontatus | reverse complement strand
CCCCCAAAATTCCCGCCCCGGGGGTCTCAGGTGGCCGCTCCTTCCCCAGCCCCGGCTGCTCCCGGGAAACCGGGAGCGTTTCCAGGTGCCGGCAGCTGGAGGCGCGAGCGGAGCCTGCTCCGCATCTCCCATTTTTTTGGTTTTTAATGGACTTTTTCCTCTCCGGGAAGCGGCGGCAGCCGCTGCAGGGCGCGGGGCGGGGGAGCCTCGGCTCTGCGGGGCCGGCGCCACACAAAGGAGCCGATTCTTCCCCGGCTGCTCCCGCTCCATCCCTCCGGGATCACAGAGCCGGAGCCCAGCCTGGATTTGGCTCGGGAATGAATTCCCTGCATCCCTCTTTGCCTTTCCCCGCTGGGATTCGGGTCCTGCCGGGCTGCGGCTGCTGCTCCGAGCCCCCTTGCATCCCGAGCATCCCACACGATCCCAACCACCGGGAATAAAACCCGCTCGGGAAAAGGGGGGAACTTGTGCCAAACCCAGCCCCGGCTCCCTCCCCTCCCCTCCCCGCTCTCCTCCGCCGCCGTTTTAAGGTCATGGAGAGACAATTTCCAAGGAACAACGCATCCCCCCGGCTTTTCCGTAGCTCCAGCTGTCTGTCACTGGCGCAGGGATCATTTTTCCTGCCTCTCTCCTGCTTTTTTTCTCGCCGCAAATCGGGCGGTTGCTCTCGCGCTGTTGATTCACGAGAGCGGCTGCGGGGAAATCTCTGTTTGTGGGGTGGATTTTTTTGGGGGGGGGAAAGCGGGATCAAAGTTGGTTCGTGGAGGGGCTGGAGGAGCTCGGGGAGCCCGGAGGGGTTGGGGGTTGTGGGTTGTGGAGTGATGGATGCGGCGTCGGGAATTGCTTGGGTTTGGACATCCAGGAGCTGGATTTGGGCTCTTAAACCCCACTGGAAGTTCGTGGCTTTGCTGGATCCCGAGGATCCGCCGTGTCCAGCGTCTCCTTCCCTATGGAAGCTGCCCCTGCCCGTGGTCTTTTTGGGATTCCAACCCGAACCATCCTGGAATTCTGTGATTCCACCCCTCGGCTATCCCAAAAAAAACCCAGCCCGAGCTCTGTTTTTTCCATCACACAGCCCCAAATCCCGGTTTTGGGGCGCCTCCCTTTGCTCGGCGCAGCGGGGGCTGAGCTGCTCCCGAATTTCGGGGGGGCAGAGCTTGTTCCCGAATTTCGAGGGGTGGGCAGAGCTTGTTCCCGAATTTCGGGGGGTGGGCAGAGCTCTCGCCAATCCCGAATTTCCGAGGGCAGATGGCTTTTCCCTGGCTGACGGCATCCTTGGCTGGAGCCGCCGCCGTGCCCTCCCCGCCCCTCCGTGCCCTCCCCATCCCGGCTGCTGAGGGATCCAAGGGATCCAGACACCGGGAATATCCCGGCGGGCCCATCCCCAACACGCCAATTCCCGCTGTTCATCCCCACATTTTCCGCATGACCCCAAATCCCATTTTTGGGGGGGGAATTTCACCTGCTTTTATTGTCCCCCTCATTCACCCCCTCATCCCTGCCGTATCCCAGAGGATCCCCAGGATCCTGCTGCCGGAGTGATCCCCAGGAAACACTTCTGGAAACACTTCCCACCCTACAAATCATCAGTGGGAAGCTTTTTTGGGGGTTTCCAGCCCTGTTTTCCATCCCTCGCCCGGTCAGGAAAAGCCCCTTTTGTGACCCCAAACAGAGCCGGGTGGGATCGGGGTCATTCCCGAGGTGTTTTCCAGCATCACCTCTCGTATTCCAGCTTTTTTTTCCCTTTGTCCCCGGCTCAACCTCTCCTTTTGTCCAAAAAAAGCCGCCGGGGCCGGGGCTAAGTGGGTTAAGGAGCCGTCAGGAGGGAAAAACGAGGCCACGCGGAGGAGGCAGCGGCTGGACCACGGAAAACGAGCCGGAGCGCCGGGAAAAGGGGCTGGAAAAGCCCCCTTCTTCCCCGAATCCATGGATTCTGGGATCAGGGCTGGCTCGTTCACTCGCCGCCTGAAATACGGCCCCATAAAGGGCTCGTCGGGGTTGTTTTAGGGCCGTGTCAAAGCCCGCAGGGAGGGATGAAAGTGTCGCGTTCCCGGAGATTTCCAGTGGTTTTATCCCGGTGATTTGCGATGGCTTCTGCTTCCCACCCCCAGCCGGAAAAAAAAAAAAAAAAAACCAGGGGAAATTCAAGTGTTTGAAGCTTTTCAGGGACCTGTCCTTGGGGATATCCCTGAAAAACCCAGCTTGGAAAAAGCCCTTTGCGGCTGGGATTTTACCTGGAATTCTTTCCCCTCTCCGTTCCCCCCCGAGGTTTTCCTGGCAGGGATTTTCCCAGCTGACACGGAACCCCCTGGGTGGATCCTTCTCCAACCCGGAAAAGCCAGTTTTCCCTCGTTTTTGGAGGAAAAACTCAGCATGGGGCTTTTCCCGGGGTGGTGGGAGCCACCTGCTCGTGTTTCTTTTTAATGGAAGGAGGAATTTCGTGGGAATTGTGTCCTGGGGGAAAAGGAGGAGCAGGCATGAAATCCTGCTTTAATTCACCTGTAAATCCCAAAAATCCATCCCACATTCCCACCACCCTTTCCTATCAACGCTTTTCCCACCAAATCCTGCATTCAGCTCTTTTTTGGAAGTTTTTCCTGCTATTTCCATGAATCCCGAGTTTCCATGGAGCCTCTCCAGGTAAATCCAGGCCATGCAGTCCCTTTGGAAAATCCCCCTGGCTGTGCTAATTGCCCTTTCCCAATTAGCCCAATTTCCCTCTTCCCACCAGCTGAGTTCGGGAGCTGCCACTTCCAATCCGGAGCTTGGGAAAAAGCTGCGGCTCTGGCAAGGATCTTCCCCCTCCTTGTGCCTTTCCAGGATAATCAGCATCTTCGGGATAGGGAGATATTCTCGGCTTTATTTCTCCGTGGAAAAGCTCCTGTGGCTGCTCCTGGAGCATTTCCAAAGTTCCCAAGCTCGGTTCAGGGGTGTTCACTCCCCAGATTCCCTTGGATTATTGGCATCCCCCAAAACCAAAGCCCAGTAATGCTGTAGAGTTTGGCTTGGGAATGTTGGTGCCCTTTGGCCTGGGATAAGGGATTGGGATCCAGGTGCCGGGAACCCAGAGCTGAGCGGGCCCTGCCCTGTGCAGGTTGTTAAATATTCCCAGCTCCATCTGTGGGCTCAGCCATGGAATCCTGGGATGCTTTGGATGGGAAGGGACCTTAAATCCCATCCCATTCCATGGGCAGGGACAGCTCCCACTATCCCAGATTATTCCAATGTGGCCTTGGACATTCCCAAGGATGTGCCAGGGCCTCTCCACTCTCCCAGCCAGGAATTCCTTCCCAAAAACTCGTTTCAGTTCCCCCTCTGGAACTGGGGAGCCATTCACTGTGTCCTGTCACTCCAGGCCCTTTTAAACAGACTTTTCCCATCTTTTCTGTCGGCTCCTTCAGGTCCTGGAAGGCCAAAACTGCATCAACCCAAAGCTTCTCTTTTCTCCAGGCTGAACATTCCCAACCCTCCCAGCTTTTCCTTGGATCCCCTTGGAGCCTCCTCTGGACTCCCAGCAGCTCCAGAGGGCAGAATTCCTGGTTTTCCTGCTGTGGGATCAGCCCTGGGCTCGGGAAGTTTCCATGACCAGGTCCTTCTCCATGTGCTCATACCAGCCTGGACCCATCCCAAGGATTGCCCTGCTCCGGGTGCAGGTCCTGCTCCTGCTAAACCTCAGGAGATTCCCATGGGATATTCCTGGAGTTTTCCAGGTCTGGAATCATGGAAACACTTCCAGGCCTTGCCTGGATGTTGCATCCCAAATCCATGTGTGGTCCTGGAGCATCCAGATGATCCCGCCAGCTGCCCTTTCCCATGGAGATGTTTCCCATTCCTGGTTTTTTTCCCCTGTAGTCATCACCAAAAATGCTTTTTCCTGCCGGGAAATCCTTGGGATTTGGGAATGCTTGACTGGCTCTCACCTCGTGCTCCAGGATCTGCCAAGGAAAACTCTCAGGACCGGGATCTGCCGAGGAAAACTCTCGGGATAAGAGCAGGGTTTTAGTGAATCCAGGTGTGGGAATTCAGCTGAGATGGAGCCAAGGATTTTCCCGAGGCTCTGGCAGTGCTTGCCGAGGGAAAAGCTTTGCAGGGAGGTGGGAATGGAGCTGGAATCTCACCCTGGATGGGTGGGAACGGGCACAAATTCCTACCTGGAACAGGGGGGAATGAAGGGGGATGAAGCAGCATCACCCCCTTGGAACCACCAGTGATGGGATTTTTGGGATTTTTACCAATTTTCCAAGACAAATCCTTGCCACGCCATGTCCAGCTCTGCGCTCAGACCCCACAAAGAGGCAAAATGAGGGAAGGAGCCCCCAGATCCTGAATTTTGGGAGGCAGCTCTGGCCGTGAGCATTCCCGGCTGGCGAATCCCCGCAGGAGGGATGCAGCGGACGGATGGGGCTGGAGTTGTTCCCGATCCAGCTGCTCTCTGTGCCCTTTTGTTTGCTTGCGGCGGTGCTGCCGGGCTCGTTCCGAACTCGGGGCTGGTGCTCCCATTCCATTCTCTCCTTCCCACTTTTCCCCTCTTTTTTTTTTTTTTCCCCAAAATAACCCGTCAATCACGGCCTTGTTTTCAGTGTGTTGGGGCCTGGATCCGCCGGGAATGCCAAGGGCGGGCGGATTCCAAAGGCAGGGATAATAACCTGCGGCTGTTGTTCCCTCTTAGGAATTGTTGATTTTATCAAATTAGGGATTGGGGCTCTCCAAAGCCTTTGGATCAGGGGAGGTGCCTCGTTCCCACTCCCAGCTTGGATTCAGCTCTGAGGAGGTTGGGGAAACGCCAGGAAAATCCACAATTCCATGTGGAGAGAATGGGAATGGGGCTGTGGAGGTGGGAATGTGGCTCCACCGAGCCCTTCCCGGCCTCCTGGCCACATGTTTTGGCTCCTCCGGTGCTGGGAGCGCTTTTCCATCTGGAAAATCCTGCCTGGAGCAGGGGAGGCAAGGAATTAATTTGTCTCCTGCCCAAACCTCTGGAATAATTTCCCATTCCTATAATTCCTTGGTCAATTTTCTCCAGACAGGAGGGCAGAGGGGATTAAAGCCCTGCTCCACCTCCCTGTGCCCAGGGATAAATCCTGCAGCTGCTTCCCATCCGGCCAGGACAGGAAAGCGGGAGCTGGGAACCTTCCTTTGGGATGCACCTCCTGCTTTTCCGCCTCTTTGTTCCTTTTCCAAGGACTGCAGCCCCAGGGAAGGGCTGGAGCCAGGGAGATGCTCCATGGGGGGAATTTGGGATTGGAGGGATGGGTGGGATGAAGGATGGTGGGAGGTGACACTTGGATCTGCTTCACGGTGGTCTCCCATCCATGGAAATGCTTTTTTTTTTGGGATGAATTCCATGGATAAGCCTGGATTTATGGGTAGAATGTTGCTGTGGAGGCCGCTCGTGCCGGGCTGGTCCCAAGGTGGGATTTGCTCCTGGACCTGGGACCTGGAGAAGAGGGAAGTGATGGAAGGGGCACTTTTGGTCAGTGATTGTCACCATGTGGTGTCCCGGGATGGATTTGGGAATCTCCGGCTCTTCCTAGGAGGGCTGGGATGGCAGGAGAGGGGCGCAAAGGCTCCAGCTCAGTAAATTCCACCAAAAACCTTGGGATCATCCCAATTTTGGGATGAGGGGGATGTGGATGAGCTCCCTGTGAGCCTCTTGTGGAGATGTTCCCCTTCTTCATCCTGGGTTCTCCATGGCTGCATCTTTCCTTTGGGAAAAACCCCATAGACTGGATGGGAATTTCCTGGGAAAGGATTTTGATGGGGTTGAAATTCTCAGCCCAGCTTTGCCCCTCTGGAGAGAGAATTCCAAAGCTTTGGCTCCAAGGCTTTGGAGGATTCCCAGGCTGGATTCCTGGACCAGGATTTGGGATACTCCCGCTGCTCGGTGGAGAATCTTCCTTCTTTTTTTAGGCCCAGCCGCCCCTGTTCCCTGCGGATGGAGCTGCACAAAGTGTGGGAACGCGGGATCCACGTGGAAACACAGGATCCACGTGCCCGGGCTCTGCCATCCCACCCTTCTCAGCTCTGGGAGCATCCCGAGAACCGAGGGCGGAATTTGGCTGCTTTCCTGGCTTTCCTCCTAAAAATAACCCCCGGAATGTTGGACTGTGGGAGAACCCCGTGACTCGGAGTGGGGTGGGAGGGTTTGGGGGGCTGGGAAAGGCCAAGGGACCCAAAATAGTCCCAGGTAGCTGCTGGGGAGTGGGATTTTCCATGGGGGAGGGATGGATAGCACTGGATCTGCTGGGGAGTGGGATTTTCCATGCGGGATAACAGGCTGGATCTGCTGGGGAGGGGGTTTTCCATGGGGGATGGATAACACTAGATCTGCTGGGGAGCAGGATTTTCCATGGGGGAGGGATGAATGGCACTGGATCTGCTGGGGAGCGGGATTTTCAGTGCGGGATACAAGGCTGGATCTGCTGCTGGAAAAGCACCAGGCAATGGGCACATCCCCTTCCACAAAGGATCCAAAGGATGCAATTCCCACCAGGAACAAGGGGCCCAGAGAGCCCATCCCGCATGGAAAACCCTCCAGCGCTCTGGCTCCACTCTGAGTCCTTCCCTTTGGAATTGGATAATGAGATGTTTTCCATAAATGCTGGCTCCTGGTGGCTCTTTTGAAGTTCCGTTTGCATCTCCCTGCGTTATTCTGGCTTTTTTTCCCTAGGGAAGTGCTTTGTGAGGAGTAGAGATCGTTGGGATTCCTCCTGAATTTCCGCTGTAATTAGCGCAGGGTGTCGGAGGCGAGTGGAGCTCCGGGAAGCGCTTCCCAAATTAAACCCTCCCGTCCCTCGGAATTTGCGGGGTTGTTTTTATTTAGAGCAAGAAAATCTGGGAGATTCCACAGCAGGAGAGGGAGGATTTGGACAATGGGATGGTCGGGATGCTCCAGCCGCTCTTGGTTCGTCTCGATCACGCTCCAGATCTGCTCTGTGCTTCCTGATGGGCAAAAAAAAAAACGGGAGGAAAAAATTCCAGGGTTCTTGGGCTGAAAGGATTTTACTAGGGAGAGGAGAGCACTTCTGGCCTGGAAAATGGGAATGGAAATGGGAAAGGGAGAGGACTTCCAGCCTGGAAAATGGGTTGGGAATGGAAAGGAAAGCACTTCCAGCCTGGAAAATGGGTTGGGAATGGAAAGGAAAGCACTTCCAGCCTGAAAAATGGGCTGGGAATGAGAAAGAGAGCATTTCCAGCCTGAAAATGGGAATGAGAAGAGAGGGCACTTCCAACCTGGACAACGGGAATGGGAAGGGAGGGCTTTTCCAGCTGTTTAACATCCTGGGTGCTCCTCTCCGCCCCGGTGAGCGGGAAAACCTCCCGCATTCCCAGCCTGTCTTCCCACCCCCCTGAGAGCACTGAATTAACAGAATATTGGATGATCCCACGCTTGGTTATGTTTTATTAACGTGGAGCCGTGGCCTCCCAGCACATCCAGCAGATCTGAGGCTCTGCCAGGCGTTTTTTCCTCTTTTCCAAGCTCTGGCTGCTGCTGTTATTCCCAATCCCACTCCTTGGGTTGGCTGGGAGGTTGGGCTGGGATCTCCTGGAAAAGGAGGGAAATACGGGGTGAAAAATGGGAATATTTGGATTGTCTGAGGATGCTCTGCATCCTGGCGGGATTGGGGATGGAAGCTGTGCAGCAGGAATAGGGATGGATGTGGGAATAGGGATGGATTTGGGAAAGTGGAGTCACAGACACCACACGGAGCCATGGAAAAATCTCCTCCCGATTTTCCAGCTTTGCTCCATCTCAGGCTGATCAAGAGTGGGGGTGGGAGAACCCCCGGGATTTCAGATTTGGGGGAAAAGATCCTGAAAAATGCCAACATCCCACAAGCAGAGGTAAAGCAGGAATCAGGGCTGGGATTTTGCTCCGTCAGCCTTTGGGATCGGTGGGAGAAGCCAAACATGGATGACGGGACAGCTCTGGAAGTGCTGGGAGAGGGAAAGGTGTTAATTAGCAGTAATTTCCCAGCGGTGTGGAGATGGATCGGGATTAAGGGAACGGCCCCATGGAGATGGGTCAGGATTCAGGGAGCAGCCCCATGCATCCTCTCCATGAGAGCAGGGCAGTGTCGGGGAATCAGCGCCTGGAATTGCAGCTGGAAGAGGGAGATATCCCTTAATCCCATTAGGGACGTGGAATTACCAGGAGAGCAGAGGGATTATCAATCACGGAGTGTGAATCTGGAGGAGCGGGAGCGGCAATCGGCAATCCCGCTTTGTCCAGGGAATGGGGCTGGAGATGATGGGAAAGGCGGAGTTGGATGAGGCTGAACCAGGAAGATCCAGAGGGATGGGATCACGGATGTCCTGAGGGATGAGGGAGAGTTTGGGATGCAGTTGCCCCTTGTCCCAGTGTCTGGGATAGGCATCTCCAGGCTAGGGCTGAATCCTGGAGCTGGGAATTCCAATGGGAATTGTGGCTGTGGAGGAGTCTGTCCCAACAACCCAACCCTTCCTTCCTTCCTTCCCTCCCTCCTTCCTTCCCTCCCTCCTTCCTTCCTTCCCTCCTCCCTTCCCTCCCTCCCTAGAAGCCTCTGGAACGTTCCCCATGGGAACACCGAGGGTTTTACAGTGGAGCAGGGAGGCTCTGGGGCTGATCCGGCTGCCCCAGGCTCCCCCCAGGTCATTTTTTCAGGAAAAAGCCGCACATCACACCCAGAGTTCCAAAAACAAAGTGGATTTTGGAGCTCCTGGGATTCCTGCCTGGACTGGGTTTGTTTTCCCTCTTCCTCTGCCTGAGGTTGTGCCTTCAGAGAAGGAGTTCAGAAGGAAAAATCCCAAAATGTCAATAACGATGATCCCTTCCTGGCTCCTCCGCGCAGGAATCGATGGAGGGAGCGGAGATCGCCCGGAGCCGACAGCTGGGAGGGAGGGGGGGATCGATGGCTCCTCATTTGTCACCAATCAAAAATCTGGGATAATTGGATTTCCTGCAAGTGGAGAAATAAATCTGGGAATTCATCAGCTGGATCAGGGTCACCCCTTCTCCAGGGCCACCTGGGCTTGGGAAAACCTGCTTGGAGTTGGTGGGAGACCCAATAGGAGCTTCCAAACCTAAATCCTCCGACTTTCCTTAATGGAATTAATCATTTTTCCTCTTTTTCCCATCCCAAGGCTGTGGATCTCCTGATAAAGCTGGAAAAACAGGAGTTTTAGGGAGGATTGGGGAGTTTCAGGTGGGAAAATTCCTTCCTGGGGTTATTTTTGGGAGCGGGAGCACCTCTGATAAGCCCCTGCTCTTATTCCAGGATGAGATTTTTTGCGATCTCCAGAAACCCCTTGCTGTTATTCCAGTATAGGATTTTTTGGGGATCTCCAATAATCCCTTGCTGTTATTCCAGCATGGGATTTTTTTGGGATCTCCAAAAACGCCTTGCTGTTACTCCAGGATTTTTTGGGGATCTCTAATAACCCCTTGCTGTTACTCCCGGATTTTTTGGGATCTCCAATATCCACTTACTGTTACTCCAGGATTTTTTGCGATCTCCAAAACCCCCTTGCTGTTATTCCAGGATTTTTTGGGATCTCCAGTAACCCCTTGTTGTTACTCCGGGATGGGATTTTCCTGGATCTCGGATCAGTTGGAAAAGGCATCGCTTTCCCCTTCCCAAGTGGGGAAACTGAGGCACTGAAAGACCTGGAATCATGGAATGGTTTGAGTTGGAATGGACATTAAGGCTCCTCCCATTCCACCCCTGCCATGGACAGGGACATTTTCCATAGGTTGCTATTCCAGCCTGTCCTTGGACACTTCCAGGGATAGGGAGCAGCTCCCGGCTGCTTCCTGCTCTGTTAATTATTCCTGCTGGGATTAACTCCAGCCAGGATTAATGCCCCGAGCTGTGGCTTCCCAGAATTGGCTGCTGGTGCCATAATCCTCATCCCGACAAAGGTGGTAGAGCGGGAAAACCCTTGGCTGCTGCCGGCAAATCCCTCCCAAGCCATGGACTGAGCTCTGCCAGGGGTTTGGAATTTTTTTCCCAATTTTCCAATCCCTCAGCTCTGGTTTGGGGCTCTAAAAAGGAACGTCAGCTACAATAATTCCCTTTTTTACTGTGGAATTGCATTCCTGGGATGGATTTTGCTCAGCGCTGCTGGCTGGGGATAAAATCCTTTATCCCAGGTGAGGTTTTCCATAATCCCCATGCCCAGCGGCAGCATCCAGGGGGTGCAATTTCCTGGGAAAGACTCCAGGAGGATCTGGCTGGCAGGACATCTCTTCTCTGTCAGGATGCAGAGCTGAGCCGCTGGAAAAGGAAAGCTGGGAATTTGCTGGTGTGGGGAAAAATCCCATTTCCAATCTTTTTCAGGGTGGGATTAGGACACTGCTTCTCCTTCTCCTGCCACACTTAATTCAGGATTAAAGCCACATCTGCACACGGAGCTCAGATCCTGCTGTGCTTCCCGTGGAGCTGCTTGATTAAAAATCAGGGAAAAGCAGAGCAGGGGGGAATTTTTAGCCCTGGGGGG